>CP025647.1:27177956-27239860 GCA_003576665.1 Ipomoea trifida | reverse complement strand
TTTTTTTTTTTTTTTTTTTTTTTTTTTTTTTTTTTTCCACTTGTAGTAATTGCTTTTATGTTTATCTTAGTTATGTTAACAAGAGTTAATTCCAGGAATGGTCTTGATCATTTACACTTACCAATTTTTATCCTGACTTTCAACTTTCAATTGGAACATAAATGGTACATTTACTATTGACCTTTAACAATTTTCATCTACTTTCAATATGACTATAAATGGTCCCTTGACTATTTATTTTGTTCCAAAATTGGTCCTTCGGTTAAATACCCAATAAGTAAGCATGGTAATAATGTAAAAGTTAGCTAGCACAATTGCCTCTCCAAATATGCATATTTAAAGGTGATGAAACAAATAATATAATTGCCTCAAATTTGTTGTAGTGCTTTTATCATAGTCTTTTTCAAAATTTGCTTATGCATCAACCTATTCTTCACATTCCAACTAATGATGAACCCAATGTATTAGGTTTATGAACCCAATTTGCCCAACTCAACAACAAGTCAATTTTTACATTCTTACCCTTAAATTTAACGATTACTAAACGAATATTTAATTGAAGAACCAAATCTGGAACAAAATCAATAGTCAAGGGACCATTCACGGTCAAATTGAAAGTCGAGGATGAAAATTGGTAAAAGTCAATAGTCAAGGGACCATTTATGTTCCAATTGAAACTCGGGAATAAAAATTGGTAAATGCCAATAGTCAATGGATCATTTCTGGAATTAACTCTGTTAACAATTATTGAAACTGATACAATCACCTCAAAATACCATTACTCCCATCCCATGTGCTAATGGAGGTCAACGTCCTGTCTCTGGCAGTGGAATTGTAGCTACCGTTTTTGGTGCTACTGGGTTTCTTGGGCGGTATCTTGTGCAGCAGCTTGGTATGCTTCCTATTGATTTTTGTATCATTGTATGAATGTGCCATCTC
The DNA here is from genome assembly GCA_003576665.1 of Ipomoea trifida. NCBI lineage: Eukaryota > Viridiplantae > Streptophyta > Magnoliopsida > Solanales > Convolvulaceae > Ipomoea > Ipomoea trifida. Next base: position 27,238,921 of record CP025647.1, on the reverse strand, counting down.
TAAATTGATGGATAAGATTTCACATGCTTAAGGTAAATGCTAAATATTTATTGAACTTTTTGTCCCAGCTAAAATGGGTTCTCAAGTTTTGGTACCTTTCCGAGGATCTGAGGACTGTCATCGTCATCTCAAGTTAATGGGCGATTTGGGTCAGGTAGATTGGCTTGAATTCTACAATTTGATACCTTATGTGTTCTAGTGGATAGACTTATTGTACCTCCCCATTTAATTGATTATCTTGATTTCTATTTTAGAATTATTATACCTTGCCATTCAATGGACTATTGTGATTTCTATGTTATCTTACGCAGATTGTTCCAATGAAATACAACCCTAGAGATGAGAGTTCAGTTAAAGCAGTGGTGGCAAAGGCTAATGTTGTAATCAATCTTATTGGTATGTCTTATATGATTAACTGTTGACAGTATATGAGTCTATGCATGATATAACTGCTTTTCTCATTAATGAGATTGTTAACAGGGAGGGAATATGAGACAAGGAATTATAGCTTTGAGGAAGTGAACCACTATATGGCTGAACAGCTTGCAGCAGTAGGCTCCTGCACTGATTTTGGTTTTTTCTTCACTCTGTTAATTCAATTCATTTCCTCAGTAATACTTTGTACCCAGCATTGAAAATATTCAAATTGAGATTTATAATGCTTGAGGAGTATAGTTGTACGAAACAGCATTTCATCCTGATTATTAAATCAATTGGCCTTTGGGTAAATGAAGAAGTGTGCTTATACAATCAAGTTTTCTACACCAGAAGATCACATGTGATGGTGGATTCACTTACCTCTTATAGTTCTTATATTATAAGTGATAACAATTTGACTACACATTTTACCATTCTCCTGTTAAGTTGCTCATTCTTCTTCTTTTGTATGATAAGCAAGTTACTTTTCAGTTCCTTTGTCATTTTTTATCTTCACTGAGTAGTGAGTTGTTCTACCCTTGTTTTTGCAGATTTCAAAAGAACACGGTGGAATCATGAGATTTATACAGGTTTCGTGTTTGGGGGCATCTCCAACATCTCCCTCCAGAATGCACAGAGCGAAAGCTATAGCTGAACAAGCTGTTTTAAGAGAAATTCCAGAGGTAAAACACATTCATGTGTAGATTCTCCTACTAATGATAATGCTGCACTTGAGCTATCTTTAAATTTGTCCCTTGTTGGCAGCTTCAATTCTTATTGAGAAAATTGTATGAAAGGATAATGTGATAAATTAATAATGTGAACTGCAGTTTGCCCATTATTGATCATAAAAGTTTTTCCATATTCCTGAAACAAAGTTATTGACTTGCAAATCCTCAGGCAACAATATTGAAACCTGCTGTGATGATTGGTACTGAGGATAGGATTTTGAATCCATGGGCACAATTTGCAAAAAATTATGGCTTCCTGCCACTTATTGGAGGTGGTACTACAAAGTACGTATCTGAAAGTATTTTTTATTGCTTTGGCCCACAATAATTCTGATCCTTTAATAGTCATGGTGCTAAAACTGCATTCTTGCAGGATTCAACCAGTATATGTTGCTGATGTTGCCTCTGCAATTATTGCTTCATTGAAAGACGATGGTACCAGCATGGGAAAAGTTTATGAACTTGGTGGACCAGAGATTTACACAGTGCACCAATTGGTCAATTCCCAATTGCTCTTCTCCTTTAAAAAAAAAATCTCATCTCCTTTTATTTTGCTTATTAATTTGTAAGGCACCAGTTTTAGGAAACTAATGTTACTGTAGGCTGAGCTTATGTACGACATGATCCGTGAATGGCCTCGCTATGTGAAGGTTCCTTTCCCAATTGCTAAGGTGAGTATATTTGCTAAAAGGTACCCTATTTAAGCTATGCAAAATTGTGTCATATTTTGGTGGCCTTAACCAGTTCATAAAACGTGGTCCTTTCTTTTCTGTTGCTTTTTTCATGTCTTGTGACTTTTATGCCTTTATGTGTTAGTAACCTATGGCAAGTCCTTTTGGTAAAAGCTGTAACTTTGTGATGAAAGATGGTATTTGCAGCTATGGATATCTGTTATGATATATAAGGCCATTGAGCTTGCTTATAAAACTTACAATGAAAGTTGTTCATCTGCTAATGCAGCCGAAGTTGAGTAGTTATACTCATTGACACATGTTTAAATGTTTTCCTTTGTTGGTTCAGGCAATCGCAACACCTCGAGAGCTACTGCTCAAGAAAGTTCCCTTTCCACTGCCAACTCCATCAATATTTAATTTGGATGTGATTGAGGCCCTTACCACTGATACAATTGTGTCAGAAAATGGTATGTCATCGTATCCATGTTTTTTCATACATAAATTTGTATCCTGTAACATTACGATGTTCAAATCTACAACTTCCATCTCATGCATTTTAACTATAATTGTTTCACAGCTTTAACATTTGAAGATCTTGGAATTGTCCCACACAAACTGAAGGGATATCCAGTTGAGTATCTTATCCAATACCGTAAAGGTGGACCACAATATGGCTCTACAGTTAGTGAAAAAATATCTCCCGATTCCTATCCATGAGGTTGTTTGGATATTCAGTTTGAACACAATTGTCATTGTGAGAACAGGTATTTGTTTGTTGCCCATCATTTGTTCAGCATATGATATAAATTCTTTTCCAGAATAACATTTTGAATCAGTTGACCAAAGGTTAATGGCTACTGTTTAAGAGCCTTATTTTTCCCTGAAACAAACCAGGGAATAATAAAGAGTAGTTTTCTTTTTCAGTAATCCTGATGACTGTATATTGTTGAGAAAATTTCTGTTATTCTGGAAAAGACAGGTGGTTTTATTGGTTGGTTTTCAAACCAAAATTAAGGACACATTCAGAGGATCAGATGTGTTTCTTCCCTTGTCTCTTTTATTTCTTTGGCTACTTATTCTTTGATTTACAGGGAAGTCTGTAGCCGCTACCTCAAGTTACATGTTGGGTCAATGAATCTTATGCCATAAATATCTCGAAAGAGAAGCCAAAATGAAGTTTCTTTTACGTGCATATTATTAATATTTGCTATCAGAAACTCTGAAAAGGATGCCAATATATGTGCCAGGGTATTTAGAAGAATTTGACTTGAGTACAGGGTCAATAATGACCAATCGAGAATCCTTCACCATCTCGACAGGACTACGACAATGGTGGAGTAAATCATTGTTGTTTATGAAAGGGTTCTGTTGAAGGATTTATATTATAAAATTTTTGATATGGAGTAAATGCTAATGCTTGATATGGAGTAAATGCTAATTTTTTGATATAGAAAAGTGTTGAAAACAAAACTCCCGCATTAGGACCAACAAGACGCCTGTGAAAAAGGTAGAATTATCTATTCTTGGAATTCAATTATCCCTCTCAAATCTTTATTCAACAGGTGCGTTAACAAGGCATGTGTTACACGCTACACGTGTGTGCAACAAAGTATGAAGTTACTAGCTTAATTTAATACGGAGTATTTTTTTTTTTTTTGACAAAATGCAAATACAATTATGGAAATGTTAAACACTCTTACAATTGTCACTTACAAAAATTACTCTTTAATGTGATAAATTGTCACATTACAAATATGCAATAATTATCCAAGCATATAATTGTCGCATGCATTTGCCACATCAAAGAGTGGATGTTTTTGAGTGGTAATGTAAAGGTGTTTAGCATGCTCCATCTCCATTAAGATGCTTCAAGTACAGTTAACCAGATCCTAATTTCTAGGTGTACGAAAATTTAGGAAAATGCATGTGGCAATGTATATATCCATCTGATATGGACATGCAACCTCTTGCATTCTCATGTTTGATTGATAAGAAACCTTCAAAGCTAGAGGAGGAAGTACCTTTAATTTGGGGGCGGGGCCAAACTCCGAGTTTTTAATACGTATATATTATTATAATAAGGATAAAAGTACTATTTTTGCCCTCTCTTAATTGTTTTTTTTTAAATAACTTGTCCTTATTATAAGTAAGGGGAACTTGTCAACATTACTTAGTATGAAAAATGTATTACTTTTTCTCTTATAAGTAACAAAAATTGTATTATCCATTAGTATTATATTTGAGCATATAAGTATGATATTTGCACATATAAGTATGACATTTACATGTTGCTTCGACCCGACCTGTCTCACGAATAAGGATCCATAAGACGGTCTTACACAAGTGTGACACTTTTAAAAAGTACTATTGAAAAAATAATTCACAACTTTTATTTGGTAAATTAAAAGAGATCGAGACAAACAATACTTAAATACATGTAATAATTGTTATTATTATTATTAGATTTTGTGGTATGTGAAAATTTTTAAGGGAAAATTGCATTTTTCGTCCCTATGTTATGGTAATACTCACTTTTCGTCCCTAAGTTCTCATTGGCGTTGCACCTTTCGTCCATGAGTTATTCGAATTGCAAATTTCGTCCCTAACATAAGTGTGCAAACTTCGGTAAATTTTCGTTTAAAAAATTTTTAATCGAACTTTTCCGGTTCAATGCCAATTTTTTTAACGAAGTTTACTGAAAAAGTTCGATTAAAAATTGTTTAAAACGAAAATTTACCGAAGTTTGCAAACTAGTTAGGGACGAAAACTACTTCGGTAAATTTTCGTTTAAAAAAAATTTTTAATCGAACTTTTCCGGTTCAATGCCAAATTTTTTTAACGAAGTTTACTGAAAAAGTTCGATTACAATTTTTTAAAAACGAAAATTTACCGAAGTTTGCCAACTTAAGTTATGGACGAAAACTACTTCGGTAAATTTTCGTTTAAGAAATTTTTAATCGATTTTTTCCGGTTCAATGCCAATTTTTTTAACGAAGTTTACTGAAAAAGTTCGATTAAAATTTTTTTAAAACGAAAGTTTACCGAAGTTTGCAAACTTAAGTTAGGGACGAAAAGTGCAACGTAATGATAACTTAGGGGCGAAATTTGCAATTTGAATAACTCATGGACGAAAAGTGCAACGTTAATGAAAACTTAGGGACGAAAAGTAAGTATTACCATAACTTATGGACGAATTCTGTAATTACCCTATAACTTAGGACGAAAAATGCAATTTTTCCAATTTTTAAAGTAACAATCAACATGATGATAATACTCGTATAATAATCATGTACTTGATGCATTATTGCATGGAATATGTACTTCATATTTAGGGGCAGACACCTATATATAGTCGATTGATTTTCATTCTTTCCGTCGCTCTCTCCAAACCCACAGGAAAACTCACTATGGAAGTCGCCGGAATCCACCAAGTGCTTGTGAAGCTCCTGGACGGCAAGCACAGAATCATAAATTTCTCCACTCCATCTGTATCTATCCAAACCCTAAAACACAGAATTGAAACCCTAACCCTAATCCCCACCCATCTCCAACTTCTCATCCCTTCCGACTCACCCTACCTCCTTCAAGACAACCAAACACTCAATCTCACAACCGGACACCATCAATCCAAATTTCCGGTGGTTGTGAACCTCTTATTGCGGTTGAGGGGAGGGAAAGGTGGATTCGGATCGTTGCTTAGAGGGGCGGCGACTAAGGCGGGGCAGAAAAAGACGAACAATTTCGATGCCTGTCGAGACATGAGCGGGAGGAGGCTGAGGCACGTGAACGCCGAGAAGAGATTGGAGGAGTGGAAGGCGGAGGCGGAGGAGCGGAAGCTTGAGAAGATGGCGGAGGATTATATCAACGAGAAGAAGGGAAGCGGAATTGGAAGCAGGAGGAGTAAGACTGGGGAGAGCGCCGATAAGTATGTCTCTAAGTATAGAGAGGACTCTGCAAAGTGTATGGAGGAAGTCGAGAGGTCGGTGAGGGAATCGCTTAAGGGGTTCATAGCTTCTAAAAGGAAAAATGCTGCTGCTGAACTCAATCATTCTGATTCTAAGAAGCTGAAGATATGGATGGGCAAGAGAAAATTTGATGATTCAGATAGTGAGGATAGCGATGAAGATGAGAATGAAAAATCTGTCATTGGGAATAACTCTGACTCAAGCAGGGGAACAAATGCCTCTCCCCTGTGATAAATGTGAAATGTATGCTCAGATTTTTATTGTCTACAATGTATCCTGAAGAGAGTTTTTGCCTATGTATTCTCTTGATAATGATTCATTTAGTTATTGTTAGGCCTATTAACGAACCGAACATAAACGAACAGAGGTTGTTCGTGTTCGTTTGTTAAGGATTTTAGAGTGCGTGTTCGTTTGTTAAGGTTTTTGAAAATCATGTTCGTGTTTGTTTGTTAGTGTTCGTTAACGTTCGCGAACACGTTCACAAACATATTCATTTATGAGCACGTTTGTGAACACTTAATAACCAAACATCTGCACATGTTCATGAACACAATTTGTTCGTGAACAAGAAATAATCTACGTTCACGAACAAACAAACAACACAATCAACTACAAAACTAATACAAATATATATATATATATATATATATATATATATATATATATATATATATATATATATATATATATATGTTTGTGAACATGTTCACGAACACTACTTAAAGAACTTGTTCGCGAACATTACTAAACGAACACAAACGAGCTTGTTCATGAACACTTAGCAAACGAGCTTATCACTGTTCAGACTTTGTTCGTTTATTAACCGAGTTCTAAATTTTGTTCGTTTATGTTCGTTTACCTTAACAAACGAACATAAACGAACGCTTAACGAGCTCGAACACGAGTAGTTTGTCGAAAGTTGTTCGCTACCAGTACCCCTAGTTATTGTATAATCAGGCATCCAAATTAGCTACTGCAGGTAATCCCTTTTCCTTCAAAACAAAAGCAAATGCTAACTGCCAAAGTCCTAATCTGCAGTTATGATTTTGCTAAACCAGTCATGTGCGAAATGTATAGCGTTCAATATAAGAAATATGTTTGGTCAAAAAAAAATGTACTTCATACATTATTGTATAGAATAATATATATTATAAATCATTGTAAATAATAATACTTGTTACATCTCTTTCTTAGTATTAGGAAACTAAATAACAACCAAGCTATATATACATGTGTTGGTTTAAGATTCTATCTTGCTCCAAGGGTCACTCCACTTGCTCAAAACTCATGATGAACGTAACTACCAAACAATAAAGCCAAAAATGTCTCACTCAGGTTTCAAACTACTCTATCTTGCTCCCAGGGTCACGCCGGCCACTTGCCTAGAAAGCCTACACATCATAACTCAATATCTCATCTGATTTAACTTTGATTTACAAAAAATTTCACAATCACTATTTAAAATGCGTTAGCTAGCAAAGGACTACAATGAAATAAATCATAATAAATTGTCATAACTGACCGACTCAAACTGAAAAAGATAATAAACAACTTGTACAGGGAGTTAAACTTGATGCCATGTTTCATCTAATAACCTCATAACGTAACTAAGCTAGTGTGTGTTTTTTTTAAAATAAATACTGTGAGAATATTTATCAATATTCTAATGTAAGGTAGTCCATTTGTGATAGGTGATTAAGATAATAGCAATATTAATAAGTATATATTATAATTAAATGCATGGTTAACATTCTAATTTATTAAACATTTAACATAGTTATTTTATTTAAAAATGAGTTAAGAATTTAATTTAAATAATTAATATTGACTTTAATAGATTAATTTTAATGTGAAGTATCTTGCATCATTTATGCTAAGCACTTAGTGTATGATATATAATACTATTGATGTGGACATTATAAAGTTTTCATGATTTTTCTGACTCCACCTCAGCTCAAAACCCCTAGCACAGTGCACACATACGTTACTAGCATTCTGATGTTCTTCTTCTTCTTCTTCCTTGCATGCGCCATACTCAATCGTTAAGTTTCATCTTTCTCTATCTCTAATTGTCGTTCTGACACTGTTTTTCTCGTTTCGTACATTATGCGTTTCGCAAATTCGCATGATTGAGGATTGCTAGGGTTTCTTGTTCGATTTGAATGTATGTTTGATCGACCGGCTAATAATCTAATGATCATCAGACGCCGTTCGCCGACGCTGCTAACCTCCAATGAACGAGTCGAGAAGGCGGCGGGCAGAAATCTGAACTCCCGTCTGTTTACCCTAGCGTTACTGTCGGCGATCTTCTCCGTTTTCTTCTGGTGCTTCCATTTCGCGATCGAGCGGAGCAATAACAATCGCGTAACTGAATCGGAATCAGATCGTTTAGCTTCCGTTTCTCCTGAGGTTAAATTGCTCAACTCGCCGGCGATTCCTCGGCCGAAGGTTGACGGTTTTGGATCGAGAAAGGTTAATCCTGGGAGCGGTGAATTGGATTCTGTGATTGATTCTGGGAAATTTCCTTTTATCAGGGCGTTGACGACGTCGTTAGAGAACAAGAGCCATCCGTGCGGCGGCCGCTATGTTTATGTGCATAACCTTCCTCCGAGGTTCAATGAGGATATACTGAAGGAGTGCGAGAAGCTTAGCCCCTGGATGGATATGTGTAAGTTTATGGCCAATGGCGGGCTGGGACCGCCATTGGAGAATGCGGGAGGAGTTTTATCGGAGACAGGATGGTACGCCACGGATCAGTTTGCACTGGAAGTGATCTTCACGAACCGGATGAAACAGTACGAGTGTTTAACGAACGATTCTTCTCTCGCGGCCGCCATTTTCGTGCCTTTCTTTGCAGGGCTCGAAGTTTCCAGGCATCTATGGGGGTACTACTGTAACGTTTTCTTATTTAAGTTATTATTAAAGTAGGTTTATTTGAATATTATGTGGTTGCAGTGCCAATGACCTTCTGGTCCAGTGACTGATCCCAAATGAGAAGTCACGGCGGGTTTGAGTCTCAGAGGCATTGACTCTTTGTGCTTCAATAGGTTGAGAAAGAACTACATTGTAATAGAGTTAGTAATACTCAAAAATTATATGCTTACAGGTACAACATCTCTGTTAGAGATGCGGCTGCTCTTGATCTGGTGAAGTGGCTGGAGAAGACGCCGGAGTGGAAGATAATGGGAGGAAAGGATCATTTCCTGGTCGCAGGGAGGATAACGTGGGATTTCAGGCGGCTGACGGATCAGGAATCAGACTGGGGGAACGAGCTTCTGTTATTGCCGGCTGCTAAGAACATGACGACTCTCGTGGTGGAATCCAGCCCCTGGAATTCAAACGATTTCGGGATTCCTTATCCCACATACTTCCATCCCTCCAAAGATTCCGAGGTGTTTTCCTGGCAAGACAGGATGAGGAAGAAGAAGAGAAAATGGCTGTTTTCTTTTGCTGGTGCTCCTCGTCCTGGAAACCCGAGATCAATCCGAGGCCACATAATCCAACAGTGCAGGAATTCCAAGGTTTGCAGGCTGTTCAAGTGCGATTATGGTGAAAGCAGCTGCCATTCTCCCGGCAACATAATGCAGATGTTTCAAGAATCAGTTTTCTGTCTGCAACCACAGGGGGATTCCTACACGAGAAGATCAGCCTTTGATGCAATGTTAGCAGGCTGCATACCTGTGTTCTTCCATCCAGGCTCTGCTTACATACAGTACACCTGGTATCTCCCCAGAAACCATTCATCATTCTCTGTGTTCATCCCCGAGCCCGATATCCGGAGGGGGAATGTCAGCATAGAGGAGAGGCTCAGCCAGGTCTCCACTGAGCAGGTGGAGGGGATGAGGGAGTCGGTTATAGCCCTGATCCCGCGGCTGATCTATTCCGACCCCCGGGCCAGACTGGAGTCTGTTAAGGATGCATTTGATGTAGCAGTGCAGGGTGTGATTGATAAGGTGACAAAGCTGAGAAGGGACATTGTTGCAGGGCGCAGAGATGAGCATTTTGTTGAGGAGTTGAGCTGGAAATATGCATTGATGGAAGAAGGGCAGCATGGCATTGGAGCCCATGAATGGGATCCATTTTTCTCACAATCAAAGGATTACAATGACAGTAGTGTTGCAGGTTTTGATAGTTCAGCGCAAGTGATCTAGAAATTAAGAACAAGTTTAGGGTCTGGTTTATCTGTTTAGGGACTGCAAATTCATGTGGATTATGACAATTTCATGTGTTCTGCATCAAATATCTGATGTTGATGGTAGGTTTTCTCATAAATTAAAGATGTCTTATGCTCGTTCCATTCATATGTATGATCTTTGTTTCATTTTTTTCCAACTAATAAGTTAGAGGAGTAATGTAACACATACTGTCTTGTCATCATCGGATTCTCTTTTCATGCCTTCTGTTTTTGTTGGATAGTGAAAGATGCTAAATTTATTATGAGAAAAAGTTATTTGCACACTTTGACATCAATAGCTTCCTTGTTGACTTATCTTTTGTATACATTTAGTGTATGCTTCTACAGTGAGTTTTAATCATGTATTTACAAGTAAGGCTACTTATCTCTCTAAAATTTCTCATATTTTTTAATTGGACAAGTAAATTTATTTTTAACAATAGTGGAGTCACTCAATTCATGAACACCCAATAATTATTCGTCGTATCAAGGATAATATAGGACAAATATTGACTGTACTTGGAGTATAACTCACTCCATCTAACATAAGACTTCACACTCCATCCAACAAAAGACTCACCAACACTAGACATGCTCAATCAGATATATAGGGCAACAAATTAAACGATAAAATTTGAAGGGGTATTCACATTGTAGGACAAATATTGAGTGTACTTGGAGTATAGCTCACTCCATCTAACATAAGACTTAACACTCCATCAAACAAAAGACTCAACAAAACTAGACATGGTCAATCAGATATATAGGGCAACAAACTTTTGCACAAAATAAATAGCAAATTATCTAGAACTCACTCCATCCATTAGAAGACCCAACAACACCAAACAAGCTCAATTAGGCATATGCATATATGGAGACAGACTTTTGTACAGATTAGATAATGAATCATCATAATTCTCCTATTTTCTAAGACAATGTCAACGGGGTTGCTTGACATAGGTTTTTTTAGTCTTTTACTTATATATTGTTTTTTTTTTAGTACTACTGACTCTATTACAATGTAGTATCTGTTCATAGCCACTTTCTCAACCATCTGAGGCTCGAACCCACTCCAATGGGACACCGGATGCCATTTGACCACAATAATATTATATTCAATAAAAAAAGGATATATATATATATATATATATATATATATATATATATATATATATATATATATATATATATATATAGGGTTCAGGTGCGGATATATCTTCTCGTGCGGTACTCATCTTAAGCATTAAAACGGCATACCTTAAGTACACAAATCACGCACCTTAAGCTAGAAACATAAACCAAGCAGCTACAAATTTTAAATGGTGTACATTTAGTTGAGAATACACTGCGCACCTTAAGTACGCAAACCGCTCACCTTAAGTACACAAATCAAGCACCTAAAGTTTTAAAATAACGCACCTTAAGTTTCAACAACTCACGCACCTTAAGAAGGAAAAGTCAAACACCTTAAGCTTTAGATTCACGCACCTTAAGCATACAAATCACGCACCTTAAGAAGGAAAATCACGCACATTAAGAAGAAAATTATGCATCTAAAACCACCGCACAACCGCACAAGAACTTAATTCTATATATATATATATATATATATATATATATATATATATATATATATATATATATATATATATATTAATCAGCTACATGTAATTGATTAACATCACAAATTAATTAGGTTAAGACACATTATTGATCTGAAACAAGAATTATTCAATAAAATTTGGGACAACTAACATTACCCTAAAGTTATAACTCCGTGTAAGCAAAGTATTAGGTTTAGCCCTGAACCTGGAAGCTCGTTTGAGGGAGCCAGCCATGGCGTGACTGAAATAAATGCTGAAATGTGAGGGAATGAAGAGCAGCAGACACAACACAAGCCGCACGTGCAGTGTGGCTCATGCACATAAATGCAAAATTCCTTGTTTTTCGAAGCTGATGAAATGAAGCAAACAGTTTTAATTTGAGGGTTTTTATTTTTTATTTTTTATTCTTATGGATTCCAACGGCTATATATGTTTTGAAAGCAGGGAAGAGTCTTCTCTGCTGTATAATAAACGCGGCGAAAACATCCCGTGAAACCTCGGACACCATGGCAGCTCCCCTGCAGATGAAGAAAGAGGAACAACAACAAAACCCATTGGGTTTTCGATCTTCAATTTCTCGATCACAAATGATACTCGTGATGAAGAGCTCTTGGATTTCACGAGTTTCTTCTTTCCCCCCAGCTTCTGTTTTGAATTCCCAGAAACCCCTTCAAATACCCACAATCATCATGCTTGCTTCCTCGTCCCAAGTTTCTTCTTTCCCCTTTCTCTTCGAGATTTTTGTGTGCTTCAATGGAGTCCCAAACCCGAACTAAGTTCCTTTTAGCTCTTCTTTTTCTCTGCTTTGTTCCCCACCGCTCTCAGGATTTACAGACCTACATTGTTCAGCTCCACCCCAACGGAATTTCAAGATCGCCGTTCGGGTCCAGGGCCCACTGGCACCTTTCGGTTCTTGACAGAGCCGTTTCTTCATCCGAAGATTCCGCGGCTTCTCGTCTCTTGTACTCTTACGGTTCCGCCATGGAAGGCTTCTCTGCTCAGCTTTCTGAAGCTGAGATTGAGGCGTTGAGGAATTCGGTTGATGTAATAGCGATAAAACCGGACAGAAAGATTGAGGTTCAGACTACTTATTCTTACAAGTTTCTGGGATTGAGTGTTACAGAGGGAGCTTGGGTGAAGTCTAGGTTTGGGCAGGGGACGATAATCGGGTTATTGGACACCGGCGTTTGGCCGGAGAGTCCGAGCTTCGACGATGCCGGAATGCCGCCGGCGCCGGAGAAATGGAAGGGAGTGTGCCAGGAAGGGCAGGGGTTTAACTCCTCAAGCTGCAACAGGAAACTGATTGGCGCCAGGTTCTTCAGCAAGGGCCACGTGGCGGCTTCCCCGGCTTATTCGCCGCATTCAGTGGAGGAGTACATTTCGCCGCGGGACTCCCACGGCCACGGCACGCACACGGCGTCCACCGCCGCCGGCTCGCCTGTATGCACGGCGAGCGTGCTGGGAAACGCGGCGGGAGAGGCGCGTGGAATGGCCCCGAGTGCCCACGTCGCCATTTACAAAGTGTGCTGGTACAACGGTTGTTACAGCTCCGATATTCTCGCGGCGATGGACGCCGCAATTGTCGACGGCGTCGACGTCCTCTCCCTCTCCCTCGGCGGCTTCCCCGTCCCCATCTTCGAAGACACCATCGCCATCGGCAGCTTCCGCGCGACGGAGCACGGCATAGCCGTGGTGGCCGCCGCCGGGAACAACGGCCCCGTTGCAAGCTCAGTTTCGAACGAATCTCCATGGATTAACACCGTCGGCGCCAGCACCCTCGACAGGCGATTCCCAGGAATCGTTCATCTCGGGAATGGCAAATTCCTCTACGGGGAATCACTATTTCCAGGAAAGGCAATTCCAGGATCCCAGAAAAAATTCGATCTTGTTTATGTAACAGGTAATACTACACATACTCACCTTCACTATTGTAAACATCAGCCTAGGCGGCTGTTTAGGTGCCCCTAAGTCAAGGTAAACTTTTTAGTCGTCCGACCGATTAGGAGCTGAGTTGGACGTCTAACTAGGCCGAGTTTAGTGCCTAACATGGTTAAGTCGGTGCCAAATTTGACGGAGTCAGCACTCAACTTGGTCGAGTGTTTTTTGTCTGTTCGACTATTCCTCTAACTATCTAATATACCAGTTAACTAGTTTGGAAATTATAACAGTCTAACAACTCCTAGTTCCAATTGAAAAAAGTAGAGATATTAATAATTACTCAACCGCCTAGGCGCTAGTTGGGTGAAAACATTTTCCATTTTTGATTCATTTGGTTTTTCTTTTTCCAATAAAATTTAGAGGAATAGCGAGAGTTTCACTTTTTTGGAGTACACTTCTTATCAGTTTTGTTATGTAACAGGTGGGAATAGTGGCAGTGAGTTCTGTCTCAGAGGTTCTCTCCCCAAAACCTTAGTCCGAGGAAAAATGGTGGTTTGTGACAGAGGGATCAATGGGAGGGCAGAAAAAGGTGAAATTGTTAAAGAAGCTGGCGGGGTTGCAATGATCTTAGCCAATACAGCTTTGAACCTGGAAGAGGATTCAGTAGATGTACATTTGTTGCCAGCAACATTGATCGGTTTTGACGAATCCATAACCCTTAAAAGCTACATAAACTCCACCAGAAAGCCGAGAGCCAGGATCATATTTGCAGGAACAAGAGTTGGGAAATCCAGGGCGCCAGCAGTGGCACAGTTTTCATCCAGGGGGCCAAGTTTTACTGATCCTGCAGTTCTCAAGCCTGATGTGATTGCCCCAGGGGTGAATATCATTGCAGCCTGGCCTCAAAACTTAGGCCCCAGTGGCCTTCCGGAGGATCCCAGAAGGGTAAACTTCACAGTCATGTCAGGTGAGCCATTATAAATCTTTCTTTTTTTTTTTTTTTTTTTTGGGTGACGAGAGAAATTTACAGTCACTATCTAAAGGTCGTGGACAGTGTAAATCCTATTTTGTGGCCCTAGTCATACATGACTATAAGGAGGTAAACCAACATAATTTGTTTATAGCTAACTACCTCAAACTAAGAATATCAATAGGTTCTTCACAATATTAGAGTTGAACTTGTAACCTTGTGGTTACTAGTCAACAACCCCTACAAATCTCGTGATTCTTTTTTTGGATGATGAGTGAAATTTGCAGCCACTATTTAAAGGTGTGCACTAAATAAATCCTAACTTGTGACCCTTGCTAATAAATTATCACAAGGAGGTAAACCAGTCTAAATTGTTCATAACTGACTAGCTCAAATCAAGAAAGTTAATATGTCACTCAAGTAAAGGGTCGAATTTGTAACCTTGTGATTATCCTGTCAACAGCTTAGTCTGACCAACTTGATTGGAGTTGTTCCCATTTATCATTGCTTTTCTGTTCATAGGACTAAGACATTTTAACCTCAACAGGTACTTCCATGGCATGCCCTCATGTCAGTGGACTGGCAGCGCTCTTACGCGCTGCGCATCCAGAATGGTCTCCCGCTGCTATAAAATCAGCACTCGTGACAACTGCAGACACAACAGACCACCAAGGAAAACCAATCATGGATGGGGACAAGGCTGCTGATGTTTTCGCCATGGGAGCAGGGCATGTAAACCCTGGAAAGGCCATAGACCCTGGGCTCATATATGACATCCACACAGATGACTACATCACCCATCTCTGCTCTCTGGGCTACACAACCTCAGAGATCCTCAGCATCACACACAAGAACATCAGCTGTCGCGAAACCCTGCGCAAAAATCGAGGATTCAGCCTGAATTACCCCTCCATTTCCATAACTTTCAGGCCTGGAATGACCAGAAAGATAATCACCAGGGTTGTGACCAATGTAGGGGCTCCTGGTTCCACTTACACAGCTAAAATTGTGGCACCTGATGGGGTTAAAGTCAGGGTTAAACCGCAACGACTGAAGTTCAAACGGGCGAATCAGAGCCTGAAATATGCAGTGTGGTTCACATCAAGGCAGAAATTTGGGAAGCAAATGAGTAGGAGCTTTGCAGAGGGGCAGTTGACATGGGTGAACACCTGTAATGGAGTTCAGAGAGTGAGAAGCCCTATTTCAGTGACATGGGTGTCAAAGAAAAGAAATGGAAGTTGAATGGTTGTTGGGTCAGACAACCTTAATTGTTGATCCATATTTGATTTCATCTGATATATATATTGCAGTTGACATTGTCAACTCAGATCAGTGGCAGAATTTCCACAACTATGAATTTTATTTTAGGTTTAATTTATATTAGAATGCTTTTGATGATGAAATGGATTCATTTTATGTCAATAAAAATGCAGCTTATTTGAATGATTGGAGTGTGAGACAGCCATTACTATGAAGGTTCAATTCATATACAGCTTTTTCAATGGATTTGTAGTGTCTGTCTGGTAATCTTCATCTTGGCTTATCAGTAGGACAACAATGAAGTTAAAGGCGGGCAAAGTGTTACAAACAAGTAATCACAGAGGATTATTAACTCTTTTAAGTTCGTTAGATGAAGTTATATCAAACAATACAAATTTAATTTCGATACAAAACCAGTCGGGAGCAGAGTGTTCGATAATCGATACAAGTAACATTATCCTACCAGTTGGTTTTACAACCAATTCAATCCACGGTTGGGAACAAATTGTATAATGCTTAAAGAAATTTGAAAAGATAGTGTTGTTATTGTTCTCAATCAAGAAGAACATATCCCTTAGACTATCCTCATCCCAGCAAGAGAACCAGACGTGGAAGGTAATATGAATTTAGTGGGATCGGAAGGTAATATGAATTTAGTGGGATCACTTTTGGAGTGAGAGAGTATTGCAGATGTTGAGAAAATAATGAAGAATTTACAAATTTGATGACTGGAAGTGAGATCCACTTTTAAAAAGGGAGAGAGTATTGCAGGATCCTCATAAACATTTATTAGGTTATTTATACAACTCAAACTACCAATTAATTAAGAACTTGGAGTGAATATGGAAAGTAAATCCCTCAAATCAATGTATCCATTACAAGTTGGTACTTAATTAAAATGTAAGGAAAACAATTTCTAAAATAATAAGGAAAATGATATCTTGAAATATGTACTTTTTTTTCCCATAAATGAGATAATGTATTCTCAAGTTTCAAATTGGGTTTGGCTTGACCATTTGGGTCAAGTCTAACCATTTGAGACAAAATTATGAATATTAGAGTGTTTGTATTCAACACATCACTACCTATAGTAGCAATTAAGCATAACATGTCTCCCAAATTTTAAAGTATACTGAGCTTGAGCCGACCACTTGAGTTGAGTGCAATTATCCGGGCCAAGGCATCAAATATCAAACCACTTGTATTCAACCCCATCATTACCTAAGGTAGCAATTAAAATGGTATTAAAGAAAGAGAGAGAGAGATAAACAACTAGGGTATATATAATTATTGTAATTTTCTTTGATGGTAGCTGTTAGCATGTTTCTTGTAGATTTCTGGCTTGTCAATCATACATTGATGGAATATAATGGCAGAATAGTGCAAGGTTGGCCATGTCGCTATGGTACGTAGCCCATGTGCATGCATGCATGCACTCCCCCTTATTCTCAATCAATCATTCACTTCCATCTCCATGTATTCTCTACCTTTCTCCATTTTGTTTATTTCTTTTCCAGATCCAAGTACCAACATGCACATATACATTAATATGTCATCTTTTACTCTTAATTACCAATATATACATTGGGTATATATATGTGTGTATTAACTACAACTAAACGTAGCTAGTATTGAGATTTACAAGGTTGCTAGCGTTCATATGATGGGATAATATCATTTGATCTTCTCGATTGGTGGTAAAAGTGTTTAATTAGTTACTTGAGGAGAAAAAGACCAAACTAGAAATCTTACTAAATATGATACAGAAAGAAAATAGTAAAGTTGACTTCATAAAATAGACTGTAAATTTTTTCCAATTTGATTTATTCCACATAAAAATTGCCATGTCATTCATTTACATCCATGCTTTCATCACAATTTTACTCAGTTTGTCTTAGGTCTAGGTGAATTAAATTGAAGCTAAATTCATATTTATGGTTAATTTCTAAAATCGACTCTAAATGACAAACCTTACATCAATTTTTTTAGTGATTGATGCGATAATTTTGTAAAATAATAAATATAAAACTTGTCCAAAACATAAAGAGATCAGGTAAAGAGAGGGGCAACCTATCTGAGTTACGTTGATCGAACAATTGAATTGATACTATGTCCTTGTGATCATAAAATAAATTTTATTTAGAACACATCCGAATAACGGTTGAAGGTTTTCTGTAATTTAAAGAGAGAGAGAGGGGTTGTTTGTCTCACAGGGTCTCCATTTGAGATTGCTATTACTATTAGTAGTAGCTAGCTGCACATGGCATAGTGACACAGCACTAATAATTTAACTGTTTTAAAATTAATGTTTTAATCTGCCCTACTTTTGCCCACATGGTTGCATGTGAAAATTGGCAGTTTATTCCGTTAAATAATAATGTTTCATTAAACTATTAAGGATAATTACCCAGATTGATGCGTTGATTATTCTACCATGTTTGCCCCATCTTCTCCACTATTTGTAATGCTTGCCTTCTATGCTCCATTAACACCCCATTACATGCACTATACCAATAAAATTTTTGTCTAATCTACTTCGTGTATTGAGATTGACTGATTATTAACTAAAAAGTTCCGTAATTTATAACAATCAATCAATCAGAAAATATGATTATTATTCTATTCTTGCCTTTTGGACGGGCGGTATCATTAGCCTCGTTAGACTCTATTTAAATTTTAACAAGAGTTATAGATGAACGACTGGTGCTCCATCGTGGGATGTGATTCTGATTTAGGGTATACCTAGCTATCTTTCTTCATAAAAATGATAAAATAATAATGAAAGATAAAGAAATTTATAGGGTATGGTTAATTTTTTTAATACCAGCCTACCAAGTATTTGCATTCCGCGAAATGAAATTAATCAAGTATTTGCTCGGTCAGGTCAGGTAGTGTGCATGAGTTCAAACTCTTGATCTCGTTCGAGTAGGAATCTATAATTTGACCAACGCAGCTTCTTGACTATTCAAGAAGGAGGGAGGAAGGAAGGGTATCAGACAGTGTTTATGAGCATAAAGAAAAGCAAAGAAGAACACATTCCACCCATGTTTCATGTCGGACTCACCCACGTTAAACTCCAAAAGGTTGCAGATCAACAACGTTAGTTGCTGAACCCAAGATCTCACGAGCCTTCTAATCATTGATTAATTTTCTAATCCCCATGTGATTGTTAATTAATTAATCTCATCACTACCCACTTTTCCTTTCCTTCCTTCCTTCAACTTTTCATATAATAAACTGCTCTCTCAATTCTCACTCTCCTCACTGGCCCCATCATTGGCCTTTCTTCGCTGTTGTGGCCATCCTCAATCATGAAACAGTAAGATATCATCAGATTAAGTAAGCAGGAAAACAAAAAAGAAGATGAAGTTGGATGTTACAGTGGTGTTCATAGTCTTCTCCTTGTACTTCTGTCACCTTGGCTGGGACAACTATGTTGTTGTTTCTGCTAAAGTTGAGGCCAATGATGAAAGGGCAGTTTTGCTGTTGATAAAAGCCGGTCTGGTTGATCCATTGGGCCAGCTTGGAGATTGGGGATTGCCCGGGAACGGCTCTGATCATCACTGCAGGTGGAGAGGAGTGAAGTGCAGCTTTAATGGAGCTGTGGAGGAGCTTGATCTTTCCCACATGAATCTCAGTGGCAGAGTGACAGATCATATTGATAAACTCAAAAGCTTAACTTCTCTGAACCTATCCTACAATGGGTTTTCGTCTTCGTTGCCGAAATCTCTGTTTAATCTCAGTGCCCTGCAGAGAATTGATGTGAGCCAGAACTTCTTTGTTGATGGCTTTCCTGCTGGGCTTGGAAGGCTTGCTGGATTGGTATCGTTGAATGCTTCGAGTAACAACTTCTCGGGTTATCTGCCTGAGGAGCTTAGCAATGCAGCCTTGCTGGAGAGCTTGGATCTCAGGGGGAACTTTTTTGAGGGGGCAATTCCAAAGTCATACAAGAATTTGAGGAAGTTGAAGTTCTTGGGGCTTTCTGGGAACAATCTCACTGGCCAGATTCCAGGAGAGCTGGGAGAGATTTTGTCACTGGAGACTATAGTTCTTGGGTACAATGAGTTTGAAGGTGGAATTCCAGCAGAGTTTGGGAATCTGACCAATCTGAGGTATCTTGACCTGGCTGTTGGGAATCTTGGAGGGTCAATTCCAGCTGAAATAGGGAATCTGAAGCTGCTCGAAACTGTTTTCTTGTACCAGAACAGTTTTGAAGGGGAGATTCCAGAAGAGATTGGGAACATGACTTCATTACAGCAGTTGGATCTTTCTGATAATACGTTATCAGGAGAAATTCCGCCACAAATCGCCAATCTCAAGAACTTGGAGCTCTTGAACTTGATGGGAAACCGGTTATCAGGTTCAGTACCTGATGGAATTGCAAACTTGACTCAGCTGCAAGTTCTTGAGCTCTGGAACAACAGCTTTTCGGGTTCTTTGCCAAGTGATCTCGGCCTGAACTCCCCACTAGAATGGCTCGACGTTTCTTCCAATTCGTTCTCTGGTCCAATCCCGGCAGGGCTTTGCAGCAAAGGTAACCTCATTAAGCTCATCCTATTCAACAATGCATTCTCTGGTCCAATTCCACCTGGTTTATCCAGATGTGATTCCCTGGTTCGCGTTAGAATGCAGAATAATCTTCTTTCGGGGGCCATCCCTGCTGGTTTTGGCAAACTTGGTGAGCTTCAGAGGCTTGAACTTGCCAACAATAGTCTCACAGGCCAAATCCCAAGTGACATTGCCTCTTCTGACTCTCTTTCTTTCATTGATCTCTCCCAAAACCATCTCCAATCCTCTCTTCCTTCCTCCATTCTCACCATTCCATCTCTGCAGAACTTCCTTGCCTCGAATAACAACTTGGTAGGAGAAATCCCAGATCAGTTCCAGGATTGCCCCACCCTCTCTGTGCTAGATCTGTCCTCAAATCATCTCACTGGAAACATTCCAGCCAGCATTGCTTCATGCGAGAAACTGGTGACCTTGAATCTCAGGAACAACCAAATAAGTGGCCCAATCCCAGAACCAATTGCCAGCATGCCCACATTAGCAGTTCTTGATCTGTCAAACAACACCATAACAGGTGGAATACCTTACAACTTCGGGAATTCCCCAGCCCTGGAAATGCTCAATGTCTCTTACAACAACCTAGACGGCCCTGTCCCTGCAAACGGGATGCTCAGGACTATCAACCCCAATGATCTCCAAGGAAATCCCGGCCTCTGTGGAGGAGTGCTTCCTCCATGCTCCCAGAATGCAGCATATGTATCAAGGCAGAAGAGTCTCCACACGAAGCACATCGTAGCAGGATGGCTAATTGGAATGACAGCACTTCTAGCCATTGTTTCAGCAGCTTTCGGGCTCAGATTCCTGCACAAAAGATGGTACCAGAATGGGAGCTGCTTCGAGGAAAGATTCGAAACAGGTAAAGGGGAATGGCCCTGGAGATTGATGGCATTCCAGAGACTAGGATTCACAAGCAACGACATCCTGGCCTGCATCAAAGACTCAAACGTGATAGGAATGGGAGCAACCGGAGTAGTTTACAAGACTGAAATGCAGAGGCTAAACACCACTGTTGCAGTCAAGAAACTATGGAAATCTGCAGCAAAAGACATTGAAATGGGATCTGCAGGAAGTGAAGATCTGGTGGGCGAGGTTAACGTCCTAGGAAGATTAAGACACAGAAACGTTGTCAGACTACTAGGATTCCTGTACAATGATCATGAAGCAATGATAATATATGAGTTCATGCAAAATGGGAGCCTCTGGGAAGCTTTACATGGCAAACAAGCAGGAAGACTGCTTGTAGATTGGGTGTCAAGGTACAACATTGCGCTCGGGGTAGCACAAGGCCTGGCATATCTCCACCATGACTGCCATCCACCCATCATCCACCGCGACGTCAAATCAAACAACATCTTGCTTGATTCAAATCTTGAAGCAAGGATTGCAGATTTCGGGTTGGCCAAAACCATGCTCACCAAGAATGAGACAGTCTCCATGGTCGCTGGATCTTATGGATACATTGCCCCAGGTGAGTTTTATATATAGGATCAAACGTTTATCACCACAGCTATAACTTTCTTTATACATCTCCTATGCAACTAGTGCTTGACTTGGTCCTTCACGACCTCTGTCCAATAATTCCCCACCACCTGCTAGCCTTAACAATTCAAACTTGCTTTAGTGTTTACCCCTACGCCAAAAAACTATAACTCGTAGCTAATGCATTTCCTTACACCTGCCACATTTTCGAGACACATGGTGCTGGACTTCGACCTTCAAACCTAGCCATCTGGTGTTGGACTTGGCCTCAGCCGAGCAACAGATTTATAAACAACCCTTCTTGGTTCGATCAGAACTAATATCAAACACCTTCTGTGCAGAGTACGGGTACACACTAAAAGTTGATGAGAAGAGTGATATTTACAGCTACGGAGTTGTCCTGATGGAGCTTCTAACCGGAAAGCGGCCATTGGAGGCGGAATTCGGAGAATCAGTGGACATAGTAGAATGGATTCGCATGAAAATCAGGGACAACAGAGCATTAGAGGAGGCACTAGACCCTAGCGTAGGTAACACCAAACATGTTCAAGAAGAAATGATGCTAGTTCTGAGAATTGCCCTAGTCTGTACAGCCAAGCTTCCCAAGGAAAGACCTTCCATGAGGGATGTTCTAACCATGCTCGGAGAAGCCAAACCTCGGCGGAAGAGCAGCAGCGTCAACGGCGGCGGAGCTGGCGGCGCTGCAAACAAAGACATGCCGCCGGTGTTTAGCACGTCGCCTGTAAATGGCCTCCTTATGTAAGATCAGAACAGGAAACCGTTAATTCCTTGTGTAATTTTATGTATTTTCTAAGGTTTAATTTTGTACGTAATTCTTTATTGGTTTTGTAAACTATAGAATCTGTATGCATGCATGTCTAGCATATATGGCATTGATGTAACCATTCCTCCTGCAATTAACATTGTATGTAGATTGTGACTTATAGTCACGTAAAAGAAAAAAAAAAAAAAAAAATCTCCCCATGGTAAACCTAAAGTATTGATGCTTCCCCATCATTTCCTGATCCTAGCTTTTGTGGTTGTAAATCGCCGACTAAAGACAATGACCAATTTTGAATGACACAAAAGCAACTCAGTCAAATTAATGAGATAATTGACTTAATAAATTTAACTGTAGTCTTTTCATCCATAAGAATTATATATTGACCTTATTAGATTGAACCTCAAAGTAACTGATTATTGTCATTTTTTATCAGTTTATTGGTCATCTGGACTTAAGTTTGTCAAGGTAAGAAATCTAACTATTTATTGTCATTTTTTGTCTGAGCTAGTTAGCTTAGGCAACGTAACAGTTTATTGGTCATCCGACTTAAGTTTGTTAAGGTAAGAAATCTAACTATTCATTGCCATTTTTTGTTTGAATTAATCATCTATAGATAACGTAATTTAGATTGATTTACCTCCTTATTATAATGCACAAAGCCAATTAGTATCATAATATAAGTTTTTTTTTTTTGTTTCAAAAAAAATCATAATATAAGTTTCACCTACTAATTGAAAGACTGCCACTGATATTATGCATATTTCCAAATAATGAAATACCAAAAAAAAAAAGTATTGGGAGGCTCATGAATATGGTAGCATGGTACACGTGAAAATTGGAAAGCGTGTTAGCAGGGTAGGGACGTTGGTCGGCGGGTGTTGTACATGAAGTTGAATGATCCATCTATATTCTTACCAGTCTTCGTCTCATCTCTAACTCGCCTTCTCGATTCATTCTCCACCATTGAAACTTATCTCACCTCACCGCCCCCAAAAAAATCTGCAGCGTTGATGATCACGATTGGAACATCCTATAAGATGCCTGTATCTCTACCCTTTATTTGATTCACTTCCAATCCCCGGAATTGAAACATGATGCTAAGGAGCTCTTCTACGCCCATTCTTGGATCCCTGCTTTCTTCCCATGGAGACAGCGGCGGCGCCCAACTTCACCACCACCACCACCAATTACCAGAAAGCATAACCCCAAACCAGACGCCATCTTCTGCTCATCACAAGAAATTGATCTCTGTAAACCATGCCCATGTCGGATTCCAGAGCTTCACTAAACTTTCTTTCAATTCTTCTCCGAATATTTCTCCCGCAGTTAGCCTGCCGTTTTCCGGTAACGGGTTTCGGAGAGCTCAGTCGGAGGGGAATCTGGAAGGTTTAACAGCCGATGCTTTGTGCAACAACGCCGATGAATTCAGCCTAGCAGTTCCGCTGCGGAAATTTGCGCGCAAGCCTCGCGCGTCGTTCTTGGAAGCCATTCCGTCTTTCTCGCTGACGGGTTCGAGGAGTCACGGTGAAGACGAGGAGAGTGATGAGTATGAAGAAGCAGATGAGGAATGGGAGGCGTTTGGTAGCGCTAACTCCGGCTTGAGTGAGGAATTGAAATCGTGTCTCAGCAAATTCCCAGCTTTGGAAGTCGCCGGCGTTGGATTTGGTAGTAGCGGCGGGTATCCTATCGGAGGAAGCGACGGCAGAAGGGGTGGGTTTGACGGCGGTGACAGCCATGGGAGTAGTACGGAAGAGCATTACAGGAAAATGGTGGAGGAGAATCCAAGCAATCATCTGCTGTTAAGGAATTACGCTCAGTTCTTATACCAGGTGGGTATTTAACTATATAAATTACATTTTCATTCCTTCAGTTATACACTTATACCTAAATATGCACTTAAACCCCAAGCGGGAAGTAAAGATTTTAGTCCTCTATAATATGTTACCTAACATTAAGTTTGTATAATTAAAAGACAAAAGTGAAATTTTTCCACCAATATATAATATATTGTCATGTAAATGTTCCTCTACAAAGATGAAACCTTTGATCTAATCATTGTTCATCCATGACAAGCAGACGAAGAAGGATGCTAAGAAAGCAGAGGAATATTACTCCAGGGCGATTCTAGCGGACCCGGGTGACGGCGAAGTTCTGTCACAGTACGCAAAGCTTATCTGGGAGGTCCACCGCGATGCAGAAAACGCGACGAGCTATTTTGAACGGGCGGTTCAGGCCGCTGCAGGAGACAGGTTTGTATGCTCAAATAAATACATCCGTTGCCATCTGCCATTACTGGCCACGCGACTAATAGTAAGTTTCTTTATTGTTTTTTGACTTTTGTAGTCATGTTGAAGCTGCATACGCTAATTTTCTGTGGGAGGTGGAGGACAACGAGGAAGAAGATGATGATGATGGAGTTCATATACCGACAATGGCCCATGAACGACCAATGGCTTCTGCATCTGCTTGCTAGAAGGCAAGGGAGGGACTTCAACTCATACTTAAGTTGTGAAATCTCCTTTTTTTTTTTTCAATAGAGGGTATTTTATTAACTAGCTCCTAGGCCCTAGCTGCATTTTACTATTGTATACGATTAGCAGCAAAACTCATTGCCGTTTATAAGATGTTCATATAACACTAGTCTTTGGTATACCCCTCGTGCCATAATGTCTTTGAAACAAATATAGGGCGTACGAGATCTTCTATATCAAACATGAGAAAAGCAACCGCTTCAAAAAATCCTGTGCACCTAAACAACAACTATCTCAAGGAAATGAACATAAGCAAGTAACGTTAAACAACAAATTGGAAGAAGAGCTATCAGACAGGGGCATCTCTGCAAGCGTACACTGTCAGGCAAGATATTTATTACAGTATAAAATATCTGGAGGCACATCATTGGTTTCCCTTTAAGATTTTTATGCACTGTTCACAGAAGCAGAACTAATAATTATAAATAAAGATGAACTGTCTGTATAAACACAGGAAGAAAATCCAATTCAGAATAACCTAAGGATTTTCTTATACACCATTCACAGAATGGGGAAGCATGGGTCAGTGATACAAGGGGGTCTGAGCAAACACAGAATCATTGTATGTCTTGCAATATGTTTCATCCTAAGTAGTTTCTTGTCCAACCTACTGCAAGAAAATGTTACGCAACATCTAAAAATAAAATAGAGCAATAACTAGAATACAACTTCACAAGCCACCACATTCATCTAAACAGACTACTAGTGTGCCTCATAGTTTCATCTCCTGAAATCTTGTCAACTCCACTAGATCCACGCCAAAAAACTCATGGCTCAGTTTCTTCTAGGCCAACAAAATTGACTCAATCAGCTAAATTTGAGTCTATTCAATAGTAACTACCACCACCATAATAGCCCGTAGGAGGAACTGCTGCTGGAGCTGGCTGTGCAGGAGTCAAAGTTGCAGCAACAGCTGGCTGTGCATAACTCTGCAGTGAGGGAATGGCATCAGAAGTTAAATCGTTACAGAAAACATTAAAATTTGCAATTTTCTGAGCAATTTATAACAAAGGTGTACAGATTGGTTTACCTGTGCTGGATATGTTGAAGGATAAGCACCATAAGGTGCAGCTGGGGGTACAGATGTAGGTGCTTGTGGATGTGTATAACCGCTTCCATAATAAGCACCATATGCAGCCTAAAATAATTCCAGCAAAACCAAAATGAAGTCACTAGCTCGCTCTCCACCAAAAGGTTGTACCAATATTAAGCTAACTATACTTTATATTTTTAATTATTAAATAAAAAAGCTATACTAATTATCCT
The DNA here is from genome assembly GCA_003576665.1 of Ipomoea trifida. Taxonomy (NCBI): domain Eukaryota; kingdom Viridiplantae; phylum Streptophyta; class Magnoliopsida; order Solanales; family Convolvulaceae; genus Ipomoea; species Ipomoea trifida. The sequence goes on along the minus strand of CP025647.1, from coordinate 27,212,622 downwards.
TCCAGCTTTGCTTTTGTTGTCATTGGCAAAGCATCCCAACTAAAATCCCCTACCCCCCCCCCCCCCCCTCAAAAAAGAGAGAGAGAGAGAGAGAGAGAGAGAGAGAGCAAAGAGAATTGAGAATTCTGAGACCCACTATGCTGTCCAATCTATATACTTGGTAGAAGTAACTTTACCTGTTGGGTATAGGCAGGATTCCACTGCTGAGCTTGAGTTTGAGTTGTTTGTGGCCATGTTTGAGGCTGTGAGCTATAACCCCCAGGCCACTGGTTCTGCCCACCAGGATATGAGCCCATTACTGATGCAGCAGCTGCAGGAGCAACACCTTTTGACAACTTTGTCTTGTCTGAAACTAGATAATCTTCAGCATGTCGCTTCTTAGACTCTGAAGAGGTTCTGTTTCGTAAGAAGAGCTTGGCATGCCTATCATCAGCTTTCTTAATTGATTGCGCATCCCCAAAAAGGTCCAAAAACTGCAAAAAAAAAACAAAAAAAAAAAAACAAAAACAAAAACAAAACAAAAAAAAATGTAAGAAATCTATAGCAAACCGTAACCAGATGAGTCTAAGTAGTAATGAGACCCCCATCACATCTATGAAATATAATGCAAAATTCATATGCAGGAATTGAACTCAAATCATAAAGCATTGTAAAGTAAAACATAAGTGCATAACAGATAATTAATTACCTCCAAAAAGATGCTTGATAATTCCTCCCTTTCATCAATGCTTGCAACAGTAGAAGTATCAATTGTAGGAACTATAAACTTATCAACTAATGAATATAAATAATCAATTCTCTTTGGCTGTGGTTGAATTGATTCTAAATGGATGATTGCCTGCAACCCAAGCATCAATTGGTTAACAAAGCTAAATTAACACTAAAAAAATGGGGGAACTTAATTATCATTTTAGCATGTTCTGGGTCATCTGAGTGTGCATAAAGCAACAGGTAAGGGGAGAGAGGAATACCTCAAGTAGTGGTTTAGACAATTGTGCATTTTCAACCACTTGATCAAGGATTTCTCTAGCTTTCTCTACTTTGCCAGAAACCTTCACAAATTTATTGTACAATGAGCAAATAAAAATAAAAAATCAGAAAGATTAAAGACAAGCTAGTAATGCAACAATTATGAGGGATCCACGAGGATGCTCAAACATAGTATGACTACCAAGTTCTCTTGCAAAAGGGAGGGCATTAATGAAGGAAAGCAAGAGGGCATATATCTGGCTACCAACAAAATTGTCAGGCATTGAAACAATTTTATAAACAGATAAAGAAAGCCATGTCTGAAATCCGTCGATTTAAGATACTATTCAAGAAAGAGAGATGAATGATCACGACTCACAAGAGAGATGCACTTAACAGATACCATTTAATTCAAAATCCTTCTATTTAAGATTCTTTGCAGAATTAATATTAACTAGAAATTGCAAAAATTATATACAATCGTGAACTAATTAAGCCAGCAATTATTAGGCCTAAGACTACTGTAGCAACAAAAGTCCATTAATATGTTAAAAACTGTTGACTAGAAACATCAAGCAGGTTGAAATTGGGGAGGGGGTGTCCAAGTGTCTTAAAATTGCAGAAATAAACAAAATGGAAAAGGTAGAAAAAAAGTATAAGATATAACACATTCAAGAATAAAAGGTTTAGAAGAGATGTACCAAGTATAGAAACCGAGAGTACTGGGCATACAACAGAGGTAATGTTTGTGAATGTTCTTTTCCTTTTTCAATTGCAATAGCTTGTTCATATAAAGAACAGGCATCGTCAAGATTTCCCTGCAATACAGATGATTTTTATATATATATAACAGAATACACAGCAGTATGGACACAGGATATAAAAGCCCAAGCATGCTGATAAAATTTTCTTACAAGTCGATGTTCCATGTTGGCATGTTTAATGGTCGCTTCCAAAAGCCCAGGTGAAATTTCAGTGTGCACCAGGTGATAAGCAGCTCGAGCTCCAGGAATATCACCATGCTGCTCCCTAAATCGAGCAGCAAAAAGGTGGATCTCAGGTTGTCTCTGTATAAATTAAAAGCTGATTAAAACACAATGGAAGTACTAGTGGAGTAAAACTAAATCAATAAGTACAAGCAATCACAAGTACACAGCATTATGATAATCAAACCCTACTAAACAAAGAGCACAATAAATTGTTGATCTATAGCATCAGTGTACACCTTCACAAAAACTTGAGTAGCACGAGCAAGGGCATTATCGGCAAGATCCATACTCTGACTAGCTTCCATGCACAAAACATATCTTATCCAATATTCAGGATAGTTGGCACAAGCAATCAGGCATCGCTCGTACAGCTTGACAACCTAGTTTGCACAAAAAATGCATGGATCAGAATTTTTAAATTCCTGTCAAATATACAAAATAAATAAATTTAAAGCAAATAGAAATAAGGAGAAATGCATAACGAGTACTCCGTTGGGCGAAACAGGGAGGCCCCTCTAATATGAAACGAGGGACCATCCTTGCCTGACATGGTTAGGAAGACAAGACACCTGCATGCATAACATTCTGACTTTAAAGCAAGTATTACACCATCAACACATCATGAACCCAGAAGGTCGATTCACAATGAGGGTTTGAAATACTTAGCCTTACAGAAAGCAAATTGGATGGTCCATGCGTTAGTCCAAGTTCAATATCCCGTTTTAAAGATGCTTCATCCGATGGTTTAGCCAATAAAGCATATGATGCGGCATACTACTTAACTGTAATTCAATACATAACGAGGACAACTAAAGCTATAAATCAAGAGAAACTGAAATGCATCGAAAATAACAAAATTCACCAAATACCTTATTAAAGTCATCGCCTCCCTCTATGAAGTCTAGAAAATTATGCCAATTTTCAAGCTCTGCTGAGTTAAGGGGGCGTACATGGAAGTAGGGCCTCCTGATAGCTGTTTCAAAACCAATGATCTTAGAATCGAACTCTTTAGCTTTCTTATAGATCTCTTCTCTAACGGCGATATACTTCTCCAACTCCTCAGCATCTTTTAAGCTTGCACTTACAGGTTTAGAAGACTCGCTATTAGGATGAACCTCTCCTTCAACTTGCTCACCACTGGCTTCAGAATCAGCAGCTGCTGCTGCAGCAGCTTCTTCAGCAGTACGCAATTCTGATAGTGGCCTACTTGCAACTAGCTCCTTAAAACTGAGGAACAATTACCACCACCAAAAGAGAAATCACTTTTATTGCAATGGAAGCCAAAAAAAAATAAGCACAGTATTGTTAAGTGAATTAATAGTACATTGCATAAAATACTCAGCATATAGTTAGCATCTCCTTCTATTTACCAAAAGTCCAAAGTGATCATTTAATCCACTGAATGAGCCAGAACCCCATGATTAACGTCTTATTTCATGTTCATTAGGGGTAATGGTAAAAGACAGATGATACAAATAAAAATAAGGTCATAAAGAAGTGTATAACTTCACCTTCAGTATCATGAGATCCAAGAAACTAGAACAAACAGAAAGATACAAAGCCATATTTCAGTTGACTACTTTTTTTTAAAATAAGAAAAAGGAAATTACCCTTCAAAGTAGCGATCCAATTGTTGATTCGGAATCTCTAAAACCCGTGTGTAGATTGCAGCAACATGAGACCATGCTTGTTGTGTGTACTCGTATTCAAGGTATTTATCCCACAGAGGAAATGATAGGTAGTCTGTTCCAACATAAGCTAATGCTCTTTCAAATAACCTAAAGTAACACAAGAACAGCAATGGTAAAATTACAAATTATCAACAATCAACATGTAATACAAACGACAAATACACTACAAGAGCAAGGACATTGAAGAGGAAGCATTGATTCACTCAAGAACGTGATACTTCCAAACTTGCACAAATACTCTGCATTTACCTTCCTCAACACTATCATACCAGGTCTGTGAAAGAGAGCACTCATACATCATCTTAGCCTTACTGGATGGATCTTCTCAGCAGCAATTGTATATTGATGCACCTCATGTGCGTTAAAAACAGCAAAAAATCATGGAGAACTACATGGACTATGACACAGCCCTAAGGAGAATGGAAAATATAAGGGGGGAGATAAGGCCATATAATTGAATTAAACCCTAAATAAATTCAGACAGCTACCGGATAGTGTAGCCAAAGAATCACACGTTAACACTGCTGTGCATTCCCAACAAACCTTTACGCCATACACGTGAGAAACAGCTGTTGCACAGTTGCAAGTATGCTGAAATCAGATTAGAGGGGAACAGAAACACACTCTAGTTTGGGAGAGTGGGACACCATTGAAAAATGATCTCCTCTGCTGATAATCTCCCAATAAAACTAATTAATGAAAATATCCAATGCAAATTACCTTCTAATAGTTTCTGGATCTCCGTATGTGTTTATGGCAAATACACAATAGTGCAACCACATATCTACAGAATATGTCACTCCTTGAACTGCTCTTTCATAGACCTCAACAACTTTATCCATAGAACCAATACGTGCCTCATGATCTGCATACTTCTTCCAGTAACCATAACAAAGAGGAAATTCTGCCAAAAATGCATCATAAACTTTTCGAATCTTCATAATGTCTCCCTGCACATATAGAAAAAAATTATCCATATACCAGTACAAAGAACAACCACAGACCTAAAATTGATTATAAGAAACTAACAGAAACAGGATCATGCAGGCAACCATTCTCCACTCCTGGGTTTCTTCCTTATTTCTTTCTTTTAATTGTGTTTATTTAGGTTGGGAGGAGGTTGAGATGGCCATGCAACCAATACTGGTAACTGAGTAACAATACCTAATTGTTAGGTCAGTAAAGCATACCTCTGACATTTTCTCAGTTTCCTCTATAAGAGCAGTCCATGCACCAAAGTCTAGAGAATTTGCTCTCACTATGCTCCATAGCCGTTCTTCTTCAGCAGATAAAGCTATCAACAGAAATAAATTATTGTCTAAAGCATTTTGAAATTTTAAGCAGCTAAAATGCCAGAGGTAAAAACAAGACCACGAAGAAGCTAACATTTCGAGCAGAAAATAAATTTGCATATGTTTAATTCAATAGGAATGTAAAGAACCATAATAAGGCCATAGTTGTCCACCAGTACAAATCACAATTCAATCTTTAATATCCTATGATCTTGGTAGCACAAAAACAGGAAATGGGGAAACACAGGATATGAAATGCAAGAAAAATGTACAAATATAAGAAATATAAATGTGCATTTGTCAATATTATTTCTTTATGTATGTAGAAACATTAATTATTTACTAGATTCTGCTAAGGAAATAATATTTGAATTTTTAAAAATTAGGGAAACGACCCTAAAACGTTTAAATTTTTGGGAGGAAATGTTTCCGAAACGAAGAAATGCGAACCCATGAGAGTTTCAGTAAATTTTTGTGCATCACAGTTTATTATAAAAGAAAATGCTAGAAACTATTAAAAAAAGCCCCTGCCAATGGTTAGCACATAGATAAGATGTCCTTAAAATTCCATAATGAATATGTTCTAGCTATAGAATTCATAAATGCATGATAACAATCAATAACATAGTGCATTCACACAATTACACAATTGAATTTACAGTTAATCTGTTGATTAAATATTCAAATGATCACCAAATAAATAATGACAATATAAATGCCACTAGCATATCATCGATTGCAAACCATACCAGATCCATCCACTGGCTGGTGCATTGCGGCAGCATCATGAATATTGTCTGATGGAATTCCATTTTCTGTAATACCAGTGGATGCAACATCGGTTGCTTCATTATTAGTGCCGTTTATAGAAGTGGCATATGATGCAACTTGAGATGCATCTAAATGTCCACCAACATTTTCATTCGTATCATAGGTCACAACCGTAGGGGTATCCTGCTGAGTCAAATCTGTAATGCTATCTGCACCAACAGTAGAACTGCGAGTTGAGTCCATAACGGAGGAGGATGTAACAGGATCTCCAATACCAGTATGAGTCCCTAAATGTTCAGTAGATATAGAGGTCTCAGGAACCACAGGATTGCCAGTGTTCTCCAAATCAGACGCATTTGAACCTGCATTACTATGATCAGCAGATACATAGTCCATCACAGCAGATGATTGAGTCACCACAGTGCCATGGTCAGCCATTGCTAAGAGAAGACCTGTGTGCAATTTCATGAGATAAGTGGAATATTGAAGCATGATGTCATAAGGTTACATGCGCCAGAAATTGGCAGTTCACTAGCTTTGTATATAACCCGAAGAATATATCATAGTAGTTATGCGTGTGCTCCATCTTGGGGTGGCTCGGATCAATGGAGAACCACTACAGTAGTACAGTCTACAATCCAATACTCATTTGGTCATACCTCGGGGCTTATTCTCTCCTCCCAATGATACTCATCAATTTTAAGGCCCTGATCTATATAATTAGGAAAGTGAGGCAATACATGACTTCATGAGCTAGTGGTTGCCTAGTCAATTTCAAATATACATACTTCACTAATTATTAATCCTAACTGAAGTTTAGGTTCAGTTGAAAATTTAAGTCACTGAATACAGAGGTAAACAAGGCAAATGGAGTAAAATTTGTGTGAGATAACAACTCAAAGCAGCATCACCGTTTAAATTTCAGAACTATGAGTTGAAAACCACAATTTATTATCTATGATGTATAATAGCTAGAAGTTATAGCTAATAAATACGTACAAATTCCTCTCAGAACCACCTAGAGCTCAACAATCTCAGCAGACGAGTGAGAAAACAACATACAGATTCATTATTCAAATTCAAATTTTCAGAACATCACCAAATGCAACAATTAGAAACGCTAGCTAATTGCAAAGCCCTAGATATCTACGTGCTGCGCGCCTAGGGTTTCAGGAACCCCGGTTATTGAAGAGCGTTTAGTATGTACTGACTAGGAAGGTTACCTGGAAACGAGAGAGACGGCGGCCACGAGCGGTTGAAGGAGAGCTTTCGGCAGTGTGTAGCGGATGCAGGAATGTGTATTGGTTTGGCTATTGAGGTTTATTGAGTTTCGAGGGTTTTCGATTTGTGGAGGAGAGATATGAATCGGAACTTATTCTGAAGGTAGGGAAGTGTTGATGTGTGTTCGCTACTGTTGTTTAGAGCGGCTAAGTGAACCTGATTGTGTTGCCCAAACGGACCATTGGGCCGGCTTCATTCGGTATTGGGTAAAGCCCACAAAATAAATAATTGAAAATCTTTTGAATTAGTAAGTACTCCGTGGCAAATTATACTGTGCACCGCGGTGCACACAGCAATGTGCATCACGTACCTAAACGACGTCGTTTTGAACATTGTAAACTAATCGTCCGTTTTTTTTTAAATCACGTTTACTGTTTCAGCCGGTCTCTGTATTTATGTTAATATTCTGTGTATTCCAGGCAATCATTCTGTGTATTCTAGGCAACCGTTCTGTGTATTATAGGTAACCGTTATGTATATTCATGTTAGTAACACATGTTGTGATTTCATGTTAGTAACACATTTTGTGATGTGTTTGTGCATTCGAATATTTAGGAGAATGAGTTCTGTGTATTTTGTGTAAATATTATGTGTATTCATGTTATTAACACAAGTTGTGATGTGTTTGTGCATTCGAATGTTAGGAGGATGAGTTCTGTGTATTTTGCGTCAATATTCTGTGTATTATGGGCAAACATTTTGTGTATTCTAGGCAAACGTTCTGTGTATTCTATATAATGATTATGTGTATTATAGATAATGAATTCCCTGGAGTCATTCGCGTCCACTAACTTCTGTGTATTTTGTGTCAATATTCTGTGTATTCTGGGCAAACATTCTGTGTATTCTAGGCAAACGTTCTGTGTATTATAGATAATGATTATGTGTATTATAGATAATGAATTTCCTGAGACATTCGCGTCTGCATCTACTAACTCCGAAACGACGTCGTTTTACGTACGTGGTGTACATTGCTATGTGCACCGTGGTGCAGGGTATAACGATTGGTACTCCGTAGATTGGACACAATGGATTAGATAGAGTTCTACTACAAATCTAACTCCCTAAGGGTCCGTTTGGAAAGCAGGAAAATGACTTTTGGAAAATGAGTCATTTTCTGGAAAACAGTTTCATTTCCAGTGTTTGGATGTATTATGGAAAACTGTCTTTGTGTGTTTGGTTCATTTTCTGGAAAATGGATAGAATTGTATAATTAAACATTGTAATTGTTTTATTTAAAATATAAAAAATTATAATAGTTATTAAAATAATGGTATTTAATAAAAAATATAATTTATAAAAAAAAATAAAAATTAAAAAAAAAAATTTAAAAAAAATGTAGCAAAGGTTTTCGGCGGTTTCCCCACCTCCTTGGTCCATGGTCATGGATGATATGGCTTGGTTTTGGTTGAAAACATGCGAAACAGCTATTCTGGCGATTCCGTAAAATGAGTTACGGAAAAAAATTCCGTAAGTCATTTTCCGAAAAAATGAACTGATTTTCCTTGGTCAACGGAAAACATTTTCCGTTGACCACATTTTCCAGACATTGCCAAACACAGAAAACTCGAAAAACATTTTCCTGAAGTCATTTTACAGGTTACCAAACACACCCTAAATTTTATTTCTTAATATATGGCCGGCATTGATAAGTTATTTTATGTGAGTTTCAATATAAATATCTACATTAAAATTGTGTGTAGAGTAAAAATGTGAGTATACATAATATTCTCCGAATTAGATAAGACGTTGTATGCATCATTGCATCTTCTGAAGTACCTAATAATAATAATAATATCACTTCACTAAAAATAATTAGTATTTGATTCTATAAATTAGATGAGTTTGTGTTTACATTATATAGAGAAAGATATAAAATGTATGTGTTTTATTATTGATTCAAGTGCAATTATGACACTGTAAAGTTGAGACTCGGATAGTGTTTAGATTCACATGATTGGATAAATTTAGCTAAGAGTATGATAGATATGAGACTATTTTATCCACGAGTAAAATGAGTTTTCAACATCTTGCCGAGCTAGGATCTCCTCGAACCACCTCCACCCCCTCAGGCGTGTGAAATTTCATACATAGGTGGGGCATGGAAATTATAGCTCTCAACTGAGCAATTCCTGGTCGGCCAAGTATCACGTTATGCACACAGGCTAGGTCGACCACTATGAACTCCATTTCAACCTTCAAACTTTTAGAGTATGTCCCTACCTCAACGGGCAACTTAACAACGCATTCCAGGTGAACCGTATCACCGGTAAAGCCCGATAGGGGAGTTCAGACTTGTGTCAATTCAAGCTTTAGCTTCCGGAAAACATCCATATATAGAACGTTGACACTACTCCCGGTGTCAACCATGACCCTCTGAACCTCGACCCCAGTTATATCGATCGTTACCACTAATGCGTCAGTTGTTCGGTCGCCTCCCTATGGTAGGTCTTGCTCAGTAAACGTAATGTGTTCTACCCTGGGTTTTTCTTTGGCCAGGACGAGTCGATCAAGCCTATTAGTAAACGATCTGCGAATCAAGCAGCTTGCGAGATATCTAGATTGTTGTTCTATCTTCGGACTTAGTTTAATATATGATGTTTTCTCAAAAAAAAAAAAAAAGTAGTATCTCATGGACTAGTTGGGTCCCGGACCCCAAAGTAAAGAGAAAAAGAGGATCATACACTACTATATTACTATCTTTTGAATCATATGTCATCTTCCATTAGCCAATCTGTAGATACTGGATATACATTCATGTCTCCATCAGAAAGAAAAAAACCAATAACACTAAACCACTAATACTGCTTTCCTAAGAGAGGCAGCTGTCCAAACTACTAAAGGAAAAAAGAAGAAGAAGATGAAGAAAAAGAAATGGGGAGAAAACATGATGACCAAAACTTGGAGCAGAAGGAAATTCCCAGGAGCAATCTCAAAGTGAATAAAAGCAGATGCCTATACTTTCTCCCCCCTTTCTCTTTACTCTTCCCCAATCATTGAGGCCCTGAGATTCAACTTCTGCAATTCTTTTCAGTTACCTAAATCCCAGAATAACACCACAGAACATCATTATAAGCTTCATTATAATTATTATATGTAAAGTGAATCTTGATAAGAGAAATGAAAGAACAGAAACAGATTAGAATGGGTTTACTGGCCTTTATCCTCCATAGTACTTGGAATGAGTCTTTTTCTTGAAAGCTGATTTTGTGAATAGCAGACAAGCAAGAACCAACCCCACACCGGCCAATCCTCCCAGGATAATTGCCACTGTCTTTTGAGTGTTATGTCTTGTCCCTATAATCCGATGAATGGCGATTAATATAATGTATTTTAATGATGAATATAGAGGATATAATATTGTTAAATTTTGGAGGGTTACCCGAGGAGGAGGAAGAGGGGAATGATTTAGTGGGAACGCCGTTGGGGTAGTAAGTGTAGCTAATGTAGCACTCTTGGAGATATATCTGGGCGGAAATGGCGGAGCCGCAGCTGCTCTTTGACTTCTCCGCCGCGTTTTTCACACAGTTCACACAGTCGCCGCTTCCCAAATCGCCTTCGCACTGGCCGAGCACGAACACGGATTCATAGCCGCCGGTGTAGAACCCGTTGCCGGTTTCCACGCCCTTGGCGACCTCCCCGAGCGCCGTCTCCACTCTATCGTCGAACCCCGACCCGCTCACCTGGGTCGACCCGCAGAGCTTGTAGAGCAGCTCGGTGGGGCCGACCTGCCGGAACCCGGACACCTCGTACCTGATGTAACACCCGACCAGCTGGACTCTGCCCGCGATCGAGTCGCCGCAGAGGTTCTTGGACATGTCGGTGGTTTTCTGCACGCAATCGCTGCAATCGGAGGCGGAGAGGTCGCCCCGGCATTGGAACAGCCCGGCGATGCTCGATTGGCCGCTGCCGGCGGCGGTTTTGTAGAATTTAGCGGCGGATGATTGGGAAACCAGAGTCTCAAACAGGGTCTCCAGATTCTGAGAGAAAACCCCAGTTCCATCCTGGGATTTCTGGTTCGCACACCCTTTGAACACCAATTCCTTGTAATCCGAACACAACCCAACAACAACGAAAGACCCAAGAATCAAAAACACCAGAGAAAATGGGGAGAGAATTCGAGACTGACCCATTTCAATCCTCTGATATTACTCCAAACATCACACCTTTTCTGGGAAAATCCCCGTCGATTTCTCAGATTCTTTCTAGAACAAGAACAACCCAAGAAATGATTATGATGGGTATCTGAGAATTGGCTTATTGTGGGGGTTTATCAAGAGAGGAGCGTTCTGGACTTCTGGGCCTCTGGCGTCAAAAAAGTTCTCGTGTGGGGAAAGAAAAACCGAAAAAGATTTCTGGGGGAAGACCCTTTTTAGTAATTGAGTGCCTTTCTCCTTAAGTACCTTAGCTCCATGTCCAACACAATAGTTGGCAAATGATTAATCATAGATCACAATAATGTTGGACAGAGATCACTAAAGAACGCTGTTTCCCGTTCAATTATTTTAATCCAAACGCTAATGATAATGCATGCACTAAATTGCAATTGAACCAAATGACATCTTGGGCTCTGCTTGTCGGCCGGCGAGAACTTTTTTGGTTTGTTCGGCGATTAATTAGTTATTAAGGATTGTGGTAAAGGGTTTTGACTGAGGTTTACGCGTGAAGATAATGATTGACTGGGATTATCGGACGGGGATTAGTGTGCCGGTGCCGATGGTGCCGTACGGTCTGATGAGAAAACTGAAAACGCTGAGAGGGAGGGTGGGCCGCGTGGGCAGCGTGGCACCAGCGAGATGCTCGACAGACAGTATATGTAAGGAATATTCGGTTCTATTCTATTGTCTTATGAATCATTTTGATTTGCTATGGACGCACTAGCACTAGTCACTACACTTGTTTGGGAAACAATTTTTTTTTTTTTAATTATTGATTCCATGAATGATGAACCCGTCCAAAAATTGAGAAAATTTAATTTTTAACTTCGATATGGCAATATTCAACATAAAATTGTACATTTACGCCCCTGCTTGGGAGCGAGAGTTGCGCCTCACGCATGGTGAGGAGGAACTCTCCACTTTCCAGGTGGGCCCCACACTTCTAAAAAAACTCCACATTTGTCGTAGAACCTTGCACCTTCTCTCTCCTCACTCTCTCTCTTTCATGTTGTCATTTTTAGTATAAAAACACTTGTTTGGTAAATAATATTTGCATGTTATGATATTGAATTAATTTAAGCTTTGTTTGGTAAATAACGAATCCGTCAAAATTTTGACAAATATGTGATTTTCAACGTTTTAGCCAAGTCAAGACACCAAAAAATACATTTGGTAACTCAACATTTTGCTCCAAAATTGCTAAAAATGCAAACGCTGCATTGCACTTAACGTTTTGAGAAAAGTTAAATGTAACTTTGCACTTGGTGTTTGGGAAAATGTATTTGACCTTATAGTTCTCAATATAGCGTTGGTCCTCACCTGAATATATTCATATATATATATATATATATATATATATATATATATATATATATATATATTCACAAAAAAAAATATATTCACTGATGAGGAGTCAGTAAGCCTTTAATTAAGGAACCAAAAGTCCAAAACAACTCCTCAAATGCTTGAGGAATAAGGGCCCATGAATATCTCATGTAGCATTGCAATGCATATGGCCAAAATGGTTGCAGATTTGGCACTTCAGGACATAGATATGGCCACGACCGCGGCCTCAACATCCTCCATGTCAAATACTATGACCATGGGGTCTTTGGGCAGGTTGATTCGGTTGTGGGGCGGCATGTGGTTTATGTTGAGCAACAAGAGTTGCAAGTGGTTGTGGGGAAATCGACAAAAGAATGTCATTAGTGTAGATGAATTGACGGGGCGGTGAGATAATAATTTAGTTGATCAATTGTCACGGGTTCTTTTGTGATCAATTATGAGACAATGCTCGGTACTCATGGCGGAGGCCTTTAAACAGGTGTAGGTTTTGTTCATCTAAACCAATTGGTGTGTCGACTTTTGTAAGTAGTCCAATTAAAACTTTGGCTTTGCCAAGATACTCACTCATAGTGGAATTCCCTTTACGCAAAAGATTGCAGTTAACTAAGGAGACTTAGAGTGCGTGCCCGTGAGAAATACTGAAACGTAGCTTCAATAGCTTGCTGGGTTAGGGACGGATGGGTTAGTCAGTCGGCCAATGGAGGGATGAGCCGACTTCAGGGTTGGTTCGGGGCGAGTATTGAGACGCAAGCCGTATCCATAAGAGATTTGAGGCGGATCTTACGGAGGGCGAATAGGGAAATCTGGAAGGTATAAGGAAAGCGAATCAATTGTATTTATGATAGATTATGGTTACCAAATTTGTAGCATTCTATTGCTTGTATAAATAGGATTGTAGCACATTGAAAAAGGTTAAGCTTTCATGCACAAAGTAATAAGAGTAAATTTCCAGGCCACATAGTCTATTTAGTGAATTATAGTGTAATTAGAATACAAAGTCCTAATACCCTATACCAAAAGCAAAAAAATGAAAAAAAAAAAACAAAAAAACAAACAAACAAACAAAAAAGGCATATAAGGGCTACAAGTGAAAAGGGCAAAAAAAGAAAAAACTATATTCAATATTAGGCTAAGTCTTTCGAACTTTTCCATTTTGCTACTAAAAAACTAGAATATTCTATTCATTAGTTCTTAACGACAACTCATAATACGTAATTTAACGACACAAGGTTGTACTTCGACAAAGTAACAACTCATATATCTAATTTTTCTCACATGTTTCATTTTTGTGTTTTGCTTTGAATGTTATGTACTATTATCAACTGCTGAGCAATTTGATGTTTATCGATGTTTTTTTTTTTCTTATTTGGTGACTCGATTGTTGATTCGATCTACTTTTGTTTTCGGATGCCTTTCTCTTATTGTACGGCTTTGCCTTTTAACCCATCACAACACGTAACTATGAAAGTTAATTGAAAAATATGATTCATGGTTTATGAGTTAAGGATCTGAACGAACTTATAATGTGTAATATAATAGCATAATAGCATCTCTATTGATGAAAAAAAGACGAGTTTTAGATTTTTTCTTTCTTTCCAAGGCGGGGGAGAGAGGAGAGAGAGAAAGAAAATACAGCGTTGTTGCGTTGCCCAGTAGACGCGTGTAGGGCACGCAGATTAGGTGGTCGCTAGCAACTTGCCTGTTATGTTTCTTTTTATTTTTATTTTTTCCGCTTGACTTCATTAATATTGCTATAACATTCATGTCTAAAGACTTTAATTTCACCATATAATTTAATTTAACAGTAGAAGTTTAATACCATTTTAAGTATCACCTTATGATATTTTTGTGAAATTGATGTGTAACTGCTATGGGTGAGCAAACAGTCGATCGGTTACATACCGACCGAAAAACTGAAAAACCGATCGCAATTGTTGACCGCCATGACCGGCCGAAAGTAATACTATACTCGACCGAAAATCGACCGTTGGGTTTCGATCGGTAACCGAAAAACCGAATTTCGCAAACTATCCAACGATTAATAATTATAAAATTCTCCAAATCAAATACTAAATGTGGGAAATCAAGCAAACTGCGGTTATCGGTCGGAAAGTATATAACCGCAAAATAACCGAAAAGTTGAAAAATTTTAAGATCAATAACCGAAACTAACTTTTTCGATTATCGATTATCGATTATCGGACGATTAACCGATATTTTGCTCACCCCTAGTAACCGATCAATGTGCAATAAAAATGAATTTACTTAAATTAAATATACTTAAAAAGCACTTGAGATGCACTATCAAGTTTCAAATGATCTCTGTTGGGGCTGGTGTCCTACAAACTATTCATGACTTAAACGCTACCGCTGTTCGCCACGCTCCCTATGGTAGCGTGGGCAACGTGCCAGTACGTCCCTCGACAGTGTCTCGAATTCCCAGACGCACCAGTGGCTCGGTGCGTACAAACACGCTCCCTTTTCTCCCATTTGCCTTCGCTCTGAACTTCTACGCCAAGTCCGCCCTTTTCTATTTTTCATTTTTCACACTCTCCACTCACTATCGAGCTCGAGCTGTTTCAGAGAAACGCTTCCGGTATGCGCTCCGCCGTTCTTTGCCTTTGATCGTCGTTCTTCGGCCGGTGAGTCCTTGTTTTCCCTTCATTTCGCCGGGAATTTCGTCACAAATGTTTTTAAAATTTTCCTCGATTTTTCAGTTCTTGAGGATTCTGCGTTACGGTTGGAACTTCTTTGATTGTCCGTGCCCGTGAATAATCCAAGGTTTAGAGATTCTACTGCTAATATTTTGCTCCAATGTGGCATATCCGTACATTCCGTGTAAATATTTCATTAGGTCTGCGACTAGGTTGCAGAATGATGCGAATAAGAGAATGCGTTTCTGAATGTAGTTTACTATGAAATTGCATGTTCGTGTGTCTTTGAGGGTTTTTTTTTCCTGAAAGATTGAAGACAGCATTATAGGTTGGAGTAAAAAAGAAGCTTTTGTGTTCGGGGTGGGGGGTTAATCAGCTGATTTTACTTAAGGTTTTACACTGTAGAGTTAAACTGGGAATTCAACTAAAAAAATTATCAACACACTTAGATGTTTGAAATTATCCAATTATCTGGAAAGGGGCTTAGTTTATCACTAACTTAAACCCCTAACCTGCATCACCACAATGATGGAATACAGTATGGGAAAATATAAATTGGTTATATTCAAGTACCTACATTTGCATGTACCCTCTCAATGTATCTTATTCATGTTGAAGGTTGGTCATTGAAATGTTCATACAGATGCAATAATTCTTGTAGGTCAAAAGAGATGCTAAGGTAGCTCTCTGGAATTTGTTATATCTTTGTGGTAAGAGGGAACAATGAAATCGTAATTAGTGGGAATGTACCAAAGAGTAACATTCCAAATTAATTGTGCAATGCAGCCAATGCTTGCCTAAAATTGAGCCTTTCTTTATCTACCATTATACTCTTTGTTGCTGGTTCAAAAATATAGAAATGAGTGGACAAACATGACAAGAGGAGCTAAAACAAATAAAGCTATGCTGTGTGATTTTTCTTATTATTTGGTTTGCTTATGATAAACTAAAATGTAGGTTTGTTGAAGATTTTGAATGCTGCATTAGAAACTTTTCTGAAATAAACAATGGCACCAAACCCAAGAGTTATAAGTGCCTTTCGGGCAATGAAGAGCATTGGGATATCAGAAGATAAGGTGAAACCTGTGTTGAAAAACCTTTTAAAATTATATGAAAAAAACTGGGAGCTCATTGAAGAGGAGAACTATAGAGCCCTTGCAGATGCTATTTTTGAACAACAAGACGAAGCCGAGGTCTTCTTTTTTCATCTTTTCTTGTTCCTACTTCCATTATTAATTTTACTCTCTCACCTTCCTTCCTTTGTTATATTGCCTTGTTTTATAAATCTGCATTTTATTTTATATCATATGCAGGCTGCTGCGCAACTCAAGAAGCCTAATAATGCTGAAGTAATTGGGATTCATTTCTGATCTGTTTTCTTTCCAATGCTAATTCAGGACACTACTTTGACTTTTCCATCGATTTCTCTTCTTTCTTCTCTTTATTGGCTTCCCTCTGACTTATGATTTCTTCTCTGATATGCAGGCTGCTGCACAACTCAAGAAGCCTAGTGATGTTGAAGTAATTGGGATTCCTTTCTGATTTGTTTGCTTTTCAATGCTAATTCAGGATACTACTTTTAACTTTTCATTGATTTATCTTCTAATTCTTCTCTTTTTGGGCGTCCTTCTCACTTATCTAGCGAGAGGAAGCTTTAGATGAAGCAACACAAGAGGAGCCAGAACGACCACTTAAGCGATTGCGGTTAAAGTATCAAGATGGTCAACCTCCACATTCATGTAACAATGCTAGCACCGCCTTGACTGGATCTAAATTAAAAAAGCCTAAAGTGGAGGTTGATGAAGTACCCAATGATCATCAGAGTCAGCAGCAAAGTAATGGAGGCAGGACAGGTCAGTCCCAACCCGCCAACTATGCCAGAAACAAAGGAAAGCAACCTATTTCACCAAACTCTCACCCAGTGCAACCGAGAGACAGAGGCAAAGAACATCTAGCGATTCATTCTGCATCTCAGAAAACTTCTGGCACTCTTGCTTTGATCAAGCCTAAGGACGAACCGTTCACTGATGATATGCCACACTATGAGGCCCCTCTTGCATGTCTTCCCCCTGGTAATTGTTAGCTTGTGATGAATGTCACTTGTTGAGTTTATGTGTTATGTTCTAATTTGTTTTTTTAATAGATTTTCCTTTTGTTGGGTATCCTGATATGAATTGTTCCATGAACTATTCAATTTGATTATCATTATTTCAACATTTACAGAGCCAACAAATGAGTCTGATGCACCAAATGGAAATTGTTCGCGCAGAGATCTAGATGCTCCAGAAACCTTAGCATCAAAATCCAGTGTGGGGAAAGATGCAAGGAATTATACTGCAGCTGCATCTACTGAAATGGTGTCAAATCAACAGCTGGCAAGGATTGAGGATGGATCTTCATCTAACCTTGAGATTGCTTCCTCTCCCTCTGGAGAAGTTAAAATATCTATAAATTGTTCCTCTACCGTTGGAGGACCTGACTTTCATTTGCCTAATCTAAACGAAGTGCTTAAATTGGTGGAAGATAGGTGCCTGAGGTCTTACAAATTCCTGGACCCAAACTTTTCTGTGATGAAACTGATGAAAGATATGTGTGAGTGCATTGAAATATTGGGGACCAAAACTTATAATGATAGGACAGAAACAGAAAACATGATGACAGCTATTACTCGGTTGGAAACATCTCTTATGGAAGATGATTTTGATTCTAGTGGCAGGCTTCCTGATTCTACAAATGAACTGATAAATTTTGAAGTTGATGCTGCATTGGTTCAGCCGCAAACACCACACCTACCTCTACCTTGCAATGGTGTACATGACAGCACACTACCTGAGGAAGTTGCATCTGAGAACAGTGACAGAGTTGCTGCTCAGAATGATCTTGAACAGATAAATTTTCAAAGTCTGGTCCCGATGGAGTCATGTCAACCATCTTCTGATAAAGTATGGTCTCTCCATGATGTTATTGACATTACTAACGGGCAAGAGAAGATGGTAATTTCAATAGTGAATGAGGTTAATAGCGAGGTTCCCCCATCATTCCACTATATAGCTCAGAGTGTAGTATTTCAGAATGCATATGTGAATTTCTCCTTGGCATGTATTGGGGATAATCATAGTTGTTCAACTTGCTCTGGTGATTGTCTGTCATCGTCTGTTCCTTGTGTTTGTGCACAACAAAACAGGGGAGATTTTGCATACACATTAGATGGCCTTCTCAAAGAGGACCTTCTAAAAGATTGTATTTCTATAAACCAGGACCCCAAAAAACACAGCCAGTTCTTTTGCAAGGTGTGCCCTTTAGAGAGATCTAAAAATGATGATATTGTAGAACCTTGCAAAGGTCATTTAGCAAGGACTTTCATCAAAGAATGCTGGTGGAAATGTGGATGCAATAAACAGTGTGGCAATCGTGTGGTCCAACGCGGAATAAGTCGAAAGTTACAGGTCCAACTTTGCACTTAACAATCCTTGTTCCATATCTATTCTTTAATACTTTGGTCATAAATGCTCTACTTTTTGAGTGACATCTTACTACAAGTTTCTGATTGCAGTAAACTCCATGCTACATGCTGAATTATAAAACATTGTTATAATTCATTCAACTAATTTCTTCTGATTCTGTGTTATTCTCACATCTTCAGGTGTTTATGACATCTGAAGGAAAAGGATGGGGCCTTCGTACTCTTGAGGACCTACCAAGAGGCACATTTGTTTGTGAATATGTTGGAGAAGTTCTTACCAATGCTGAACTCTTTGGTCGTGTTTCACGAAGCCTTAGTGGTGAGAAGCATTTCCATCCAGTGCTACTTGATGCAGATTGGGGTTCAGGAGGTGTGTTAAAGGATGAAGAAGCTCTTTGTTTAGATGCTACATATTATGGGAATGTTGCAAGGTTTATTAATCACAGGTAATTATTTGAAAGGTCTACATGCTCTATGGCCTTAAAAAATTTACTACCTCTCAGGCCACTAGTTTATTGATTATATATCTGTATGTGCATTTATTATTTATTTATCAGTGATTTGGTGCTTTGCCAGATGTTTTGATTCAAATTTGGTTGAGATCCCTGTTGAGATAGAGAGTCCTGACCACCACTATTATCATGTATGGACTCATTTCTGCTGCATTTTCCTGTTTATTCATTTCAATTGTTAATCTTGATGCTTTCTTCCAACTGTTTGTTTGTTACCTTGATACAGCTTGCTTTCTTCACTACAAGGGATGTTAAAGCCATGGAAGAATTAACTTGGGTGAGTAAGTGAAGCATGTTTAAGACGGTTGCTGTTTTACTGGGGAAGTGAGTAATGTGATAGTTATGACTAAGTTATAAATGATGTTTAAAGATGTTAAGTCAATGTGAGACAATGCACATTTGCCACCAGTGGCAGATTGATGAAAATGCTTTGACCACAGATCGGAAATGTCAGGGTAGGCCAAGAATTAGGGCTAATTTACATATGGGATTCAGACATGAGCATGGATCAATGAAGTGAGATTGTAGCTTTGGGCACAAGTGTCTATCTATCTATATATGTGAAATAAGAATTTAGCGTACATAATCTTGACATTGACAACAAAACTAGTTCACTGGAACAACTACTTGGTAGTAATGCATAGGTAACTAACTACTTAAGAGTCGAATCATTTTTTCTAATCGGATAGTTTGTGTATGTTTGCAGGACTATGGAATTGATTTTGATGACCTTGATTATCCAATAAAAGCATTCCAATGCCAGTGTGGAAGCCAGTTCTGCCGAAATATCAAGCGATTGAGTAGTAAGTACCAAGGGAACGATATAATGTTTATTCCTTATTCTTCCATGTCATAACCTGCATGCCTGTTATGTTTTAGGGTCCAGAGGAAGGAGGTAAAATCAAGCTCACAGATATGATGCAACCCATAATGTGATAAGCCTAACTTTTGGTGGACAACTTGTGGTCTGCACTTGTAATCAGTGTGAATCTGCTGCTGCTGCTAAACCAACTATCTTTATTCAACTTTCCCAACTTTTTGATTACTTTTCTAGCTGCATTGCAGACTTGTACATCTTTGTACCAGTGGCAGCAAATCTTTATAATTTTATGATATATATAACCTAGTTTGTTTATCTACCAGTAATACATCATGCATTGATGCTCTGCAATTATCCCATCCATTTTATCTGCTTTCAAGAAACAGAAAGCTGCAACTTTTCTCCCATCTTCATCAAGGAGTTCCTATTAGGTGGCTTCAACAGTGTATCATCCTGGAAATCTGAGGGCATTACAGGTCGAATGCCCCCGGGATTTAGTGGGAAAAGAGTCTTGTAGTATCCATCCATGATGGCTCCCATATTGCAAGTCTCTGCAACCTTAGGAATCTGTACAAGAATGAGTCATGAACAAAACAGAACAATATGAAGTCTCAGATTCTTGTGTTGGTATATTATGGTTTACCTGATAGATGTCTCTCATGTATCCATGGAGGTTTGGGTATTCTATGATCTTCTTCTTTGAACACTTGAACAGTACATGGTAGACCAGATCGAACCTGATCAAAGTAGTGAAAAAGCACACATCTGCAAGCGTCAACACATCACCACACAGATACCTTGAGCTCCCCAAATGATCATCAACCATGTCCAATGTACTAAACACCTCGTTTACTGCTCTATCGTAAGCTTCTTGACTCTGGGCAAACCCACACCTACAACATGCAAAACAACAAAATTACTTCAAGAAAATCACTTGAAACACTTAGGTCACGCTCGTTTCTCTGATAGGAAGTACTTTCGACTTTACAGTTGCATTGACTATCCACACATTTTTTTAAAAAGACTTTACAGTTGCATTGATGATTGATGGTTTACTAAGGAGTTTTTTTCCATTTTGATCCCTCGACTATAATACCTTTTTGAATTGGATCTTTGACTATTAAAATTTTCAATTTTGGTGACACAACTATTCAATTTATTCCACATTTGGTCTCATTCAATTTGTTGGTTAACTTTAAGCTGAAAAGTAAAAACAAGGCCAGCCAAGTCAAAAAGTAAGTACCGAAAAGTTGTTTTGTGCTTTTTTGCTGGCTTAAATTGATCAAAAAATTGAGTAAGCGACTAAATGTGGAAGTAAAATTGAATAGTCATGTATCAAAATTTTGATAGTTTTTTTTTTTTTTTGAAAACAAAATTTTGATAGTTAGGAACTAATTTAGAAGGAGTATTACAGTCAAAGGGACCAAAAGTAGAAAAAACTTGTTTACCATGCTTGAAAAATGAAGAATGGTGAGCATAATTACCTATAAACGCCGTTGTTTACTTTGGGGTATATGATCTGGTTCCATTTGGCGATCTCATGTGTGAGTGAGGGTGGGGAAAGGTCTAATTCTGGATTATTTGCCATTCTGTTTAACCCGGAATTGAAGAACTCAATGATGTCGTAGCTCTCGTTACAGATAACCTGTTTTTTGTCGGAATCCCATAGCATAGGGACAGTAGACCGGCCGTTATAGCCGCCGCGGCTAGACTGATAAACCTCCCTGAGGGTTTTGCGACCGTTGGACTTTTCCAGAGTCGGGACAATCTTATCCGTGTCCGAGACAGGGCTATACCGGAATTCCCAAGAACCATCAGCGCCGGGAGAGGCGATTGAGACAGGAATAGCCTCTTCCAGGCCCTTAAGAGCTCGGACAATTAGAGTTCTGTGGGCCCAGGGGCAAGGTAGGCCCACGTACAGGTGGATGTTTCCGGCGGAGAGTTGTAAGCCGGAGGAATTCGGATTGGGGATGCGGAATTGGGAAGCTGGTCGGGTGTAGCTGCCGGTTGGATCCGACGGCGCTAGCTGCGACATCATGATATTCCAGGCGGTGGACCAGGTTGAACGGACGGTGGAGATGAGGAGCTGAGGTGGCAGGGCGTTGCCCCATAGAAGCTTAGTGATGCCGGTGACGAGGCTAGTAGTGGGGCTTTGGCGCTCGCCGGACATTCTGGGGGAGCGGTGGCGGATTCTCGAGGTAATGGCGCCGCCGCCGGTAGTTCGAGGGTTCTTGTAGGTGACGGGGGAGAAAACGCCGGAGCCAAGCGGCAAAGCAGTGGAGTACATGGTTGATGAGTGGACAATGGTAGTTGCCGGCAAGAAAACTCGGTTGGTGGGGTATTTATGTCATTTCACCATTTTGGCAAATCTAAAAAAAAATGTCAGTGTAATAGTCTGCTATAACATATTGTACTTTGTGTTTTTGCAATGTCCAATTAAATTCCTAATATATCTTAATCATTTATAATTTTACCAAATTCTTTCCGTTATATTTGACGGAAGTTTAACATTAAATTCTTTAGGCAATTTGTTTCTTTAGTGTAGTTTTCAAACAAATTGGCAATATTCTATAATACAATTCTATATAGATTTCTAACTTAAAATTAGAATATTGAAGTCTTAATAGGATTCTATAATACAATTTTGTATAGATTCATAAATAAACAATTATTCTACCCAAAACAACAGTATATAAACCCCTCCCCTTCTCACCGAAAACTAAAGCTAACAGATTCTGCAACAAACCATTTACTTGCCATTTTATAGGTATGATTGTCAAAATATTATCATGTTAATTCTATTGTTTGTATTTGCACTCGTAATGATTACAACTTAAAAAAAAAAAAATCAATGATGGTATATACTTATTAATTAGTATAACTTCAATATTGTTATGTAAATATATTTATTGTATAATCTGTTCATCTATACTTGTATCATTGTATGTAATGTTGTGGTTCTTATTATATTTCTCTATAATTTACACATTTTAGTTACTCCTAACTCCCTAATCTATTGTTTTTTGAATTTATGTTGTGGTTCCCATTGTATTATTTCATAACATCCTGAACATATTTCCCATGGCAGAAGGATATTAGTCATGACAAATGCAGTCAAGTTAATTGATATTGACACAAAAACCGTGGGCTGGA
Source organism: Ipomoea trifida (assembly GCA_003576665.1). Classification (NCBI taxonomy): domain Eukaryota; kingdom Viridiplantae; phylum Streptophyta; class Magnoliopsida; order Solanales; family Convolvulaceae; genus Ipomoea; species Ipomoea trifida. Next base: position 27,189,523 of record CP025647.1, on the reverse strand, counting down.
GTTGTACAGTTCATGTCATTAAGAAAAACGAACAAAAAAATGCTATTGAAACGCCTTCGTCCTTGAGGATGAAACTGTAAGTAAATAGTACTCTCTCCGTCCCATTTTACCTGTCATGTTTACTATTCATTGGTCAAACCAACTCTATCTTCATTGGTTATTTTCTTTAGTAATTTTTAATTATTTTTAAATTTGATTTTTTGTGTTTAATAGTACTTTTAATGTAGTTTCTAAATATATAAATTTTATATACTAATACTAAATTTAATATTATGAAAAATTGAATTAAAAATAACTTCAGTCAAGCCTCGTTAACCGAATCAGACAAACAAAATGGGACGGAGGTAGTAAAAAATTTCCCCCTATTATTATTATTATTATTTATCATTATTAGTATTATTGTTATTAAGATGATCTCATTCACCACCAACATCATTGTAAATGCTACATCTAAATGCAAGGAATTCGAGTTCAATCAATAGTGTTTGATAACGACATAGGAATGTATGATATCACTTTACAAACCAACAAATGGTGCATCATCTCAAATGTCATTGTCAAACCTATCTAGACGAACTATAAAGTACTTGATCACAAATACAGTTACAGATGGATTTTAGCTGTTTACAATTTCGTTATGTTTTATTAAAATATATATGTATTAAGGCTATTTCTTTGATTTTTATTAATTTACCATTTTTTCTCTCTCATTATTATATGACTACTTTAACCAATTAAGGAACATTAATTTAAAAATACGTATTGGGCATTGGTTTAATCGCGCAACGCGCGTGTGATAACTAGTTCTACTATAAACCCAGATTCAGGCTGCAACGTCGACATAAATGTTTAAATGCTTCAAATCGAACTCTGAACTTCTTACTTCTGTGCAATTAAACCACTGAATTTAAAAAATGTATAATTAAACCATCAAACAAGTAAAATATGTGTAATTAGAACATTTTTATTAAAAAAAATTTGGTAAAATCCAATTATATTACTTGTATGTATTAAGAGTGGACTTACATGTATGTATATATAGAACAACGAAAAACATCATTATGTTTCGAAAACCAAAAGACCATTTATAAAGGTTTTGTTCAATTAGTTTAAATTAAATAATTAATTCAATTTTTTTAATTAAAGTATGCAACGATTATGTATTTCAGATTAAAATTAATTTTTGGATTTTTGATGGTTGATTAATCAGAGTTTTAAAATGCACTTTTTTAGTACTACTGACTTTATTACAATATAGTATCTGTTCATATATACTTTCAGTGTAAATCGGGTGTTACTAGACCACATGGTCTTTGGTTTAAAAATGCATTTAATTAGGCGTCTATAACAAACATTGGTAATACAAAAAGGTTATAATACAAATATAAATACAATTAATTATTTAGACTAAAACAGATCAGTATATAAAAGCATTAATTATCGCTTCAATATGTAAAGGCTCAAAACGTCACCGTTTTGTTTGAGCGATAAAATACAAACGGGGAAGTTGTTGCTTTATTGTAGAGGTAGATGTGTCTGTGTGACTGTGTATATGTTGTATGTTGTTTATACCAAAATTGTATTCATATTTTAATTGAAAAAATTACACTTTTTGTTCCTAAGTTATAGAGTAATTGTAGATTTCGTTCCTAAGTGTTAGTCATGCTCATTTTTCATCCCTAAGTTATTATTGGCATTGCACTTTTCGTTCCTAAGTTATACTATAATTATAAATTCTATCTCTAATGTTTTAGGGACGAAAAGGGACTAAAAGTGCAACCTCAATTATAACTTAGGGACGAAAAGTGAGTATGATCAATACTTAGTGACGAGTTCTACAATTATCCTATAACTTAGGTACGAAAAGTGTAATTTGTCTTAGGGTGTGTTTGGAAACCCGGAAAATGATTTCTGGAAATCATTTTCCGGGCTTGGAGTGTTTGGCAATCAATGGAAAACCCAGTCAACGGAAAATAATTTCCGTTGACTGGGGAAAATACACTACTTTTGGCGGAAAATGACTTCCGCCAAATTTGGGCGTAAGTCATTTTCCGCCCAGGGAAAATGGCGACGTTTGAGAGAGGGCCGTCCCTCTCTCAGTCCGCCGGACTGGTTTCCGCCGGAAACCAGAGACATAAAAAAAAAATAATAAAAAAAATTACAAGGGTGGCGGACTACTTTGGTTTCGCCAGAAACCAGAGCAGCGACCACTGCTCTGGTTTCCGGCTGAAACCAGAGCAGTGACTGCTATGGTTTCCGGCGGAAACCAGAGCAGCGACATCTTTTTTTTTTTTTTTTTTTTTTTTAATTATTATTATTATTATCATTTATTTATTTGTTTATAATAAATATTATTGATTTATATATTTATATTTTAAATAAAATAATAAAATTATACATTTCTATTCATTTTCCGGAAAATGAACCAAACACAGTTTTCCAGAATGCAACCAAACACCGGAAATCAAACTATTTTCCGGAAAATGACTCATTTTCCATAAAACATTTTCCATAAGTCATTTTCCTGCTTTCCAAACACACCCTTATTTAATTTGCCAGTAATTTTAAGATTTACTAACACTTTTGAATTTTAAAGAAAATGGCAGATGATGACATTCGTAGTCTGATGTTTCACAAAGTTTTACTTTCCAGGAAAATGTTTCTCAAATTAACTTATATATTAGTAATTGAGTTTCATGAGCATTAAGCATATGATTACATATTATTCTGATGCTATAGACTATATATGTACTTGTATTAACTTTCAACATAAACATCTTTATCCTTCATGGTTAAGTTCACTCGCTTTCAAGATGTTATATCTCTTCTTCTTCTTCTTCTTCTACTACTTTTTTTTCTTTTTTTTCTTTTTTTCTCAAAAAGATGAGTTAGAAGTAATATAGGTGATAAAGTATATGATTAAAGAATATATATATTTTAGTTCTGTTTTAATAATTTATATTGTAAAAAAATTTCCTAGCAATTGTGTTCCAGTTAGATGTGTATCTTTTTTTAACTAAGTAAATTGCTTAAAACTACTTTTCAGGAAAAGTAGATATAAAACAATATATTTCGAAAAATGAGATTATTATTATGTATTAGTAATTAATTATTATGATGATTTATATTACTTTTTCTTGGTAATATACTAATATGGTATCCCAATCTGCAGCTGATGTGTTTTTTCTTTTTGGGTGGAATATAGGAGGTGAAAATGGATAAGAGAAAGGGCAACTAAATTAAAAATCAAAACCCACATTATTTTGATGAAGCAACTAAATGAACATATGCTCTGCATGAGCAAACTAATTAATTTAGGCCTAGAACTTACTATAAAAAGGACTCCAAATACCACCCTCATTTTAGTATGTCAAGTTACTTATTTCGAAACGCATTGCACGCTTAATATTACACAGATTCTTGCAAATCATCTTATTTTCCCAAATGATATTGTAGGAACCAATGAGATAGCTGTTAGTCAGGCCTTATATGTTACTGATCACTCAATAACATATAAGGTCTGACTAATTAACAGCTATCTCATGGGTGCCTACAACATCATTTGGAAAAATATGTGATTTGCAAGAGTCTGTGTGATATTTAATTTGGAGGTGTGCAATCGCTAAAACTGTTTCGAAATACATAGAGTTTTAAATTTGTGAACATGGAGTTCTAAATTTGTGAACATAGACCCGAGTCCACAGTATAATGCATGCATCTTTATAATTTTATGATATATATAACCTAGTTTGTTTATCTACCAGCGCGCAGTAATACATCATGCATTGATGCTCTGCAGTTATCCCATCACTATACATCCATTTTATCTGCTTTCTGTTTCTTGAAAGCAGATAAAATGGATGTATAGTGATGGGATAACTGCAGAGCATCAATGCATGATGTATTACTGGTAGATAAACAAACTAGGTTATATATATCATAAAATTATAAAGATGCATGCATTATACTGTGGACTCGGGTCTATGTTCACAAAATTATAACTCCATGTTCACAAATTTAAAACTCTATGTACACAATTTTAGAACTTTATATTCACAATTTTAGATTGCAATATACAAAATTACATTACTCAATATTTACAATTTTGAACTATATATTTACAATTTTGTTATATAGATTCAAACATTGTATTATACTATTGAACATAGAGTTATATATGAAATTGTGAACATAGAGTCATAAAATTATAAACGTATATATAGTTATGAAATTGTGAACCTAGAACTATGAAATTGTGAACATGAAATTATGAAATTGTAAGCATGAAATTATAAAACTGTGAACATGAAGCTATGAAATTATGAACATAAAATTATAAAATTGTGAATATTAACAACTGTTTTATGCATTATATTTTGCTACTTGATTGTTATTTCTACCATTTTCTCCATTCCAGGCCCATCTACTTCCTTCCGGTCCTCACTAAATTCCCCCTATTTACTGCCAATATTATTGCTACTAGAGCGGCCAACACTCTCTTCAACCCCAAATCTCTTCCTTCCATCCGCCACCTTTAATGAACATATCCAACAGTTTAATGAATCAAGCTACTTATTTCGAAACAGTTTTAGCGATTGCACACCTCCAAATTAAATATCACACAGACTCTTGCAAATCACATATTTTTCCAAATGATGTTGTAGGCACCCATGAGATAGCTGTTAATTAGTCAGACCTTATATGTTATTGAGTGATCAGTAACATATAAGGCCTGACTAACAGCTATCTCATTGGTTCCTACAATATCATTTGGGAAAATAAGATGATTTGCAAGAATCTGTGTAATATTAAGCGTGCAATGCTAAAGCTGTTTCAAAATAAGTAACTTGACTTACTAAACTGTTGGATATGATGATTCCATGACGATCCCACTCTCTGCTTCCAAAACGCTTCATCGCCGCTATTTCTTCGGTAATTCGGCCAATTGCGACTCAATCTGCGCCGCAAGGATCAATAAATGTCAAAAGAATGGTTAAAAAAATTTAATGACTATAAAGAGATAATTGAGAGTGGTATTTGAAGTCCTTTTTATAGTAAGTTCTAGGCCTAAATTAATTAGTTGAAAAATATGAAGTCTCAGATTCTTGTGTTGGTATACTATGGTTTACCTGATAGATGTCTCTCATGTATCCATGGAGGTTTGGGTATTCTATGATCTTCAATTCTTCTTCGAACACTTGAACAGTACATGGTAGATGTCTCTCACCAGGAGGTTTGGGTGTTCTATGGTCCAGGAAGTGATATTATTTATATCACCTTTGCCTGACATACCATCACAAGTTCACAACACTTCATGTTGAATTTGGCATGTCAAGGTATATGCATCTAGTCTCATTAGACTCTAAATCTTGGTTGACCAAGTAAAATAGCAGACTTTTCAAATCAGCAGAATTAAACGTTAGAAGAGTACCACAAGGTCTAGTTCGACTAAATTCATAGTGTTTTTGCATGAATTTATGATCGTTTTTAATTAAATTATAGAAAAATTTACAAACACATTTCAACTGCATAAGAGATCTTATGGCCAAAATGTTAATCATCAGATCGTGCTCGGTAATTGCAGTTTTCCATTTCCGATTGATATTCCGAATGGAAAATTTGAAAAGTTGAATGATTCAATTCATTAACTTATTGAAAAATCCGAAACTCTACCATCGATCCACCCAATTAAAATTTGAAGTAATAGATCAGAGGAATGATGCACCTTCAGTCGTGACGTTTGAGGCAAGAACCTCGTATTGGAGATAAAGACAATGACGGAATTCGATCTGAGATGGCAGTAAAATTTAAAAAGAAGATATAAAGGAGAGGTATTCCACCCGTGCATGTGGGTGTGTTATCCATGAATCACGCAAAATTTATGTAAGTTGTGTCATTTAATATGCATTTTAAAAATTCTCGTCGTGTCATTTAATATGCATTTATGAAGAATTTTAAAATTCTCGTTGTGTAAATTTTGACAGTTTTTTCTAGTAAAAATAAAATAAAAATTGAAAGTTGGGTGAGTAACATCCGGCTCGACCGCTCAGTCGATCTCTAACTGACCAAGCGGGAGTTGCAGGCCCTGGCGTGATTGCATTGGTCGTCGAGCCTGAGTTCGATTGACGGCGCGACCATATAAGCGGTTAGAATGATTTCTCGGCATTTAAATTAGGGTATATCTCCCCCTAATGCCGAGAAACATATCTTTAGTATGCAGTCAACGTATCTATTGATTACTTAGAATGATTACTCGGCATTTAACTTTTTAGACTGTTAATGAGGTAAGTACAATTGTACTTTGTACAAATAACACATACTTTTGAAGGACAAAATTGAAAAGTTAGTATTATTTGTTATGTTATATAAAAACCCGTACAAAAAGTAAATGAGACAAACAATTAGGGACGGAATTGTCCCGTGCGATGCACGGTTAAATATTAAAGATTTGTTTGTAATATTAAAATGAATCAAAAATACATTATTTATTAGATGCCAACTATAATAAAGGTATTTGAAGTTTTAAAAAAAAGAAAAAAAAAAGAAAAAAGAAAACATGAATAAAAATTGAATATTTTAAAAAAAATAAATTATCATTGTATATTATATACATAACAAAATATTACACATTATTAAATTTCATGATAAACAACGTTAGTGGAAGCTTAGTTCTCAACCGTCAATGTCCTATATTGAACCTCAAAATCTTATAGTCGCCAAAAAGCCTCGCACGTCAAAACATACTTGCAATCATAGTACATATGTTTCTAAGTTTCAATTTTTATTATTTATATTGATATATTGACTCTATTATACTAATGTATAAATATAAATTTGTATTCAAATATAAAAAATTGAGTGCATAAGATACCAAATATAAAACATTATAATTTAGTTATTTTTTCATAAAATAAATATACATATGTGGAAGGAATACAGATGGTCCAAATATCATTTCAATAAATAAATAAATATATAATATATATATATATATATATATATATATAAATATATAAATATATATAATCCGTATAAATAAATATATGCATGTGTATGTATATACCATCTACATAAGACCTAACAACTATTTATAAATGTGAATAACTATTAATCACCATCACCATTTTCTAAATAATAATAAAGAAGATCCAAAAAATTAAAGAATACAACAATACTTATATACATAATACATATATATAAATTCTAACCCAATTTAAAACATAACCGCCTACTAAAAAAAAAAAAAAAAAAAAAACTGCCTACTAATTAAGGATGTGTTTAGAAGCCCGGAAAATGATTTCCGGAAATCATTTTTCGGGCTTTGGGTGTTTGGCAACTACTGGAAAACCCAGTCAACGGAAAATGATTTCCGTTGACTGGGGAAAACAAGCCTATTTTGGCAGAAAATGACTTCCGCCCAAATTGGGCGGAAGTCATTTTCCGCCATTCAATTACTCGCGTAACTCGAGCGTTTCCGGCGGAAACCAAAGTAATCTGGACACTGGTTTCTCGCCGGAAACCAGAGATGAGATCTGGTTTCCGGCGAGAAACCAATGCTCTGGTTCCGCCGGAAACCGGGGGGTTGGGTGGTTTTTTTTTTTTTTTTTTTTTTTTTTATAAATTAAAATATTAGTTTTAATATTATTATAAATATTTTAATATTTTAAATAAAATAATAAAAATATATAATTATACCATTCTACTCATTTTCCAGAAAACGAACCAAACACACAAAGACAGTTTTCCAAAGTACATCCAAACACTAGAAATGAACATATTTTCTAGAAAATGACTCATTTTCCAGAAGTCATTTTCCGGCTTTCCAAACACCGCCTAAATAAATATTTTAGGCCTAAAATAATCTATTTTTAAAGTCCAAATACCATAATAAATAAAAGCCCAACCCATAGGATAACCCTAGCCCACATATAAAATTGAGAAAACGTTCGGCATTCCAATCTGGCAATCTCTCGTTTTACTTTTATCGCGTTTGGCGATTTCCGGCGGTGCAGGAACTGCTAAGCGACCCGTTTTCTCCGGCGATTCAGGTGGATTCTCCTCGTGGCTGTCTTCGGCGTATCCTTGTGGACCTGGGGCAGGTTGTACCCATGGTTTTCCTCTCTTTTTGATCTTTCATGCACGATTCACAGAGAAATATCCGTCGATTCCATTTCGAATGATCTTGATAAGTATTTTCATATGGATATATTTATACTTATGTTTCTCCGAATTCAGATATTATATAGCATTAATGTGTGCTTACTTAGTTACTTTACAGTTTTGTAGAATATGTGTAAATATCACCGAAGGATCACTGGGTTTTTGATGTATGAATAGCTTACATCTTTGGTATATTTATTGAATAAATATTGTTTATTTGAATTGATTACACTTCTAATATGAAATTTGAGACTAACTATCGGTATTTTAATTATATGTTATTGTTCTAGGTAGATTTGGGATTCAAAAATTCCCAAATCGGAGGTATAAAGTGCGATCTGGAACATGCATGACCATATCTGTAAGATCTGGAACCGGACATGCACGGGTATACACTACTTTTTTTACATTGATTAAACTTTAGTTTGTTTCACAATGGATCCAATTCATACTTTTCATCATACTTAGGCCTTTTTTTTATACACTCACATTTGCCTTCATGACCTTTTAAGTGGTGCTACGAAACCAACTAAGTTAGGAAATTCTTCATTGCCTTAAAAAAAGAATTTTTTGATGGACTTTAAAATGGAGTTCATTGCAAAAACATTTACCTCACCGAGTTCCAAGGTTAATGCTAGAATTTTTTGAATTGTCAAAAGTACAATATATTATACCAAAACCTCTTTGTGTGTATCAATGTTTTCCTTTCTTTCACAAATTGATTGGGTGTCTACTACACTGAAAATCCTTGAGGGTCTAAGTAGTTTACATTTCCTAGAATATCTGGAAAATGGTTTCTTTCTAATGTTTATTTATGATAGTTTCTTGATCAGATACTATTTTAAAAAAAAGAAGAAGAAAAGTATACGCATTTAAGAGAAGTGCAACCATAGGAATTGAAAAAGTGCATTTAAACATTATATTGGGAGGCATACCTTTCTTTTTCTTTCTCTACTTCAGGCTATATCAACAATTTTGAAGCCAAGTTTGTTAAATGTGACCAGGGTCAAATTCAACCTTTTTTGCTCTCCCTCTCGGTTGAGCTACCCTAGTATGCATGTTCGAGAAAAATAAAATAATTGAGGAATGGAATTAAAATTTGAAATTATCAAGAATATTGATTCTTTGGTTGGGTTTAGAATTGTATAGAATAATGAGTATAGTGATTGATATGTCCTACACAATAATAATAGTAGTCCCGTGCGGTGCACGGATAAAATTTTGTTATTATGAATTTAAATAAAAAAAGTTTAAAAATACAAATATATTTGATGTAGTAAATACTGGAAGGAGACACGTATAAAGGGAATAATCTTATTATATAGCCCAAAGGGGGTCAAGAGCACCAGGTCGGGCTTAGTCTGAGGCCGGGAATCGGTTAGCGGGTAGTGTATGGTTAGGTAAAAGTCCTCTCTCTTCCATAAATGCGGGTATTTATAGGGAGCAAGCCGGGCGTAGCCTCCGGCCCTCCGGCATGGAGCACACGTGGGGCGCATGCACTGTCGACCGCCCTCGGTACCTCTCAGCCGTACACGTGTCGCTGGGCGAAAAGGTGTGGCAGGCTTCAGGTCGGGCAGTGTCACTAGGTCGGGCTGGGATATTCAGGCCGGGACGCAGCGGGGAGGTCGGTGAAGACGGTCTATCGACCGTATTTACGTATACGAGTGCGTATTGCCCCATCACATAGCCCCCCTTAGTGGGCCGGACCGAGGGTTTCCGAGAGAGCGGCCCGCTACGCGCATGGGCCCGGCAGGAGGATCTAGACCACTGCGCGTGGCGCCTGCGCCCTACACGTGTCGATGGACGGCGCCACCCTCGGGATGCCCGCGCAATCATGACGGGGAGCGTTTTGTCTTCCACCTCGGGCTATAAATAGGCTCCTCGTGCCGAAATTGAGGGCACGCTTCCTTTCCTTTCACTCCAGAGCTTCCCGACCGCTTTGCCTTGCTTTACGAAGGTCATCGACGTCTTCAGGCACACCCGTATTCTAACACAGGTACCTAACAATTCCTTGCTTTTCCTTTTTGAATATTTTTGGTCGGCATCTCCGGGACTTTGAATTTCGTGCTTCCCCGCTAAGGTCGGGTACTTGAGCACCCATTATAGTTTAGCCGTGCTTTTCCGAGGTCGGGACCGTTGATCTAAAACCCGAACTCCCTGTCCCTTATAGGGAATCTAGGATGTCCGACTCAGACAGCCAGAACGTCTCGGCCCAGGACTACGACGATGCGGTGGAGACTACTCCAACAGATGCGTCTTCGGCGAACTCCGTTGGATCGGCTGGCGAGGTCGGATCTCACGATGGTTGGGTAGGTGAAGACGGCCCTCGGCGTGGGAAGTCCCCGAGGGTCGTCGTAGCGCAATATCCCCCCGCTGCGCGGGAGGCCCTTTTGGCCGAACTCCCCCCCGGCCTGCGGCTGCAGGGCCTGTGTCCGCCCCTCTTTCTCTCGATCTCTCTTCTTCTCAACCCTCCGCTTCTTCCGGGGAGGATGTCGTTCCGCTGAACAGCGACGACGTCCGTAATCACCCGTGCCTGCTTACTCTCTCCGAGCTGGAAGAAACAAAAACCCTCCTGACTGGTCGTGTAGAGTTCCAGACCCGAAGGTCTTTAGGCGACGTAATCAGTCGGACCCATGACGACTGGCTCGGGCTGCACCTCGACTCTATCAAGGCGCCCCTCTCTTTTCCCTTTTCGCCATTCCTCCTATCTTTCTTAGGGTACTATAGGGTCCTACCCGGCCAGATCGCGCCAAACGCCCATCGCATCATCGCCTGTTTTCCTCAGATCTGCGCCCGTCATGGCGTCCCATGCACCATGGAGCTGTTTAACTTCATCTTTGCCGTCCGCCACATCCCTGTAAAACATGGGGGGGGATTCCTCATGGCCCAGTCACGGGGGCATTTTTGTTCGATTCCCGACCTCCCAGACAACAACAGGGGATGGAAGAATCGTATCGTATCGGTGAAGTACCCGTGGAGATTGCCCGTCCCCCGGGTCTGGTCCGACCACTATACGAAGCACAAGTACCCCGCAATTTCTATACGAAAGATCTTAGGTTCGAACCTCATCTCAATCAAATTTGAGATAATTAAGTTTCTCACTCTATTTACGTTATGAAATTAAATAAATTAGTAGCTATAACAAAAATGATACATATGTATTTCTTTAATTTAGAATTATGTGTCTACAATACCTTTATTTGAAAAAATTATTCATTATCAAAAAATTAAATTAAATAAGAGAAATAATTTCATTAGTTATATTGTCTTTATTTTCTCTCATGCAAAGATTCTTTACATTCAAATTTATCAATTGATATTCATTACATTGTCCATTATCTTATTTTTACAATATCTTGTAATTAAATATCAAAGTTATAGTACAAAATAATGTTATATATTTATTT
>CP025647.1:27043389-27159502 GCA_003576665.1 Ipomoea trifida | reverse complement strand
ATAACTAATGAAATTATTTCTCTTATTTAATTTAATTTTTTGATAATGAATAATTTTTCAAATAAAGGTATTGTAGACACATAATTCTAAATTAAAGAAATACATATGTATCATTTTTTGTTGTAGCTACTAATTTATTTAATTTAATAAGAGTAAATAGAGTGAGAAACTTAATTATGTCAAATTTGATTGAGATGAGGTTCGAACCTAAGATCTTTCTTATAGAAATTAATGGGTAAGTTAAAAGTTAAAACGGAAAGTTTTAACGGCTTTTTATTAAAAGTTATATATAATATATATATTATATTATATATTTTACGGTACTAAATTCAATTAGACATACTGGGAAGTTAAAAAATAATTTAGATTTGTTATTGGATAATACGTATTTGATTAATTATAAAAATTTTTTAATATATTTTAAAATATTCAAATTATTTAGTATACACTTATTAATATTAATTTATTTAATTTAAAATTTTAAAATTTCAATAAAAATATAATAATTAGCTTAAGTCGTATTAACTATTTATTAAATTAATCATAAAAGTAAGTCTCATGAATTATCTTAATCTATTTGATTAAATAATTAAATCTGAACCATCCATTTGATTACCGCATTTTTTCTACCCATTTTAGGTCCTAACTCTCTTGACTCTTATTAGTATAGTAGAAATAAATTAGTAGCTAAACAAAAATGATACATATGTATTTCTTTAATTTAGAATTATGTGTCTACAATACCTTTATTTGAAAAAATTATTCATTATCAAAAAATTAAATTAAATAAGAGAAATAATTTCATTAGTTATATTGTCTTTATTTTCTCTCATGCAAAGATTCTTTACATTCAAATTTATCAATTGATATTCATTACATTGTCCATTATCTTATTTTTACAATATCTTGTAATTAAATATCAAAGTTATAGTACAAAATAATGTTATATATTTATTTACCAAGTATTTTATTAATACTATGAAATTTTTTAAAAATTTGAAGCTAATTATATTAACTACTTGGGGATTGGTTGACAAAGAATGTACTCAAATAACCCAACAAATTGAAGCGAAATCGCTCTATTTTACTCTTATTGAATTAAATAAATTAGTAGTTACACCAAAAAATGATACATATTATTTCTTTAATACCTGAAAAAAATAAAAAAGAATAGTTTGAAGCCAATCATATTAACTACTTGGGGATTTGTTGACAATGAAAGAACTCAAATAACCATTACCCGCAAATTGAAGCGAGAAACTACCTTTTAATATCTTTGGAATATATAATATTTTAAATTTTCAAATTTTTATTAATTTATTTAATCTTTTTTTTTAAACTAGGGATTTCTTTATCCACAATAACTCATTCAACAATAATAGTTGAACCAAATCAAGCCCCAAGCAGAACACCTAAAGGAAAGTCCATACTCCTATATCATAATCTCATTGCATGACGTTGTCATCTATGCTACCAACAAATAACCGAATTGCAAATAACACACTACAACAAAAAGGAATAAACAAATAGTAAAGATAAAGACAATGACAATGTTACTCAAAAGAGAATTAAGAACACTTAGAAAAATTCAAATGAAAAGTAGTATTTATTTAGACTATCATTTTTAGACCAAATATTTAGACTATCGATTTTACAAGGTTGCAAACATTTATTTTAGTAATAATTATAATGAATTTTCTATATTATCTTGGATTCATATACTTTGAGTTAGATATTTAAATAAAAAAATTCGACATTCAATTACCCATGTATAAACTTCTCCTACATAATTTGCATTGATATACTTTCAAATATTTATTTAAATATAAACATTGGGAATATTGTCTTTATTTTCTCTCATGCAAAGATTCTTTACATTCAAATTTATCAATTGATATTCATTACATTGTCCATTATCTTATTTTTACAATATCTTGTAATTAAATATCAAAGTTATAGTACAAAATAATGTTATATATTTATTTACCAAGTATTTTATTAATACTATGAAATTTTTTTAAAAATAGTTTGAAGCTAATTATATTAACTACTTGGGGATTGGTTGACAAAGATATATAGTACTCAAATAACCCAACAAATTGAAGCGAAATCGCTCTATTTTACTCTTATTGAATTAAATAAATTAGTAGTTACACCAAAAATGATACATATTATTTCTTTAATACCTGAAAAAATAAAAAAGAATAGTTTGAACCAATCATATTAACTACTTGGGGATTTGTTGACAATGAAAGAACTCAAATAACTCATTACCCGCAAATTGAAGCGAGAAACTACCTTTTAATATCTTTGGAATATATAATATTTTAAATTTTCAAATTTTTATTAATTTATTTAATCTTTTTTTCTTAAACTAGGGATTTCTTTATCCACAATAACTCATTCAACAATAATAGTTGAACCAAATCAAGCCCCCAAGCAGAACACCTAAAGGAAAGTCCATAACTCCTATATCATAATCTCATTGCATGACGTTGTCATCTATGCTACCAACAATAACCGAATTGCAAATAACACACTATCAACAAAAAGGAATAGAACAAATAGTAAAGATAAAGACAATGACAATGTTACTCAAAAGAGAATTAAGAACACTTAGAAAAATTCAAATGAAAAGTAGTATTTATTTAGACTATCATTTTTAGACCAAATATTTAGACTATCGATTTTACAAGGTTGCAAACATTTATTTTAGTAATAATTATAATGAATTTTCTATATTATCTTGGATTCATATACTTTGAGTTAGATATTTAAATAAAAAAATTCGACATTCAATTACCCATGTATAAACTTCTCCTACATAATATTGCATTGATATACTTTCAAATATTTATTTAAATATAAACATTGGGCATTAACCCATACGCGCAATGCGCGTATAAAACTAGTAATTTAATAAAAGTAAATAGAGTGAGAAACTTAATTATGTCAAATTTGATTGAGATGAGGTTCGAACCTAGGATCTATCTTATAGAAATTAATGGGTAAGTTAAAAGTTAACGGAATATTGACGGAGAAGAGAATATTTAACGGAAAACTTAACGGATAATCATAAAAGTAATGTTAAATTAGGTAATCTCTATTAATAATATTAATCTGAATTATCTTAACCATCTATTTGATTAAATAATTCATCTGAACCATCCATTTGATTAAATAATTTGACCGCCATTTTTTCTACCCATTTTAGGCCTAACTATCTTTGGCTCTTATTAGTATATATATAGTAGATGTTACATAGGTAAATAATAATAATAATAATAATAATAATAATAATAATAATAATAATAATAATAATTACTATTCACGAGTCATCATAATTGGGTGTACTCGTAGGAACTCATAAACTATATTGTGTTTGGTCAATTGTTCAAAATTGTGTATGGTAAAATCTTCTCTAATTTTTATTTGATCACACCTATTTGAGATCAAATAGTAGCTTGACGACCACAGTAGAGAGACGAAAATCAGTCCATGTTGGCAGGGAAGAGGATGGGGAAACTGTGTATGTTGTATGTTGTTTATACCAAAATTGTATTCATATTAATTGGGAAAATTGCATGATAGTGTAAAATGCAAAGATACAGACAAAAATACTCTTTTATTAATAAATGGGTCGAGTACAAGGCTTTATACCCGGTCTACGTGACAGTGGGTTAGAGGCTCTGGAGCTCTTTGCATTGACTATTATAAAGTAGAAACAGCCAAAAGTCCTTCGCACCGCATTAAATGCGGTATTTATAGATGATTAAGGAGAAAGGTGTTGGACCAGCGGCATGGCAAACGCGTGGCCAGCACGCACTGGTCTACGGGTTGGCCCCATGCTTAGAAGCTGAATGTCACGCTATTGATGAGCATGGGGTTTCAAGGTGGACGCCCTAGAAAGATCAGGCTTTCCGATCAAACCGAGCCCTCATGCGAAAGATCGGGCTTTCCGGTCAAACCGATAGTAGTAATAATAATAATAATAATAATAATAATAATTCCTTCAATAATAATAATTATAATTATAATAATTCCTTCAACAACAACAACAACAACAACAACAACAACAACAATAATAATAATAATAATAATGATAATTCTTTAAAAATAATAATAATAATAATTTTTTTAAACACTACAAAAAAACGCGAAAATAGCGACGGATTTAGCGACGGACTTATTCCGTTGCTATGTTAGCGACGGAATAGTGACAATTTAGTGACAAATTTTAATTTTTTTATTAAATGAACGTTTAGCGACGGATTTGCGATGGATATAGCGACGGAAAATTTCCGTCGCTAAATACATAGCTACTTTTAGCGGTAAACTTTGGCGCAAAACATAGCGATGGATTTGCGATAGATTAGCGACGGATTTTTCGCGGGTTGATTCCATAATTTTAAGCGGGGTTTTTTTCTTACAATGTAGCGACGGATTTCAAAATCCGTCGCTATATAGCTACGGATTTTCGAATCCGTAGCTAAATATACTAAGCAATTTTTTTTTTTACAAGTTAGCGACGGATTTTTGAATCCGTAGCTAAATATACTAAGCGAGATTTTGTTTTGTTTTGTTTTTCTTTTTTTTTTTATACAAATTAGCGACGGATTTTCGAATCCGTAGCTAAATATACTAAGGGAAATTTTGATTTTTACAAGTTAGCGACGGATTTCCGAATCGTAGCTAAATATACTAAGCGAAATTTTTATTTTTCCAAGTTAGCGACGGATTTCCGAATCGTAGCTAAATATACTAAGCGAAATTTTGATTTTTACAAGTTAGCGACGGATTTCCGAATCCGTAGCTAAATATACTAAGCGAAATTTTTATTTTTACAAGTTAGCGGCGGATTTTCGAATCCGTAGCTAAATATACTAAGTGGAATTTTGATTTTTAAACGTTAGCGACGGATTTTCGAATCCGTAGCTAAATATACTAAGCGGGATTTTGTTTTTTGCAAGTTAGCGACGGATTTTCGAATCCGTAGCTAAATATACTAATATACTAATATATACTAATATATAATAATAATATTATAATTTATACAACCCTAAAATCTAACCTCATATCCAGACTTCCGCCTCATTCCCTCCGCTGCTAGGGCTGCAATTTTGTGGGCAGCCATAGCAACCGACAACGAGGATGCCTGTGACTTTGCGAGCAGCCGAAGAATATATCCAGACTTCCATTCACTGTGACTTTGATCGCAGCCAATGAGGAAGCCGACGAGGATTCTCCTTCCCTGCGACTTTGATAGCAGCCAATGATCTGAGGATGCCGACGATGATTCTCCTTCCCTGCGACTTTGCGAGCAGCAGGCGAGGACGTCGATGATGACTCCTCTCCCCTACGACGAGGATCCCTGTCTTTTCCGACACTACTCCGACGAACAACAATGTGGCAAAATTAAAGGTATTTTGTGAGTTTGTAATATGTGACTATCAATCACTTATATTATATTCGTATCAAGTTTGGAAGGTTACTTCTTAAGCTATGTAATTGCTCATTCAAAAATTCTGAGAAAGAGCATTTAAGTAATAAGATTATTATTCATTCCAAACAGTCCATTGCACTTGATTTCTACATTCAGTAGAAACTCATTCTTAATCAATGCCCATTTTTGTTTCCCCACTTTCCATTGCATACGATTGGGATCAACTTTAATTTGTATTTCTGCAGGAGGCTTGAAGGAAATTTATTTATGTTAGTATCTCTGTTAAATGGCCTTTGAAAATTCATAATACTATACAACACTACATTATGCTTAACATTCTAAATCTTTCACCTGCAGAGATTTATCATACAATGAATTATCTAGGAGCTACCCTTCTTGGATCAATGGACAACATTTACAAATGTAAGTATGAAGAAACAACAATTTTGGTAAATTCTACAGTGGAGATTGCTATATAGTTCTGTACTCCTACCAATCTCAATGTAAATAAAGCTTTTATATTTTTATTTGTTTTTAAATTATATATGTTGTATTAGTGTGTCACATTTCTGTTGATTTTGCTCCGTAGTCTGCGGCGGTCTGCTTGTGTTGAAGGCTTGAAGCTCCACTCAGCTGCTGTCTTCTGCAATCTACGCCGCGACCTCACTGGGCTGCTGTAATCTGTACTGTAAGTACTAAGTATATACTATATAATTGATTAATTATATATACTGTATTCTGGACCTTCTAGTATATAATATATATATCTTATATGTTGCATTGCTGCTGCATTGATTTTGCTTCCATTATCCATATCTATGTTTGTTTTTTTTTTTTAAATTTCTTTGATGGCTTTTATTCCTTTCATACAACTTTTGAACACATTCATAGCCTATAATTGATTAGTGAGCATTTTCAGTATGTGGTGAGCAGTAGAAGGTCATTTATCATAATTGATTAGAACTAGTCTTGATCCTTAGTTGCACTTTTGTTTTTTTTTCTTATTACCTATATAAATGTAGTTTATGATTGATTCAATGATGATTATTTGTTTGAAAGAATATAATGTTTGATAATTTGAAATAGGCTTTACATTTATACTTAAACTTATTAGTGATTTTGTTTTTATTTTACCAGGTGGCAACATCACTCAACTCTAATGAATGTGTTCTTCAATATTCCTCAATGTTCATTTGGCAAGAAATCCAGAGTACCTATTAGCAGCAACAGCTAGCTGTAAATATGGCTGAATTTTTGAAGGTAAGAATTCTTTTGAAGAACTTTGTGGGCAAAGGTCCATTGTTTTCTCTATTCTATCTTGCCTTTAATGGCCATTTGTTTTCATTGCAGAAGTACATAGACATGGCTGCATCTTTGGATGGATTATCTCCTAAAGGTCCATTGTATAAAGTTACAGAAGGAAATGAGCGTTGTTTCTTCACTACATTCTTTTCTTGGGATGCATCAAAAGCTATTGTATCAATGTTGCAAAATCTCTTATTTTGGTGTTATGTTTGTTGGTTTCTAAGTGTATGATTAGCACTTTGTGAGTTCTGCATGTAAGGATGGTGGCCACAGCTGAACCTTTAAATTACATGTTGAATAAGATTTCGTGTGTATTAATATATTTGATGCCGTCTCTAACGATGTACCACTATACAATGTTATACTTCTGTTATTGGTATATTGAGTTTAATTTCTTAATATAATATATTTTGCAATTATTTATTATTGAAGTACTATATTATAGGTTTAATATATGTATGAGATATTAATTAGTGACAATTTTTTTAATTTAAAAAAATTTAGCAATAGACAAAAATCGTAAAAAATTTGTAGCTAAATGATGATGAAAATATCTGTTGCTAAATTTAGCGATGGATATTTTTGTCTCTAAGCCGTAGCTAAATGGCATCCATTGCAACAAATAGAAACAACTTAGTGACGGAATTTTCCGTCGCTAGATTTAGCGACGGAAATATCCGACGCTATTCCCTTACAAATTTCATCATTCAAATTGTCGCGGAGAGGAAAATAGCGACGGATTTGTTTAGGATAGCGACGGAAATATCCGTTGCTAAATTTAGCGACGGAATTATATTGTGTCGCAAACTTTTAGCGAGGAGGGTTTTAGCGACGGACCATTTCCGTTGCTAATCCGTCGCTAAACCCATTAGCGACGGACCATTTCCGTTGCTAATCCGTCGCTAAACCCATTAGCGACGGATTTTTCCCTTTCTAGCGACGGAATTTTCCGTCGCTATTTTTGCATTTTTTTGTAGTGAAATTAAAAAAAAAAAAAAAGAAAAAAAAGACAAAAGGTATGGGAGGAGGGACAAAATTGTCTTTACACCAACACAATTGCCCCTCATCTCCACCGAATTGCAATTCATCATTTTGAGGGAATTGCAATTCTGCCAAACAGTGTAGTTTGGGAATTCACTGAATTGCAATTCATCCCAAACTACGCTCAACCAAACAAGCCTCAATTTGACTCAATTATTCCTTTAGTGCACTTGACTCAATTTGAATATGCCTGAGAGATTTTACTCTGTTCAACACCTCCTTGATGCAAATTGCCTCTACCACCTTTGGTTGGTATATGCCTTTCCATATTTTCACCATGGCAGCAACAAATTGACCACTATGACCTCTGCTGATGGCCCCAACCCTTGTTGTTCTGGTTTCCTTAGCCAATGCAGCGTCTATGTTCAACTTGAGAGTGGTTTCTGGTGGTCTCTTCCATTTCTCCTTATGCCTAACAGATGTATAGCTACTTCCTAGCAGTGAGCTTGTCTCCAAGCCTCAAGGAAAGTACTGGCTTCTCGAATAATGCTGCCGTAGTTGACAGGTATGTTGTTCCAAACTTTCTGATTTCTTGTGTTCCATAGGCTCCAGCAGATGGTTAAGAACATGCCCTGACCGTGATTGCTAAGCTTATTTGATGTGGTCCTAATCTATTTCTTATCTTCAAATGAAGCAAATACTTAATTTTAGAACCTTACAACTACTCCACAAATAAGAAGAGTTAATATTTGCCCCAACAATATCTCGTCTTGTCCCATTTGGAATCACTGGTAATAATAATAATAATAATAATAATAATAATAATAATAATAATATTAATATTAATAATAAGGGATAATGGTCAAATAACACCCTTTACTACTCAAGAAAGTTCAATTAGAACTCTGGACTAAAAAAACATTCAAATAGCATCCTCTACTACTAAAAAAAGTTCAATTAGCACCCTCAACTCAAAAAACATTCAATTAACTACTCCTTTGAAAAAAATCAATTTTCATTTTTTTTTGTATATTTAAATGGCCCATGGGTAACAATTATAATATTTTTTTAAAAATAATTATTAATTTTTTTTATATATAAGAAAAAAAACAGATATCGTCTCCATGGAGACGAATATATTCTTTTTCAATTTTAAATAATTATTTTTAAAAATTTATTGTACATATGTGAAAAGTTTTTAATATACAAAAATGCTATACGTAAAATTAAAAATGCTTACCATTTAAGTTTAGTTGAATAATTTACTACTATTTTTTTTTTTAAATCAAACAAATCTTTTCATTTATGTAAAGGAGACATTCGTAGAACACACTGGAGGCTCAAAGAACCCGTGCCTAGACCCCCTATACATCAAAGTTGATTTGGTCAACTCATGGGCGAGATAGTTCCCACCCTTGCTTGAAACATGAACTATTTCTACCAAATGGAGATCCTCTAATATATCACGGCATTCCTTTACTACTAATTAATTTAATGTTCAATACTAAACTTTACACATATGTAAAAATTATAATAGCATTTTTGTATATTAAAAATTTCACAAATATGTAAAATCAATTTTTAAAAATAATTATTAAAAAAATACAGATTCGTTTTAGGGAGACGAAATCTGTTTTTTTTTTTCCTTAAAATTTAAATAATTATTTTTAAAATATATATATTTTTTAAATTGTTACCCATATAAACATATAAAAAATGAAAATTGATTTTTTTAAAGACTTGGAGTACTTCATATCAATTTTTTGAGTTGAAGATGCTAATTGAATTTTTTTGAGTAGTAAGGGTGCTATTTGAGTGTTTTGTCCGTTCAGGTGCTAATTAAACTTTATTGAGTAGTAGAGAGAATTATTTGACCTTTTTCTGTAATAATAATAATATTAATAATATAAATAATAATATTAATAACACAAATTAATAAATACATAAATAAATATAAATATAAATGTAATATACATACATACACACACATATATAGGCAAATTATACCATGCACCACGGTGCACATAGCAATGTGCACCACGTACCTAAAAGACGTCGTTTTGAGCATTGTAAACTAATCGTTCGTTTTTTTGGAAATCACGTTTCCCGTTTTGCGCGGTCTCTGTATTTATGTTAATATTCTGTGTATTACAGGCAATCATTCTGTGTATTCATGTTAGTAACACTTGTTGTGATGTGTTTGTGCATTCGAATGTTTAGGAGGATGAGTTATGTTTATTTTGTGTCAATATTCTGTGTATTCATATTATTAACACAGGTTGTGATGTGTTTGTGCATTCGAATGTTAGGAGGATGAGTTCTGTGTATTTTGTGTCCATATTCTGTGTATTCTACGCAAACGTCCTGTGTATTCTGGATAATGATTATGTGTATTATAGATAATGAATTCTTTAAAGTCATTCGCGTCCGCGTCCACTAACACCAAAACGACGTCGTTTTACGTACGTGGTGCACATTGCTATGTGCACCGTGGTGCAGGGTATAACGATTGATATATATATATATATATATATATATATATATATATATATATATATATATATATATATATATGTGTGTGTGTGTGTGTGTGTGTGTGTGTTTTTAAGAAAAGGACCAGGGCCTTTATTATTTTAAGTGAAGCCCAAAATAATGGCCTAACAGTGTATTTATCAATCGTTATACCCTGCACCACGGTGCACATAGCAATGTGAACCACGTACGTAAAACGACGTCGTTTTAGTGTTAGTGGACGCGGACGCGAATGACTCAGGAAATTCATTATCTATAATACACATAATCATTATTCATAATACACAGAACGTTTGCCTATAATACACAGAATGTTTGCCCAAAATACACAGAATATTGACACAAAATACACAGAATATTGACACAAAATACACAGATGTTAGTGGATGCGAATGCGGACGCGAATGACTCCAGTGAATTCATTATCTATAATACACATAATTATTATATAGAATACACAGAACGTTTGCCTAGAATACGCATAATGTTTGCCGAGAATACACAGAATATTGACACAAAATACACAGAGAACTCATCCTCCTAACATTCGAATGCACAAACACGTCACAACTTGTGTTAATAACATGAATACACAGAATATTTACACAAAATACACAGAACTCATCCTCCTAAACATTCGAATGCACAAACACATCACAACATGTGTTACTAACATGAAATCACAACATGTGTTACTAACATGAATACACATAACGATTGCCTAGAATACACAGAGCGATTGCCTGGAATACACATAATGATTGCCTACAATACACAGAATATTAACATAAATACAGACCGGCCGAAACGGGAAACGTGATTTTCAAAAACAACGGATGATTAGTTTACAATGCTCAAAACAACGTCGTTTAGGTACGTGGTGCACATTGCTATGTGCACCATGGTGCACAGTATAATTTGCCTGTATTTATATGTTATATATAATATGTAATCTGTTAATATATGAATCAAACCCATTATCATCATGAAGCCCAAATTGCAGCCCATGGCCCAAGTATAAATAACAAAACGCCCTCGCCTCTGTCCAAATTCTCTCCACTATCTCCGTCGACAGTCTAGAACCTTCAATCGCCAAAATCAAACCCCAATTTCCATATAGTCCATGGTTCCAAACAATAATAAGGGATAAGAGTCAAATAACACCCTCTACTACTCAAGAAAGTTCAATTAGAACCCTGGACTCAAAAAACATTCAAATAGCATCCTCTACTACTCAAAAAAGCTCAATTAGCACCCTCAAGTCCTCAACTCAAAAAACATTCAATTAACTACTCCTTTAAAAAAAATCAATTTTCATCTTTTTTTGTATATTTAAATGGCCCATGGGTAACAATTATAATATTTTTTAAAAAATAATTATTAATTTTTTTATATATAAGAAAAAAACAGATATCGTCTCCATGGAGACGAATATATTCTTTTTCAATTTTAAATAATTATTTTTAAAAATTTATTGTACATATGTGTAAAGTTTTTACTATACAAAAATGCTATATGTAAAATTAAAAATGCTTTACCATTTAAGTTTAGTTGAATAATTTACTACTATTTTTTTTTAAATCAAACAAATCTTTTCATTTATGTAAAGGAGACATTCGTAGAACACACTGGAGGCTCAAAGAGCCAGTGCCTAGACACCCTATACATCAAAGTTGATTTGGTCAACTCATGGGCGAGATAGTTCCCACCCTTGCTTGAAACATGAACTATTTCTACCAAATGGAGATCCTCTAATATATCACGGCTTTCCTTTACTACTAATTAATTTAATGTTCAATACTAAACTTTACACATATGTAAAAATTATAATAGCATTTTTGTATATTAAAAATTTCACAAATATGTAAAATAAAATTTTAAAAATAATTATTAAAAAAATACAGATTCGTCTTTAGGGAGGCGAAATCTGTTTTTTTTTTCTTAAAATTTAAATAATTATTTTTAAAATATATTTTTATTTTTTTTAAATTGTTACCCATATAAACATATAAAAAATGAAAATTGATTTTTTTTAAAGACTTGGAGTACTTCATATCAATTTTTTGAGTTGAAGATGCTAATTGAATTTTTTTGATTAGTAAGGGTGCTATTTGAGTGTTTTTTCCGTTCAGGTGCTAATTAAACTTTATTGAGTAGTAGAGAGTATTATTTGACTCTTTTCTGTAATAATAATAATAATAATATAAATAATAATATTAATAACACAAATTGATAAATACATAAATAAATATAAATGTAAATGTAATATACATACATACACACACACACACACACACGCATATATATGCGTGTGTTTTTAAGAAAAGGACCAGGGCCTTTATTATTTTAAGTGCGAAGCCCAAAACAATGGCCCAACAGTGTATTTATATGTTATATATAATATGTAATCTGTTAATATATGAACCAAACCCATTATCATCATGAAACCCAAATTGCAGCCCATGGCCCAAGTATAAATAACAAAACGCCCTCGCCTCTGTCCAAATTCTCTCCACTCTCCCCGTCGACAGTCTAGAACCTTCAATCGCCAAAATCAAACCCCAATCTCCATATAGTCCATGGTTCCAAACAATTTAGCCGATTGTTGTTCTTACAGCAGATGAATAAGCTCATGGTGACCGATTTTAGAAAGAACCCCTAATTTCTCAATGTCGAAATTAGCAGGTATATCTACCTTTTATTTGTTGTGTTTTCGCTATATATATTTTTATTGTGTCCGATTTAATTCAGTTTAAGCAGTACGTATAATACTTTCTTTTTAGGATCAGATAATTGTCTGAAATTCCTTTTATTAGCTGTTTGAATTTGGATTTTCTGCTAGATTTATTTGTAAGCATAATTTTTTTTTTTTAAATTCATGAATACAAAGAGTAGAGTTGAAACCCCACCCAAGGAGTTCACGTTGTACATGCATAACGATTACGAAGTCGAAAAGCTTCTCAAAGACAAAACAGATAAAGATAAGTACATTTTTAGTAAATTTTATTATTAATTTTTCTAAAATTTATATTTGATATCTGAAAATTTGTATAAAAGTAGATTCTTATGTAAATATAACTTATCTGTGTATTCTTATGTTTAATGATATGATGTTTTTAAGTCTACAAAAAAATTAAAAAATGAAAGCACTTATAATGTGTATTCAAATCATAAATATAAATAGATATATACACGAAATTTTCTATACTATACAGTAATTTTTTATTCTATTGTTTGAAGATATATTTTCATCTAATTAACCAGAAACCCTAACCAATTTGTCCTTAGGTTAGATCTAAATACATCTTGATATCAACAAATGAAAATACACTGACAAATATACAGGAAAAAACAAAATGAAATGAAGGTCTGCATGCAAATCAAATTCGCAGCTGAAAATTCAATATAAAAGGGATATGAATCTCCGCTAAAGATAAGTTTGCTATTACCTGTACATTAGTAATTTCTTGCTAAAACACGAAATTTGTATTCATATTCTGCCAATTTTATTTCAATCCTATCATTTTTAGATTTATTTTTTACTCGTTAACCACAAACTCTAACTAATTTATTCGCAGGTCTGATCTAACTACATCTACAAAGAGTAGACGAATGTAAGGCTAGAAAGCTACAAATCAAGCAACCAAGCCCTGCATGCAATTGTGGGAGAAGACCTAGATAGCTAGGGGAAATTTTTACCAAGAAGTAAACTTAATATAGGCTACAGAATCCAGTAAGTTGATTCTATACCTTGAATGTCTATACTTTCTTTTGCAACCAATGATAGTGGACTTTTTTTTTTTATTTTTTATTTTTGAAATTTCTCATCCTTCTTTAAGTTGCTGCTTGGCACCCAAAAATTGATATGAAGTGTAAGTGTACTTGAAGGAGTAGATGTATAAACAAACTACTAATATTTAAGTTAATTTTCTCCAAACCAATACTCAAGTTTTATATATTCTCTAGTTTTACTTATAAATAAATGAGCAATAAAGTGTTTTTCACAATTAAGTAAGTGTTTTATTGAATTATTGTTTTAGATATATGGGATATTTGAATAGTACGTGAATTATAACTGTTTATTTATTTTTGTATAAAGGAATATATGGGCAGTGGAAATAAAGCATTAAATGTTAATTTATAGATGAACGGTATATCTTACTGCTTATACTTAATACTTGAATCCATAATGTGTTGCATACTTACATTATGATGCTATTTTTTTTAGTAATAAATTTTCAAAATCAAATAATATAGGTAGAAAATACACTTGCCTAATTTATAGGGAGTAATATTTAAATAAGCATCCTGAAATACAATAATTAGATAAACAGACTTTAAAGGAAAACAAAATATATTACAAATTTCTGCAGAAATATTCAGAAGCAGAAATGCAGAAAATACCAAACAACTTAAAAACATAGGAAATAATAGATTAACAGTCCAAAAACAACAACAGGAGAACATATCCAACTTTAAAAAGATGAGTTAGAAATAATATAGGTGATAAAGTATATAATTAAAGAATTTTTTTTTTAGTTCTGTGTTAATAATTTATATTGTAAAATTTTTTCCTAGCAATTGTGTTCGAGTTGCTGTATTTTTATTAACTAAGTAAATTGCTTAAAACTACTTTTCAGGAAAAGTGGATACAAAACAATATATTTCAAAAAATGAGATTATTATTATGTATTTTTTTTTTTGAGAAGAAGAGATTATTATTATGTATTATTGTATTAGTAATTGATTCTTATTAGATTTATAAGCATATGATGATTTATATTCCTTTTTCTTGGCAATGGTATCACAATCTCAGCTGATGTGTTTTTTCTTTTTGGGTGGAATATAGGAGGTGAAAAACTGATAAGAGATGTGACAGCTAAATTAAAAATCAAAACTCACATTCTTTTGATGAAGCAACTAAACGTAATAATTTATTATAGACATGCTCTGCATGGGCAAACTAATTTTTTTTTTTGGAAATGCATGAGCAAACTAATTAATTTTAGGCCTAGATCTTACTATAAAAAGGACTCCAAATACCACCTCAATTCTCTCAATATAGACAAAAGAAATGACTATGTTTCCTCTAGTAGTCCTTGTACTTGTCGAGAGGTAGTTTAACAATTTCAAATACTAGTAGTGAATACTAGTAGTGATGATCTGACCAGTGCACCTGCTCTTTCTCTAACAATTTCAAATAGTAGTGGTAATCTGGTCAGTGCTTCCCCTCCCCTTCTAACGTGAAGTGAATTTTATCTTTCTTTGTGGTGGCTTACTGACTTCCCCTTTTAACGTGAAGTGAATTGTATCTTTCTTTGTGGTGTCCTCCGAGCTATTGTTTGATCAATAATATATATGATCAGCAAAAAATAAAAGCAGATTTTACCATACATGGCCTTTGGCCTCAAACACCAAACGGCCAACAAGTTCCTGCACCCCTTGTTGGCCATTTGGTGTTTGAGGCCAGAGACTATGAATGGTGAAGTCTTCTTTTATCTTTCTATGGTCACATATATTATTTATCAGGCTATGCCACAAAAAAAAAAAAAAAAACAGAGATAAAATCCACTCCACATTGGATGGGGAGGGAGAGCACTGGCATTGTTAAACTACTTCTCTAGAGAACGACAAGTACAAGGACTACTAGAGGAAACATAGTCATTTCTTTTGTCTATATTGAGAGAATTGAGGGTGGTATTTGTGGTCCTTTTTATAGTAAGATCTAGGCCTAAAATTAATTAGTTTGCTCATGCAGAGCATGTCTATTATTGAGGGTAGTATTTGGAGTCCTTTTTATAGTAAGATATAGGCCTAAAATTAATTAGTTTGCTAATGTAGAGCATGTGTATATTAAATTGTTACGTTTAGTTGCTTCATCAAAAGAATGTGAGTTTTGATTTTTAATTTAGTTGCCCCATCTCTTATCCGTTTTTCACCTCCTATATTCCACCCTAAAAGAAAAAACACATAAGTTGCAGATTGTGATACCATTGCCAAGAAAAAGGAATATAAATCATCATATGCTTATAAATTAAAATCAAAACTCACATTTTTTTGATGAAACAACTAAACGTAACAATTTATTATACATATGCTCTGCATGAGCAAACTAATTAATTTTAGGCTTGTATCTTAATATAAAGAGGACTTAAAATACCACCCTCAATTATAGACATCTGCATGAGCAAACTAATTAATTTTAGGCCTATATCTTACTATAAAAAGGACTCCAAATACCACCCTCAATTCTCTCAATATAGACAAAAGAAATGACTATGTTTCCTCTAGTAGTCATTGTACTTGTCATTCAAAAACTAGTAAGAGAAAATGACACTCTTTCCCCCTATGTTATGTGTTTATAGCACTTTTCTCCCCTGTGTTATTAAAGTGGCAGCTTTTCCCCCTGAAATGTTAAATTGGCATTGTTACCCTTAAAAATAATTATTTCATTTATTTTTTTCTCCAATAAATTATTACTTATAGGTATGGATGATCACTATCCGATTCGAACATAACCAAACACTGTAGCAATCATACCGAAATAATATGAACGGTTCTGGTTACGATTTATAACCGAAAAATAAAATTAAATAATTGTTGAACCGTGAACCGGAACTTAATCACAGTCATATATAGTAAAAATGATCAAACACTTATTTTGATAAATCGGTACGGTTCAGTTCCAATTTCGATTTTGAACCGCCAATCAAAACTTATTTATTTATTTTTATAATTTTATTTCTAATTTAAAAATAATATAAATTCAACAATTATTTTATTTTATTTTTTCGGTTCTGAATCATAATCGTAACCGTCTATACTATTTAATTTCAATTGTCACAGTGTTGGATTAGGTTCGTATCGAACTGTGATCTTCCATACATATTAGTAATAATTGGTTGGAAAATAAATATAAATGAAATAGTTATTTTTAAGGGCAAAAGTGTCAATTTAATATTACAAGGGAGAAAACTACCACTTTTAAAATAACTGAGGGAGGGAAACTGTCACTTTAATAACACAGAGGGGAAAAGTGTTATAAGCACATAACATAGGGGGAAAAAAGTGTCGTTTTCCCAACTAGTAATGATGATCTGGCCAGTGGACCTGCTCTTTCTCTTTAGCCAAATTTGACACAAATTTTTAGGACTATAACTACTATTTAAAAATTTTAGAGAAAGAGCAGGTGCACTGGCCAGATCATCACTACTAGTATTTGAAATTGTTAAACTACTTCTCTGGAGAATGACAAGTACAAGGACTATTAGAGGAAACATAGTCAGTTCTTTTGTCTATATTAAGAGAATTGAGGGTGGTATTTGGAGTCAGTGGCGGAGCAATCTTCTCCGGTGGGGCCGCGAAAGATTAAAACTAACGAGATATTTTAAAAAAGAAATGAAAAACTTAGATACCAAATTATAAACATTGTTGACTAGTGATGAAAAATCAAAATGCATCAAGATAAAAAAATATTTAAAGCAAAATATAAAACATAATTAATTTGATAAAATAGTTTGAATGAAAAACACATTATAATTCAGTCACCTCACAATTATTATTAAAAAAGAAAAATTAAAAAGAGAAGAAGTCACAATGTTACAAATAAAAAATCCAATTAGAATTCACACTATTAATATTAAAAAATGTCAAATAAAAAAAAAAAAAAAAGAAGTCACAATGTTACAAATAAAAAATCCAATTGGAATTCATACTATTAATATTAAAATTGTCAAAAACAAAATTTCACTCATCTCACTATTAATATTTTATTTTGAAGCCACAATGTTACAAATAAAAAAATCCAATTGAAATGTATTAGAAAATTCAGAAAACTAAATTGGGATTCAAACTGCTACCCATTTTATTTATGATAAATTATTGTCTTACCATGTAAGCTAAGTTAACTTTTGTTAAAATTTTGTTATAACTAATATATATACATTATATGCCGATTATGCCCACTGCCTCCATTGTATGTAGCTCTGCCAATGCTTCAAAACTTAAATCACCTTGATATAGTATAACAGAAACCAGTTAAGTGGATAGAAAAAAAAAATGAAAAACCACCTTACTTTTCATTTCTGCGAGATTCAATAGCTTTATTAAAGAAGAAGAAACCCCAGCCACCATTAAATCCTCTACTGTAACAAAAGGTAGAGATTCTATTGGATTTGTGTGACCAGAGAGGCTTTGTGCAATTTTAACAAAAGAAAATATTCCTCATTGGGGCTCAGTTCTTTATATCTTCCTTAAGATTTTTATATTATTATTTTTATAAAGATATATATCTTCCCAATTGCTTTTGGAAGAAGAATTTTATATTATTATTTTTATAAAGATATATTTTCCCAATTCCTTTGGGAAGAAGAATGTGTATTACAAATTTCCAATGTAATAACTATGATTATGAAAATGAATTGGCAATTAACAAAAATACATTTAATGGTAGATGAATGTCAGGAACAAAGTAAATTAACTGGCTGTTTAATGATAGATTAATGCAATGATTGGCAAACAACAATCAGTAAATCCACATTGAATGATATATATGTGCCATGAATATAAACAATGGCAAATTATTTCGTTTATTTTTTCGGGTGTTTACCATACACTCTAAGAATATAAACGGCAAACTACTCAAAGAATATACACGACAAAAAATTATTTGGAGATTATCATAGAAAATCTGCCTATGAACGTCGTTTCCTTCACAACCACTTTGCTTTCTCAACTGTAGACTGGGACTATAGACTGTTGTAGTAGGCTATTGCTGTCACCGTTTCCTTCACGACTGTGCATGTTTCGTAGCTTTGAGTTGCTTCATTTTTGGTTCCCGGACAAACGTCGTACGTAGGTTAGCTTATTGGGAAGACGAATATGTCGGCCAAGGGATAATGGGTTGGGCTTAGCGCAGGGAAGGGCCTTTGGGCTGTTGTTGTTGTTTAAAAAAAAAATACGGAGTAATAAATTAACAAATGAAAGGATCATTGGGCTATTATGTTATGACAGGGTTATATACTCACATACACACATACACATTAATTGAATTGGGCTTTATTTTTGTCTATTTTTGACCTATTTTCAATAAAGATAAAACTTGTGTGAGATTATTTCACGGATCTCAATCCATGAGACTAGTCGGATATTTAATTGAGTCGAATCTTTGACCTCAATAATCAAAGATCCGACCATCTCACGGATTGAGATCTGTGAGACGATTTCACACAAATTTTTCCTTTTCAATAATTACATTGTTTGTAACAATATATTATAAATTATTTATTATTTATCTTTAATAACTGTAAAATTGTTATTAAAGTTAATACTTCTTATAAAAGTTTGACATTACTTTGTAATTATTTAAATTAAAAATTTTCAAATTTCATATGATATTATTTTGAAACAATTTTGTATGATATTTAATAACACAATATTTTAAAATATCTACTGATAGGATATATTGATATTTTATATAAACAATTAATTTAGTAATGATGGGGTTATGAGATATAGGCCCAATTTTCTAGTTGGGGCCAAGCCCAAAGAAGTGATATGGAGTGAGTGGGGGGAGTGACGTGACGGTTATGGAGTGAGGTAGGGGGAGTGGTGAGTGGGGGGAGTGGCATGACGGTTATAGAGTGGGGTAGGGAGAGTGACATGGAGTAAGTCGGGGGAGTGACGTGATCACTAGGGGTATGGATATGGAAGGAGGCCCAGAGTGCAAGCAAGGAGGATGATCCGTGCATAGTAGGAGGGAGGGGAGTAGCGTCACCCGCCATCCTCGCCGAAGGGGGCGCCAGCCACCCGGAGGGGGTGCCGTGGGCAAAACTCGCCGCCCAGGGCTATGGCGCCCCCAGCGCGCCAGTCATGCCCCTCGGCGCATGACCGACACGCCCTGTCGTGCCTGGTGGCGGCTGCCGTGCCGCCACCGAGCGCGACAGCCGCACCCCCCGTGTGCGGATGGCTGCAAGGCACGCCATCGCCCCAGGCAGGCTCCCGGGTGCGTAGCGGCGTGTCCTTTGTTCCTTCTTCTGCGGAGTTTGACTGAGAGCTTGGGCACGTGGATGGTGGAAGGTTGTCGTCGTAGGAAGACGTGGGACGCGTGTTTGGTGGAGAGGTGGCACCGTCTTGATACTGTACACGTGGAGGGTGCTAGGGACTCCATCAACAGTATAAAAGGGAGGGGTCTGGTCCAAGCAAGGGATCCCTCATATCACGATCCATTTGATAGCTCAGTGGTCAGGTCTTCCTCCCCTAGTTGGCATGCCCGGGTTCAAGCCTTAGTGGCAGCATGGTTGGGTATTGTTTATTATTTATTTGTAAGTTAGTCTTCGAGTGCTTTATTTATTGGTTGGGGCTATGAGTTTGAATGTGTGGCTCATATGGTATTTTTGAATAATAGTATTGAAGGGAATAGAGTCGGTAGTATTCAAAAAAAAAAAAAAGTATTGAAGGGAATAGAAGGAATGTGAGTTTGAATGTGTGCCATCATAACTTTTTGTGATTATGTATGCCAATTTGAGTTTGAATGTGGCTCATATACTTTTGAAAGTAATAGAAGAAAACATGTTTCGTGGTTCATTTTTTGGTGTTCCAAGTGGTATGTAATTGTATGCCAATGTGAGAATATTGTGTGCCTTGCCAATAATGACAAACGGGTTTCAATATGACTAAAATTAAAGGTTTTAGTATGAATGGTGGTTTTTTTTTTTTTTTTTTTTTGTTTTTGTTTTTTTTTTTTGTTAATATTGTTTAGCATTTCCGTTAGACTAAAGTTAGAAGTGGCGATCGTAGAAATTTTTGTCTAGTTTATTGACTCATATAGATCATCATTGGTTATAAAATTTGTATATTCAAGGCGTATTTTGTTATGTTCTACTGTAAATATTAGGAAAAATCACTAGTACAAAAATACAAATCCGCTACACCTGTAGAGGTGTAGCGGATCTCGATGACTCTGAAAGTGGGGATCTTCCGCGTCACCGTAAATGGTGACGCGGAAACTATTTTTTATTTTTTATTTTTAATTAAAGGTTTCCATGGCACCCTCAGCACTATGGGTGCCGTGGAAACCATTTACATATTTCTTTTAATGTTATTTCCTCGTCACCCGCAACTTGTTTTAATTAAAGGTTTCTCCTACAAAATGCTTGTTTTTACAGGCTAAAGTGAGCCCCACTTGGAGAAAAATCACTGCGCCTCACGTGCGTGAGGCAACCTGCGCTCAGTTGACAAAGTACATGTTGTCACTGGTCGTCAAGCCTACCTTAGCTAAAGCCAAATCCTGCTTCAAGTGACCATGCCCACCTGGGCGTGTAATTTATTTTTTATTTTTTTCTGTTTTGTTTCTATTTTCCTTTTATTTTTTTTCTTCCACCCCATGTTTTCTTTCCTTTAAAAATTCTACTTTCTTTATTAAGCATTTTGATTGTGTAAAAAAAAAACGGAGTTAAGTTTCATTAAAACAATGTTCGTTTTATATCATTATAAATATTATCGTGAGTATATATATTATTTAAATTCAAAACTAGGCCAAGTAACTTATAATTCAATGGCATCTCTGTGACCCGCAACTAGAATGTCACAAGTTTGAACTCTAGTATGAACATGTCAAGTGAGTAGTACTCAAAAAAAAAAAACCAAAACTAATATTTATTTAGGTCAATTAGCACGTCAACTATTAGATTGTGATCGTAATATTGACTCCGTGTACATTTACACCGACTACTCTACACTGAGGAATCTCCTAATTTCCTCTCACACGAATCTTTACTCTTATGTTGGTTTTTCAGTAGATGCCTCTAAGGCGATTATGTCATCTTTCAATATTTGTTCAGTTCTCTTAATTCCTAGATCTAATAACCACAGAGCTCACAATCTAGCTACTTTGGCTATTGCTCAGGAGGAACCTATGTACTGGGACTCTGTCCCACCTGACTCTATTTCGGATTTGTTCTAATATACCATTTCTTGATTGGTTTTCAAAAATGTAATTTCTTACACACACACAAAATGTTATTTAAGCAAAGTGCGCAATTTCTATTTAACAAATCCATTGCACCATAAAGTGGGGCCCACACACATGGCTGTCAAAATATTCCGCACATCCCCCACGCGACCGAGATCCGCGCGTGGGCTATGATGAATCGAAACGCAGGTGGATGAGCGCAGTGCAACACCGAAGTATTTAGAAGCCAAACCCAAATAAAACAGGCGACAAGATGGCGAGACCACCGGCATCGTTCAATTCTCTCGGCCGCGCCGGCGACGGAACCACCGCACGTGCAATTTGAGTCCACATGTGTGTCCTACGTTGTTGTTGTTGTTGTTGTACGCGGCTATCTTATCCCCACACATATATATATGCTGTGTTCTTGACGCTTGCCTGTGATTTCAATTTGTTTTACTCGATATGTGGAGCTATCTGATTTTTAGCTTGTGTTTTTTCTAAGCGTTTTAGGTAATAATTACCCTTGCTCTTGTCTGTATTTGATGCAATTTGGAAACTTTATTTGATTCTGAGTTCATCCGTTTTTGTCTTAATTGGTTTTCTTCATTTATTTGCTTGAAAAAAAAAATCTCTCTCTTTTAAAAAAAAAATAAAAATCAATAGCTTTGTGTAATTTCCATTCCCAGATTTATTTTATTATTATTATTTTTTTTTTAATTTTGATAAAGATTGTTGCATACTTGCATTTGGGTTGTAATATGTGTAAATCCTTTTTTGAAGATTTATGTGTTGTAAGAAATGAATTATTCATGTTTTTGCATGGCTCAAAACATGGCTCTTTTATTTCCCAGTTCGAGACAATCTTTTCCCAGTCAAATAATGAGTCATCCATGTTGTTGCCTGATTCTGGAGTTCTTCAATCCACAGCATCGAGTCATTACTCTAAGGAAAATATTGGCCCATGGTCTACGGATTCATTAACTGATTTTCTTGATTACCCAATAAATACCCCTGCACACAGTGGTCAGCTGCAATGCAGTAACAGTGCCGATTGTGCCATTACTTCGAGGATCACTGACGATGATGCTCTGGCTGCTAATTGGAGTGATATCATTGCCGATACAAGCACTGCAGATCCAAAACCAAAGGTAGCTTCACTTTTTAAAAAGGGCTAGTGTGTGTTCTGATATCCATTCCTCCTTGTTATTTTTACTTTTTCTAACCGAGATGATTCCCCCATAGAGGAAACCATCTCATGAGAGCAATTTATTCTTTTCGAGTGTTTTATCAGATGCTTCCGCTGTTGTACTTGCCTTTGGAAAGATGGATTTTTTTTACTACATTTGTCATCTGCCATTTTTATTTATTTATTTATTTTATTGCTATACCCATTCTTAATTTTATTATCCTGCCATTCTGTAGCTTCAGGTGCAATATCAAGTGTCAAAACAATCTTCAAATTTACAAATCCAGCAGTCACAGGCAAGACCGCAACTCGTTGCTTTTCCCGAAGAAACTTCAGCCACTGTTCCTCTATCATCCACTGCAGGTGCTGCTCCAACCAAGCAGCGCATGCGTTGGACACCCGAACTTCATGAAGCATTTGTGGAAGCTGTCAACAAGCTTGGTGGAAGCGAAAGTGATCTTTCTCTCCTTGCTGAGCATGTTAAAATGATGATAGTCGAGAAGTATTTTTGCTTTGAATTAATTTTTTTTTTTTACTTTGAACTACAGGAGCTACTCCCAAGGGCGTCCTAAAACTAATGAAAGTTGACCATTTGACCATCTATCATGTTAAAAGCCACATGCAGGTTTGTGATGCTTTCTTATTGCTTCCTCGTTGATGGACCTCTCCTTGGCTTTTAAAAACTATAATTGTGAACTGCAGAAATATCGTACGGCCCGCTATAAACCTGAATCATCAGAAGGTATGCCATCAATGTGTTGGTTTGTTTTTGAAGGAGGCTGAAATATATATGCATACTTGTATATATGCATATAATGCACACAATAAGAGTCTCTTTATTTGATGGGTTCTTTGGCTCAATGTCCACTGCTGCACTATTTTGCATTTTTGCCTGCAACTTTTTTATCCTTATCCTCAAACTCATACCGAATTTTCTTCTCTCATTGTCCTCTTTACATGGATGATCTTTATCTGCTTGCTAATAAGGCCTCCTCCCTTTTCCTCTTTTGTCGCAGCGTCTTCAGAGAAGAAACAGTCTGCTATTGATGATTTTCCATCTCTGGACTTGAAAGCGTAAGTTGATGAATCTGTCTGTGAAGCTTTTGTTGCTTAATACTCATCAAAATATTTTTAAAAAGTGAACGCTTTGTTGCTTACACATTTTTATGCAGATATCTGTTCATTCTCTTGTATACACTGATTTACTAACACAAAATAAATAAATAAATACCGGGATGTGTGTTACAGGGGTATTGAGATCACTGAAGCGCTGAGGTTACAGATGGAAGTACAAAAGCGGCTCCATGGTAATGGTATCCCAATCTGCAGCTGATGTGTTTTTTCTTTGTGGGTGGAATATAGGAGGTGAAAAACAGATAAGAGATAGGACAACTAAATTACAAATCAAAACTCACATTCTTTTGATGAAAAGAACTAAACCTAATAATTTATTATACACATTATCTGCACTAGAGCAAACTAATTGATTTTAGGATTAAATCTTACTATAAAAGGAGACTCCAAATGCCACCCTCAATACCACTTTCAATTCTCTAACTATAGACAGAAGCCATGAATACTCTTCTCATCCTTTTACTAATTCTCCACACAAGCACTTCAGCATTTTCAATTATAAGTGGCGACCCTGCCAATACAACTGTTCTGGCCAGTGCACCCCCTCCCCCTTCAGCATTTTCAATTATTACTGGCGACCCTGCCAATACAACTGTTCTGGCCAGTGCACCCCCACCCCCTCCCCCTCCGACATGGAGTGGGTTTTACCTGTCACTGTTATGGCCTCCGGGCTACTGTTTGATCCATAATATATGTGATCGACACAAAATAAAAGAAGACTTCACTATCCACGGCCTGTGGCCACAAACACCAGCTGGCCAGCAACTTCCATCTGCACCACTATACGATGATTCACTGGTTATTATTATTACTATTACTATTATTATTATTATTATTATTATTATTATTATTATTATTATTATATAATATGTAAACTCTTATCCGTCTTCATGTAAACTTGATTGGTTCTAACTTTCTTTACAGTCATTAAAATTTTTGAAATATTCTTTTGACATTTGCAGATTTATCCATCCTTGCGGCGCAATCTGCGCCGTAACTGGCCGAACTACAGAAGACGTAGCCGTGATGAAGCATTTTGGAGGCATGAATGGAACCAGCATGGCATTGTATCTAACCATTTAATGAACGAAGTCACTTATTTTCAAACAGCTCTAGCACTCCACTTATCTAGAAATATGACACTAAGTCTAGCAACCCATAATATATTCCCGAATGACGCTGTAGGCGTCTATGCTGGATTTGTTAATCAGGCCTTCAATACTATCCTGCAGGGGAATTCGCCCTTGTTCATTTGTAGGCTGAATCCAGCGGATGGTATGCTTTATCTTATAGAGCTCAGGGTGTGTTTTGATGCGGCTGCAACAAATAGCCCAATAAATTGTCATCAAACTAATTGGTCATGCCTAGGCTTCCCCAACCCTCTTCCATTTATAATTAAAAGGGCTTGAAGCCGTGAACTATTCAATAAAATAAATAAAATTTACCTTATTTTATGTTTTATTTATTCAATAAATTATTATACTAGTGAAAGTATGAATATGGTGAATTTTATACAAAGGTACGGAAATATTTAGTGATTTGTTGAGATAGGTTTTCTTTTAAGGAGAAGAAAAAACATTTTTGGAAAGGATGAGATATAATGCCGTACTCCATTGCACAGTCTCATCATTAAGATTTTGATGAGAACTACCTAATGTATCAAATTTTACTCACAATTTTTTAAAAAATATTAAAAAACAAGTAAATTATCATTTTTCTCATACAATATATATATATATATATATATATATATATATATATATATATATATATATATATGATGAAAACGCAGCAAGGGAGGCAGCCCAAATCATGATTGGCTTAATTGAAGAGAGAGATATGGGCCTAGCTCAATAATGGGCAGGGGATACGAGGGGCTTAATTTGTAGATGGGTTGATGGATATTTTAAACTGATTGAAGAGGGGGTGGGATCTGAGGAAGCTACTAGATCAAGCAGTGGGGAGGATTAATTTGGTGTTGGATCAATTTTGGTTCGATGGAATTAAAATTGGATCTGAAGATTTAGGAGTATTTGGCATTTACGTTATCCTATCCTATCCTATCCTATCCTATCTATAATAAAGCAAAATCCTTTGGCCAAAATTTTTGGCTCCAAATCCCGCCTAAAAAGTGCAACGTCGTTTAAGAAAAGTCGATTGGCTAATACCATGCGTTTAAGGTTATTTATTGAGAGACTCCTTATTTAAAATGGAGACTCTTCGATTGGAACATTTATATATATAAAATATTGTGTATATTACATTTCCGATCGTATGCATTAATGAGCATACATTCAATTCGACTTTTATAGGCGACTTCTTAGTTATCGGAACGTTTGCATTTATGGTTTTAATTCATTTAGAATCATTAATAGGACTCTAAATCCTTGCCTATAAAAGGACTCTAATTTTAGATCACATACGACACTTGAATTATTTATCAGTACAAACACATTCTCTGCAAAGTAGTCTTCCAAAATGGCTCCTATGTGCATCCTGGCCAGTCAGATATCACTAATGAGAAGATCTTGGCCAGTCAGATATCACCAATGAGAATGACGTGCGCACTGAAGGTGAAGGTGAAGGTGAGATGCATATGATGGCATTACAAAGTTAGGGAACATGCTGAGAATGTGTCTTCTATGATATTGAGGTAAACATCTAACCTGTAAAAATGCAGTGCTAATTTTGTTAGTTTATATTAAAACATTTCATATTATAGCAAATTGAAATTATAGCAACTGATTGATTCCTACTGTCCGGAATTACTTGAAAACTTTGACAATGATCCAAACTTCTAAACTTGAGTCCATTGACTGCTTTGAATCATATGAGGTAAAATTGACTTGCATTTACCTTATATCAACTAATTTTTTGGTATGAGTGCTGTATTCCTATTAATACAGCTGTCTTTTTTAGGAGTTTATCTCTGAAGGTGAGGCTGCAAGTCCACTAGCTGCAACTGCAACTGGAAAGGATGTTGAGAGCCTAGACTCTGGAGTGGTTAAGTGCTGTCTTTTGGATGAATTTTCATGCACTAGGAACTCATTAAAGAAACTCTCTACCAAGAACTCATCAAAGTTGGAGTAGACAACTGAGTAGACTGTTGGATGTTTAAAAAAAAATTTGGATTGTGTTATTGATTTCATTATGATACATACTATCAAACAGTTATGCCCAGTTTGGATTTTTTTTGTCATGATATTTGCACTATATTTGCCAATTGCATATCTGTGGACTAAACTATTTGTTTTATTGCATTTTGACTATTTCTCAAATACAGGGCAAGATAGAAAGAACAATGTATTAACACCTATATCACTACATAGGCACAAAATTTTAAAGGTGAGTATTTCTTTACACTGCTTACTTATTAATAACTATATTATTCACTAAGCATTTTTTCACATGTATTTAGGCAGGTAAACAGGGCAGAAAAAAACTACATATGTCAAGCTATATTAATGCCTAACATTTAGAGGTAGTTTTCTTCATTTTTTGGATGTATTTAGATTACAACATGTTTAGGTTTTATTTATTTAAAATTTCTATTTCTATTGTAATTGCATTGTAAAAAGCAAGATGTAATTACACAAATATATTCAAATAAGACTTAGAATTCAAATCTCATTAAATCACACCAAATTAATCACAGAATATAAACCACAGTCAAATACGAGTATCTATAGGGCATTATAAATGAAGAATACTTATAATTAACTCACATATGAAACCTATGCAAAAGGTAAGGATACCAACTTTTCAAGCCTTATATTTCAGCAAATCCAAATGCAATGATCACGTTCCTGTAAACATAATCACAGAAAGACTTAGAAAGTTTATTAACTATTAGGACATAGGATACAATATTTCTGAGGTATAACCAAGTTGTTGGACCATGAGTTTTTTGTTACTAACTAATTCTATCAAACAATAAAGTTAGCGTATAAGCTATTAAGTTTTTGCCTAATATGAATGAGTAGATCAAAAAAAACCAACAACTATTACAGGCTAGACATGAAGCCATAAGGCAATTTTATACAACCTTATCATCAATTTGACTCATGTTTATATGGCAGTGAGAAACAGTCGAAAATATGCAATGTACAACCTCTTTTTTAAAAAATTTATTTCATATGCAATCTAAAATCAAGCTAAGTGCATCTGAAAATTAAAAAAGTAATATTGGTAACTAACTCAACTGATATCATATTACACATGTGTCAAAACATGAATTTTCTCAGCTCCAATTTTATTTTTAAATTGCAAAACCACTTCACTTGCCAGTTAAAATTGTTAAGTAACTATTAAAACTGAGTATTTAACAAGTATTAACATTACAAACAGTGTATCATGCCTTTAGTTCAATGAAAACTTTAAGAGACCTACTGTTAAGCATATAAGAACGTAAGTAAAATACCAAAATCTACAATTGGATTAAAACACTGCTGCTCTACATACGCAAGATTTCCAACAAATGAAGCAATTATTGATTTCCAAAGTCATTGGAGGCAAGATGAAGGTACCATCATCATCTAGCAAAAGTTAGTACACATTTTTCATTACATAAATATTTAGATACTGTTCTTCAGGTAAACATATTTAACAATTGTTCCCAAAAAAAAATTATTTACATGATTATATTAACCGTCAATTGTCATTTACTTCATATAGATATGTTCGAAGTTCATAGAAACTATTAAGACTAAATTTTTGGCAGTGTAGTCAATCTTAAAAACTCACAAAATATTTAAGTAAATTTGAGTTCAAAATCGAAGTCAGAAAGCCCTAATGAACACTTAGCTGTTTGTAGATCTTCAAGTCTGCCCGCCCAAATTTGCTCTTCCATCATAGCTCAAGAACGATCTTTGATGAAAAAGCTAGAAGTAGAGTAACTGCGATTATCGAGAAATCTTCCGTTTCAATTCGTCGATCCAAAAATGTGTCGGAGGAGAAAAGGAAGAAGCCATTGAAATGGAGCACAATTGCAGTCGAGAGGAGGCGTGGTTTCTAGAATAAACCAAGCCTCCATCTCACGTATCGACTTTAATATATTTTAATTATTATTATTATTATTATTATTAAAGTTAGTGTATATATATATATATATGTGTGTGTGTCTTATTTCTTTTTAAATTAGAATATGTGTATTACAAATAATCCTTATATGTTGTGCAATTTTTTTAAAAATATAATTTTAATATTATGATTTTGTAAGAAACGAATTGCTTACATATTGAACCTACAATATAAAACATGTAATGAATTATAGTTTTACTAATATTGTTCATTTACATCGAAGAATGATTTAGCAACTCTTTTACTTATATATGGTGTATTTCAAAAATCGTTGGCCACTCCGTTGATTGTGTTAATCAACGGTTAGTTTTAATTTATTGAAAGTTGCCAAGCACCTTGTGCTCAATTGGCATGTAGTGGCCACCCTCAGATGGGAGGTCATGAGTTCGAGTCTCAGTGGAGGAGATCTCGAAATTGACTCTTTGTACCTCAACAGGTTGAGAAAAGTATAAATGAACAGATACTACAATGTAATAGGGTCAATTGTATTCAAAAAATTTATTGAAAGTTATGTGTTATACAAAAATCGTATATGATATGACCATTAATAAGAGTCAAAGTCAGACTCTATCTCATAAGAAATCAGTATTTGTGCATGATCAATTGTATGTTGTTGCTTCAAGAGTTAGTAATTCAATTGGTTTAAAGATTTTACTTTGTAGTGAGTTAGAAAGTTATTGTAAGCAAACAACTAATGTTTTTTATAAAGAAGTTTTCAATAATTTATAAGTTTATTTTTTATGTACAAACTTAATACCAATTAAGCATTTTTAATTTGGAACTTCAAATACTTTCTTGGTGAGATTACAATTATTCACAATATAATAATATATTGAAATTTCGATTATAACCCGTCAATGATTCAGTAATTTATTAACATCCTTATATACAAAAACAAATCAGCCTTAATCATATAACATTGAATACATCTACATATAGAAAAATTATTTAATTATAACATTTATGTTTATACTTTCCATTCTGTGCATCGCACGGGTGAAATACTATAATAATTAATAAATAATAAAACTTTATAAATGAATAAATCTCATATTTCCTTTTTATATATAAAATTTAATAATATTAATAATTTGTAATAACATAACATCATTATATTATTTTAAATATTTAGTCCGTGCATCGCACGGGTAACATACTAGTGACTATATATAGTAAGATTGAAACAATTAACCGAGTTAAAATAAAGGACATCCAAAATAATACTAGGAGGAATGGAGTACCATTTCTTAGACAAAGAAACGACATACTTTGTAAGCAAGTGAGCAATTTGAATTGGTTCGCAAAAGTTTTACAAAATAAAAATTCAAAATTAGTAAACTTTTTAGACAAAGAACAATTTGAATTGGTACGCAAAATGTCTTACAAAATAAAATTCAAACTCAGAAACTCTTTACAAAGAGATTTAATGTTTCTTATCAACAGACCAAACGAAGACCAAGACCCTCCGTGCATAAATTTTTTTATTTTTTTTTTAAAGCATTTTCAAACTCTCATTGAAAACCCTAGCATATGCTCCATAATGCCAGAAAATGTTACTACCATTCCAGTCTTGAGCTTTAATAACATCCTTGCAAACTTGAACATACCCACTTGGATTCAAAACAATATTAATGGCACTCTTTTTTTCTTGACTAGTACAAATAATCTTCTTTTCTTGAGTTACCATATCAATAGAAAATAGATCCATCTTAAAACCATCATTGAAAAAAGGCATATCATCATCATTAACTACAAGCTCATCATACCTTGAGTCCATATAGCTCGAAAACAATAGTAAATGGCCACTTGGATTCCAAATTCCTATTGGCATCCAACAAATATCGTCGGGTGTTCTTGCTTGTTTATGG
This sequence comes from Ipomoea trifida, assembly GCA_003576665.1. NCBI lineage: Eukaryota > Viridiplantae > Streptophyta > Magnoliopsida > Solanales > Convolvulaceae > Ipomoea > Ipomoea trifida. The sequence goes on along the minus strand of CP025647.1, from coordinate 27,128,021 downwards.
CAATTAAAAACATTATTATTTTCATCCGTTAACCAAATGTCAATATAATTCCCATCCAATTCATCATCACAATTGGGATGGGGAGAACTAACAGCCACAATAGTCTCATTCACAACCGCAACGAAATTAGAGTTCAATCCAGATGGAAGCTTAACCTTACCAAAAACCTCATTATCCATGTCAAACCAAACCAATTCACGAGCACCCTCCCAATAGTATTTTCCTTTTAAATAAAAATCATGAGTCATTCCAGATGAGAAAAGAGAATATTTAGAACCTTGTGTAACAACATCAATTTGCCTCCAATTCCATGAATTATCTACTTGGCTACAAACCATTACAATTTCATAACAATCATCACAATCCCACTTTACATGTTCAAACCTCAAAATCATAATAACCTTCCCGGCCATGTTGTTAGACAACCCAAATCCAAACGCCATACGTAGATCAGCTTCAATAGGTGGTTTGTTGGGTGGTTTGTTAGGCACCTTGATTGAAGGTAAGGCTTTAATTTCCATAGTGAATGGATTCAATATGAAAACATCAACAGTCATGTCCAAGGAAGTGATATTATTTATATCACCCTTGCCAACAATCAGGCATAGCATACCATCACAACACTTGATGTAACTGAATCTTGAATTTGGCGTGTCTAGGTATATGCATCTAGTCTCATTCGACTCTAAATCTTGGTCGACCAAGTAAAATAGCAGACTATTCAAATCGGCAGAATTAAACGTTAGAAGAGTACCACAAGTTCTAATTCGACTAAATTCATAGTGTTTTTGTATGAATTGATGATCGTTTTTAATTAAATTATAGAAAAATTTACAAACACATTTCAACCGCATAAGAGATCTTACCGACAATCTGGCCAAAATGTTAATCATCAGATCGCTAGGTAATTTGCAGTTTTCCATTTCCGATTGATATTCCGGATGAAAAATTTGAAAAGTCGAATTAGGGCGTTTAGATAGCCTAGAGAGAGAGAGAGAGGCGAGATAATGAAATGTGGTGATGGTGGTCTGAATTAGGGTTTTCGTTTGCCATTTTATATGTCGGCCAAGGGATAATGGGTTGGGCTTAGCGCAGGGAAGGGCCTTTGGGCTGTTATTTTTTTTAGAGAAAAAAATTAACAAATGCAAGGATCATTGGGCTATTATGTTATGACAGGGTTATATACTTACATACATACACACATACACATTAATTGAATTGGGCTATATTTTTGTCTATTTTTGACCTATTTTCAATAAGGATAACACTTGTGTGAGACTGTCTCACGAGTCTCAGTTTATGAGATTGGTCGGATCTTTTATTGAGTCGAATTTTTGACCTCAATAATTAAATATTATATTTTTTAATATTAACAAGTAAATATAATATATTGCATAGAACTTTAACATTTTACTTTTTCTTTTGAAAATATTTCAATCTATGAGACTCCCTAAAAACATTTATGTACACTATGTTACATAGGTAAATAATAATAATAATAATAATTATTATTAATATTCACGAGTCATCATAATTGGGTGTACTCGTCGGAACTCATAAACTATATTGTGTTTGGTCAATTGGTCAAAACCGTGTATGGTAAAATCTTCTCTAATTTTTATTTGATCACACCTATTTGAGATCAAATAGTAGCTTGGCGACCACGGTAGAGAGAGACGAAAATCAATCCATGTTGGCGGGGAAGAGGATGGGGAAACTGTGTATGTTGTATGTTGTTTATACCAAAATTGTATTCATATTTAATTGGGAAAATTGCATGATAGTGTAAAATGCAAAGATACGGACAAAAATACTCTTCTATTACTAAATGGGTGGAGTACAAGGCTTTATACCCTAATGGCCTGTTTGGTTGAATGTAGTTTGGGAGAAATTGCAATTCATTGAATTGCAATAATTCAGTGTGCAATTCAGTGAATTTCCAAACTACATTGTTTTGTTGGAGGAAATTCCCTCCAAATGATGAATTGCAATTCATGGGGCACCGCCCATGAATTGCAATACGGTGGAAGACAATTTTGCCTCTCCTCTCATACCCTTTGTTTTTTTTTTTTTCTTTTTGGAAGAATTATTATTATTATTATAAAAGAATTATTTTTATTTTTTGAAAGAATTATTATTATTGTACTTATTATTATTATTGGAAAGAATTATTATTATTATTATTATTAGGAACGAAAAATGCAACCTCAATTATAACTTAGGGACGAAAAGTGAGTATGATCAATACTTAATTATGAATTTTACAATTACCCTATAACTTAGGGACGAAAAGTGCAATTTTCTCTATTTAATTTGCTAGTAATTTTAAGATTTACTAACACTTTTGAATTTTCAAGAAAATGGCAGATGATGACATTCCTAGTCTGATGTTTCATAAAGTTTTACTTTGCAGGAAAATGTTTCTCAATTTAACTTATATATATTAGAAATTGAGTTTCATGAGCATTAAGCATATGATTACATATTATTCTGATGCTATAGACTATATATGTACTTATATTAACTTTCAACATAAATATCTTTATCCTTCATGGTTAAGTTCACTTGCTTTCAAGATGTTATATCTCTTCTTTTTTTTTTTTTTTTCAAAAAGATGAGTTAGAAATAATATAGGTGATAAAGTATATAATTAAAGATTTTTTTTTTTTATAGTTCTGTGTTAATAATTTATATTGTAAAATTTTTTCCTAGCAATTGTGTTCCAGTACAGTTAGATCAGAGTTGCTGTATTTTTTTTAACTAAGTAAATTGCTTAAAACTACTTTTCAGGAAAAGTAGATCAGATATAAAACAATATATTTCGAAAATTGAGATTACTATTATGTATTAGTAATTGATTTTTATTAGATTTATAAGCATATATGATGATTTATATTCTCCTTTTTCTTGGAAATGGTGTATCCCAATCTGCAGCTGATGTGTTTTTTCTTGTTGGGTGAAACATAGGAGGTGAAAAACGGATAAGAGACAGGACAACAAAATTAAAAATCAAAACTCACATTCTTTTGATGAAGTAACTAAAATAAAAAATTATTATACACATGCTCTGCATGCATGAGCAAACTAATCAAAAAAATCTTACTATATAAAGGACTCCAAATACATACCACCCTCAATTCTCTCTTCATAGTCATTAACAAATTTTAAATATTCTTTTGACATTTGCAGATTTATCGACCCTTGCGGCGCAGATTGCGTCGCAATTGGCCTAGCCGCGATGAAGCGTTTTGGAAGCAGGAGAGGGATCATCATGAAATCGTATCGAACATTTTAATGAGTAAAGTTATTTTTCAAAACAGCTTTAGTGATTTACACTTCTAGAAATTAAATATTACATAAACTCTTGCAAATCATAATATTTTCCCAAATGATGTTGTAGACACCTATGAAAAAACTATTATTCGGACCTTATATGTTATCATGTAGAGAATCCGCCACCACTACTAACCCAATACGTTGTACTCAAAGCAACTGGTCATGCAGTGACAACCCCGGTTTAGTTTATTATAAACAAGGCTTGAAGCCTAGAACAATGAGGTATCATTTTTCATTGTTCAAGGCTTCAAGCCCTTTTTATAATAAATTGAATTGGGTTGTCACTGCATGACCAGTTGCTTTGAGTACAACTTATTGGGTTATTAGTGCGGGCGGATTCCCCTGCAGGATAACATATAAGGCCTGACTAATAGCTCTCTCATAGATGCCTACAACATCATTTGGGAAAATGTTATGGTTTGCTAGAGTCTGTGTAATATTTCTGGAAGTGTGCATTGCTAAAGATTTTTTGAAATAAGTAACTTCACTCATTAAATTGTTGGATATGATCCCATGACTCATTAGAGGTGGCGGATGAAAGGAAGAAAATGGTAGAAATAAGTAAAACGGTCCAGGTGAGAAATGAAGTTAAGCCTGGAGAAAGTTATACGATAAAATTAAAATGAAAAGGAAGGTTAATTTGGGTGAGTGGTCTAATGGTTGGGTCGTCAAGAAATTTTGTTGTTTTGCCGGTGCCATTGGAGAATGAATTTGTCTTCTTTTTTTTTTGCCAATTTGCTGCACACCTTGGAGATGCTCTTAAGATAGTTTGCAGAGATGTTGAGCAAAGAAATAACTATCAAGTAGCAAAATATGATGCATAAAACATATCAGTATATAAAAGCATTAATTATCGCTTCAATATGTAAAGGCTCAAAACATCACCGTTTTGTTCTTTTTTTGAGTACAACTCACTAGCTACTTTCTCAACCTACTGAAACACGAAGATGAAATACAGGTGATAAAGTATATAATTAAAGATTTTTTTTTTTAGTTCTGTGTTAATAATTTATATTGTAAAATTTTTGACTAACAATTGCGTTCCAGTTAGATCAGAGTTGCTGTATTTTTATTAAATTAAGTAAATTACAATATATTTCGAAAATGAGATTATTATTATGTATTAGTAACTGATTCTTATTAGATTCATAAGCATATGATGATTTATATTCTCCTTTTTCTTGGCAATGGTATCTCAATTTGCAACTGATGTGTTTTTTCTTTTTGGGTGGAATAGAGGAGGTAAAAACGGATAAGAGATGAGACAACTAAATTAAAAATCAAAACTCACATCTTTTTGATGAAGCAACTAAACAAACACATGCTCTGCATGAGCAAACTAATTAATTTAGGCCTAGAACTTACTATAAAAAGGATTCCAAATACCACCTTCAATTATACCTATGCTCTTCATGAGCAAACTAATTAATTTTAGGCCTATACCTTACTATATAAGGAGACTCCAAATATCACCCTCAATTCTCTCAATATAGACAAAAGAAAAATGACTATGTTTTCTTTAGTAGTCATTGTAATTGTCATTCTCCAGATACGTAGTTTAACAATTTCAAAAACTAGTTTTTGAAATTGTTAAATCATTACTAGTTTTTAAAATTGTTAAACTACTTCTCTGGAGAATGACAAGTACAAGGATTACTAGAAGAAACATAATCATTTCTTTTGTCGATATTGAGAGAATTAAGGGTGGTATTTGCAGTCTCCTTATATAGTAAGATCTAAGCCTCAAAATTGATTAGTTTGTTTGTGCAGATCATGTGACGCTTCCAGGAATATTACACAGATTTTTGCAAATCATCCGCTAGTTCGAGGCTTCTTAACTGTGATGGGGAAGAAAATGTCGGAGCCAAGCAGCGAAGCAGTGGAGTACATGATTGGGATGAGTCGACAATGATACTTGCCGGCAAGAAAAATCTGTTTCTCGGGTATTTATGTCATTTCATCATTTTGGCAAATTACTATGAAGCAGAATCCCCCTTTTCCTTCATTAGTAGGGTGAACCCGGACTATTAAATAGAAGAAAAAAAGACATAAATGTTTATTTGTAATTTATTTAAAATTTAACTTTTTTTTGAAGCACTTAAATTTCCTTTTAGGGTGTGTTTGATAGTCCGAAAAATAAGTTTCGAAAATTATTTTTACAACATTTTGGTGTAAAAATGTAAAATTAAATATTTTAGCCTTTTTTTTTTTATTTTACAATATTTTAGCCTTTTCTTTTTTCGAAATAGTCCTTCTGGATTTTGAACTCAATATACAAAATTACATTACTCAATATTCACAATTTTTGAACTCTATATTCACAATTTTTCTATATAAATTCAAAATTGTGAATATAAAATTCTAAAATTGTAAACATGAACCCGAATCCACCTTTTTTTAGGGCATAAGAACCCATTTTTTATTTGGCGGAAGTACTTCTTGGGCGTTATATATAACTCAAGAGCGTTAGCAATTTAGCTGTTAATCCTAGTTATATAGGCCCAAGTGGCCCAAAATCCAAAATTCTGCTACCCAGTTTAGTAATTTAAACAAAACCCTAGCGAGCTCCGTATAAAACCCTCGCCGCATACTCTTGTCGTTAGTTTCTGGGGAGCAGAGGATTCACGATGTCGAAGCGAGGTGAGCTGAGTTCTCTTTGATATCTTATTAGCACCTCCATTTTCATTATTTGTATATTTTCCGATTGATTTTCAGTTATCGTTTAGCTAATTCTGTGAGAATGTGATTTTAAGGACGCGGAGGTTCCGCCGGGAACAAGTTTAGGATGTCGCTCGGTCTGCCGGTGGCGGCGACCGTGAACTGCGCCGACAACACTGGAGCGAAGAACTTGTATATCATATCAGTGAAGGGGATCAAGGGTCGCCTCAACAGGTTGCCTTCTGCTTGCGTTGGTGACATGGTCATGGCTACCGTGAAGAAGGGGAAACCCGATCTCAGGAAGAAGGTCATGCCGGCCGTCATCGTCCGTCAACGCAAGCCGTGGCGCCGAAAGGATGGCGTTTATATGTATTTCGAAGGTATAATTCCGACTGTGTTTTTGTTGTTGTTTATCTGTGAGTGTAAAGTTGTTCTTAAGCTCGCTTTGTGGCTGCTATTTTTACCAGAATTCCGTGATTGATGGTAAATTGTGATGGATATTTGTCTTCCTCGTGTAGATTATTAGTCAATTGTGATTGATAGTCATTGTATACAAAATATTTTGTTCAATTGAAATTATGATGGGTTTATGTTGCTTTCTCATAGCACATTAATGATTTAATGTCTGTTATGGAATGACTGTATACTGCATCTAGTTTCTTGTTGCTATTGAATTAACAGCTGTAGGCAATGTCTACAATCTTTTGGTTCATGCTCGCATCTTTAAAGATATCAATAATGCCTTCTGTAGGTTTGGCTAACACAATGTAATACAAACTTGTCACTGATCCTTGAACTGTTTTATGCAGATAATGCTGGGGTTATTGTGAACCCTAAGGGTGAAATGAAAGGTAACATTCTTGTCTTTGAACAGAAGAATATAGATCACTTACGCTCCAAATATGATCATATGAAAAAAAAAAGAAGATAAAAACTTGTTTATATTTGATTCAAGTAGCATTATTCAATTACTATGTTTGTAAACCTATCTCTGAATTTTCTGCGATTGTAGGATCTGCCATTACTGGACCTATTGGGAAAGAATGTGCTGACCTTTGGCCTAGGATCGCCAGTGCTGCAAATGCTATCGTTTAGAATCATTATCTGAACTGGGTTTGTGTTTTAGTTTTGTTTGGTTTTAAGACTCAGAAGTTGTAGTTTTGCCCTAGGCACAGATCACATTACTTGGCTATCTAAAATGTTGTAAGACTCTGAATTTTTGTTTTATTGCTGATTTTGGATCTTCAGTTTGTTCAGTCTTTCAAAATGCGTGATCATATAATTTTGTCTCTATAAGCTATCAACTTTTCATCATATTTGCAATTTGGCATTTGCCCATGATGATTAGTAAAATGCCATTTAATCTTGTGCTTACTTAGTCAAGAATCCATGGAATGTGCATGCATATGCAGCTTCTATTGTGTTGCTTTGTTTCCTGCTATGGTGACATGTGTAACATCTTTGGGTTCTACTTTGCCAAGAAAATCCCAATCGAGGGAGTATGCCATATGTCTCATCTTTCATGTAAGTAATAGTACAATATGCATTTTATGTTGCAGTATTAACATTATAACATGTGGAATGGGAAATCTTTTGCTATTTGTTTTTTTGCTTTAGATGGATGAACATGTTGACTTTAGACCAACAAAACTACTTTTATGTTATTATATTGTTTTGTTTTTTACTCCGAATGTGGTTTTGGTCAATGAATGATTGGAATGAAACCTAAGACTCTTCTCATGAGATCCAAATCTAGGAAGGTTTATTCTCTAGGCATATTTTCAAGATCTTGTTGTATGAGAGTATTTTTGCTTCAAACAGAAAAAATAATTTTATTCATTTTTCATTGATGAAACTGTCCATTGCACAAATGACACGTGTGCACCAAGATTCTACAGGACCACATTTTTAGGAGTAAAATATGCGGCACAACGAATCGGATCAGTTCACCTCCTCTCTTTGCCCCTTTGACCTACTGAAATACCATTTCTCTAATCACTCAAATATATATTATGGTATGGAAATAATAATTAGATTAGATATTAGTGGATTCATACATGGGGCAGGGCCTGCAAAAACCTTAAAACTAGACAAACTCCTTTTATATTGTGTAAGCACTTTCAAATAGTGGAATTGAAGAGTAACTCTTAAGTGGTCACTCAAAGTGATTAGGAAAGTACTCGGTATATTGGTGCAACAATAGTTACACCATAGGATCAGGTCCATCTTGCTATATTGGTGCAACAACAGGCCATAGACTCATGTGTGTTCAAAATACAAGTTATATACTGAACGTTCACAATTTAAATTGTAAACATTTAATATGTAAATTGTGAATAAATTGTGTATTTTAAATTTGGGATCACCTTGCAAGGTGGATCAGGGTTCACATAATAATTTACCATGGCGCTTTGTAATTTACCATAACAATAAAAAAAAAAAGTTTTATTGTTCCATTATTAAAATAAGAAAGGAGATTTGAAAAGATCATCTCATTTTAATTGATTTGTGGTTAAGTTATAGCCTTATAGGTATAACTGTTCAGACCATCTTAAAAAGGAAGAGTGGATTTAACAATAATCCACCAACCCATTTTGCTAATCATATCTTCACAATATTTTCTCTACTATAATTTCTACTTCTTGACACTGATAGTAGAAAAAAAAAATTTTATTACCTTGTATTCAAGGACCTTGTAGTCCAGTGGCATCAAACCCTTCCCGTTATACGGGAGGTGGTGGGTTCGAGCCTCAGTGAAGGCAATGCTGACTCTTGTGCTTCAATTGGAACTTGAGAAAGTAGTTATGAATGTGCACATAAATATAATATGTGCAGTCCAACTATCAGCTTAGGCTTTTAGTTGAGATGGAGATGGGAGATGGAACACATGCTTTAATTATGAACAGATACTGTATTGTAATAGAGTTAGTAGTATTCAAAAAAAAAAAAAGAATTTACTAAAAAGTTTTAATCACAATTTACTAAATTGGTCAACTATACACGTATGCACCATAAGCTAATCTTGCAAAATCATTAATGAAAAATGTGATTTTTAATAATTAATAATATGTTGAATTTTAAATAAATCCTCAAAATAGAGTTATTACACGTTTTTTTTTTTTTGAATAATTGTAGTATAATCTTAGTAAATATTAAATTATATTTATTAGGATTCTTTAATTATTATGATTGCAATATAGAGGTTATTTTTCTTCTTTGATTTATGCAAAAGTTCGTAATCGCTATTTGAAGAACCGCAATAAAATAAATCAGTTTAGGTTGTTCATAGTTAATCGACTCAAACCGAGAAGGTCATTAGATATATCTCACAGAAATTCGAATTTAATATTTTTACTTTCTTTATTAAGCATTTTGATTGTGTAAAAAAAACACGGAGTTAAGTTTCATTAAAACAATGTTCGTTTTATATTATTATAAATATTATCGCGAGTATATATTATTTAAATACCATACTAGGCCAAGTAGCTTATAACCTAATGGAATTTCTGTGACTCTTGCAACTACAATGTCACAAGTTTGAACTTCAGTACGGACATTTCAAGTTTGTAGTACTAAAAAAAAATACCAAACTAATATTTATTTAGGTCAATTAGCACACCAACTATTAATGAAATTACGTTCAATACACACAAATTTAAAATGACTAAATTTTCATTTTTATGTAATTTCTTACACACACACACACATAAAATGTTATTTAAGCAAAGTGCGCAATTTCTATTTAACAAATCCATTGCACCATAAAGTGGGGCCCACACACATGGCCGTCAAAATATTCTGCACATCCCCCACGCGACCGAGATCCGCGCGTGGGCTATGATGAATCGAAACGCAGATGGATGAGCGCAGTGCAACACCGAAGTATTTAGAAGCCAAACCCAAATAAAACAGGCGACAAGATGGCGAGACCACCGGCACCGTTCAATTCTCTCGGCCGCGCCGGCGACGGAACCACCGCACGTGCAATTTGAGTCCACATGTGTGTCCTACGTTGTTGTTGTTGTTGTTGTACGTGGCTATCTTATCCCCACACATATATATATGCTGTGTTCTTGACGCTTGCCTGTGATTTCAATTTGTTTTACTCGATATGTGGAGCTATCTGATTTTTAGCTTGTGTTTTTTCTAAGCGTTTTAGGTAATAATTACCCTTGCTCTTGTCTGTATTTGATGCAATTTCGGAACTTAATTTGATTCTGAGTTCATCCGTTTTTGGCTTAATTGGTTTTCTTCATTTATTTTCTTGAAAAAAAAAAAATCTCTCTCTCTCTCTAAAAAAAAAATTAAAAAAAAAAAATCAATAGCTTTGTGTAATTTCCATTCCCAGATTTTTTTATTTTTTTATTTTTATTTTGGTAAAGATTGTTGCATACTTGCATTTGGGTTGTAATATGTGTAAATCCTTTTTTGAAGATTTATGTGTTGTAAGAAATGAATTATTCATGTTTTTGCATGGCTCAAAACATGGTGTTGGCTCCTTGTGATGGGGCTAGCATTTGTTTCTATTGGTTTGTATGTGAAATTTGTGTCTTGGATGATTGGGGTAGGTTGTTGATTCCTGGTCATTTAAGCTTAAAAGAGGTTGGTTTATTTTAGAACCAGAGGCAGTTTGTGTAATTTTATGTTTATACATGGTTAAAACCTCGAATCTCATACTATTTGGAATTGTAAAGCCTGAAGGTTTTGAAATTGGAGAAAGAAAAGATCAACTAATACTGATGTCTGTACCCTTGGTTGTAAGTTTGTAGCTTTTACTTTTCCAGACTAGTGTGTTTAGAAGCTTTCAGTTCTTCCAATTTCACTGTATAAAGGAACTAGAGACACCTTTGGCTACTCAATATCAAATGTGGTTAGGCTGTGTGCTTGGTAACCATAAGGTTACAAGTTCGACTCCTAGTGAGAGTGGCCTATTGGCCTTCTTGGTTTTAGCCGGTCAGCTATAGGCAACCAAGGTTGGTTTGCCTCCTTGTGGTCCTTTGCTGGCTAGGATCACAAGGGGGGATTTTTCCTCGACACTCAAAAAATGTGGAATGCTAAATGTGGTTTCGTCAAGTCATGTTTGTGTAATACTGAGCAACGTTATTACTTGGCGAAGCTTTTAGCCATTTTCTAAGACTATTTTCAGGTTTCCGCGTCTTGGTGTAACAATTTTTGATATCCTTCTTGGTGTAGGTATTGAGCTTCATCTTAGTTGACTGAAATTAAGAGGATACTGATTCAGGCAGATAATTAACTATCTACACGAAAAAGCAGTAATGGAGGCACGACCAGCTTTATCCATCCAAAGAGTGGGGTCTAGGCAACTAAATAACTTTGGTGCATCTGGGGCTCTTTCTTCTTCTTTACCAGTCCTTCCTACAAATCTCGAAGGGAAATATCCCAAGTTGCCCGACTCGCAGCAGGTTTCCTTGGAAAGAGAAACTATGCAATGTCCTCCAGCTGTTGCTCCATTGTCATCAAATAGTGAGGTTGCCGGTCTTATGTTTTCTTCATCTTCTGGATTTTCCAGTGATCTTCATTTTTCATCTGCTTCACCACTAGAGAAGCATTCGAGACAAGCTCCTTTTATTTCCCAGTCAACAAATAATGAGTCATCCATGTTGTTGCCTGATTCTGGAGTTCTTCAATCCACAGCATCGAGTCATTACTCTAAGGAAAATATTGGCCCATGGTCTACGGATTCATTAACTGATTTTCTTGATTACCCAATAAATACCCCTGCACACAGTGGTCAGCTGCAATGCAGTAACAATGCCGATTGTGCCATTACTTCCGAGGATCTTGGTAAACGCAACGATTGGCAGGAATGGGCTGACCAGCTAATCACTGACGATGATGCTCTGGCTGCTAATTGGAGTGATATCATTGCCGATACAAGCACTGCAGATCCAAAACCAAAGGTAGCTTCACTTTTTAAAAAGGGCTAGTGTGTGTTCTGATATCCATTCCTCTTTGTTATTTTTACTTTTTCTAACCGAGATGATTTCCCCATAGAGGAAACCATCTCATGAGAGCAATTTATTCTTTTCGAGTGTTTTATCAGATGCTTCAGCTGTTGTACTTGCCTTTGGAAAGATGGTTTTTTCTACAACATTTATCATCTGCCTTTTTAAAAAAAAAAATTAAAAAAATTATTGCTATACCCATTCTTAATTTTATTTTCCTGCGATTCTGTAGCTACAGGTGCAATATCAAGTGTCAAAACAATCTTCAAATTTACAAATCCAGCAGTCCCAGGCAAGCCAGCAACTCGTTGCTTTTCCAGAAGAAACTTCAGCCACTGTTCCTCTATCATCCACTGCAGGTGCTGCTCCAACCAAGCAGCGCATGCGTTGGACACCCGAACTTCATGAAGCATTCGTGGAAGCTGTCAACAAGCTTGGTGGAAGCGAAAGTGATCTTTCTCTCCTTGCTGAGCATGTTAAAATGATGATAGTCGAGAAGTGTTTTTGCTTTGAATTAATTTTTTTTTTACTTTTAACTACAGGAGCTACTCCCAAGGGCGTCCTAAAACTAATGAAAGTTGACCATTTGACCATCTATCATGTTAAAAGCCACCTGCAGGTTTGTGATGCTTTCTTATTGCTTCCTCGTTGATGGACCTCTCCTTGTCTTTTAAAAACTATAATTGTGAACTGCAGAAATATCGTACGGCCCGCTATAAACCTGAATCATCAGAAGGTATGCCATCAATGTGTTGGTTTGTTTTTGAAGGAGGCTGAAATATACATATGCATAGTTGTATATATGCATATAATGCACACAATAAGAGTCTCTTTATTTGATGGGTTCTTTGGCTCAATGTTCACTGCTGCACTATTTTGCATTTTTGCCTGCAACTTTTGTATCCTTATCCTCAAACTCATACCGAAATTTCTTCTCTCATTGTCCTCTTTACACGGATGATCTTTATCTGCTTGCTAATAAGGCCTCCTCCCTTTTCCTCTTTTGTCGCAGCGTCTTCAGAGAAGAAACAGTCTGCTATTGATGATTTTCCATCTCTGGACTTGAAAGCGTAAGTTGATGAATCTGTCAGTGAAGCTTTTGTTGCTTAATACTCATCAAAATATTTTTAAAAAGTGAATGTTTTGTTACTTTAACATTTTTATGCCGATATCTGTTCATTCTCTTGTATACACTGATTTACTAACACAAAATAAATAAATAAATAAATAAATAAATACCGGGATGTGTGTTACAGGGGTATTGAGATCACTGAAGCGCTGAGGTTACAGATGGAAGTACAAAAGCGGCTCCATGAGCAGCTCGAGGTATGTATTAGTGCTTTGAAAATGTAACCTGATTTCTACTAAAATTTATTGCGCCATTCTTATACACTGAGATATTGAGTTGCGGGCTCATACATTTCTTTAAACTGCCAAAGTATGAAGCTCATAGGGTCTGTTCTAGTGTTCTTAACCTACTCTACTCCCTGCACATTTATCTTTTTCTTATTATGTCCGTCTGTAGATTCAACGAAACCTGCAGCTGAGGATTGAAGAACAAGGGCGATATCTCCAAATGATGTTTGAGAAGCAATGCAAGTCAATGCCAAATATCGATATGGGCAAGGGATCACCATCCGCGAGTGAGAACCCTGTTGCACAGTTGACCGATGGGGTTCAAACCTCCCCTGGCAAAAGCGATCCAGTAGCGAATCATCCAAAGACGGGAGACGACTCAGAGACGAGGGAAGAGAAACAAAAGGAATGCGAAACAGGAGAAGTTCCTGCCGCCTCATCAGAGTTGCCACCACCTTCAAAGCGCACTAAAGTAGATTAATAAAATATCATTTACCAATTCTTGATATTGCTAAGAACCTCCAGTTTTATTTGATGCTTGGAACATCAAAGCTTTCAGTAGTACATAGTGAACTCCTCAGAACTTTTTGTTCATCTTTTTTAGACAAGTTCTGGTGGGAAAGCTGCATCCTCACCATACTGTAGTTGATAAGTGAATTTATGACTTTTGTCATTGTGAGTGTTATGCTCCATGGAAACAATGAGGAAATCCAGTGCAAAAAGTATTGCTGCCCCTTTTGCCCTAGTAGTGTCTGTCTATTAAGCTTTGCTTAAAACATGATAGTAACAACAAAATGGTCAAACAAAGTGTACTTCAGCCTTTGAAGAGTGAGAAAGTGACTTCAGTCTTGTAGGGGTATGCCATATTAAAAAGTTTTGGACTTTCCTTGAATAAGAAGTTTTTGACTCTCTTTGAATGAGAAGTTTTGAACTTTCCTCAAATAAGAGTCAAATTTATGGAAGTAACATAGTCAGCTCTATATTTTAGTCTAATAGATTTGAGCTATATACATACATGTTATGGCACTTGAAATTCTTATACATGTTTGCAAAAACACATCTCGACATATATTGGTCACATCTCATATTCTCGTGACTATATTGTTGTGTATATTATAACTCATGAAAATAATTGAGTTATTGATTATAGTATCAAAGCTTTTACTCCTCTATTAGGTTTGAGCTATAGATAAATGTTGCAGAAAACACATTTATATGGCAATTGAAATTCTTATACATGTTTGCAAAAAAAACACATCTTGACATCTATATGACTATATGCTCTACATATTTTTGACACAAACAAATCTGAAATAAATTACATCACCAGTATGTAAACTTACAACATACAAGCAAATTCACATGAGCCATCCCTCAAATTTGCATAGAAACAAATTCAAGAATTCTAATGAAAAAATAAAGAAATGTACCCAAAAAATGAAAAAATAAATCAAGCATGGGAAAACAAAAACTCCAACATTTCTTCACAATCTTCTGAATTTGTACTTTGAATGTAGAATTAGGCTTCAGCAGCACCTTGGTTTAAGGCTCTCTCCAACCTTGTCTCAAATGGAGTAGAATGCCAATTCACTCTCTTATCCTGCATTTCCATGAAAATTAGTTCATCTATGAAATGACTTTACACACAAAACCTCACTTCATTCTTACCTCTCTGTACTTGCTGGTTGTGTTTGGTATTCCCTTAAAAGAAGAGGGTGTCTTGGAGCCATTCTTTACTCCTGAGTCATAGTCATTCCAGTATGTCCCAACAGTTCCTATGATAGGAATCTCGTCAGGGCTTCGACTGGGAGATCGCCTTGGAGATGCAGATGATGCTGAGAGCTGTTTCAGCTCCTCGACGGTTAATGCACCTAGAATCGGTCTGTCTTCAAAGCTCCTCGCTGAATTTGAGCCTCCTGATGTAGGATTTGCAGATGAAACAGTCTCGAACCCACTGAAGCTAGTCTTGGTTGCAGGAGAGGTGGTTTCGGATGAAACCAACCAATTTGAAAGGCTGGCATTGACTGCAATCTCTTGGTTGTGGACCTTGGAATGATCAAACTTCGGGTTCTGATTCAATGTTGGTTCTGAACTGAATGAAATGCGGGGCGCTTCTTGCTCTGCAGGCAGGTTCTCCTTCAGTGGCTTCACTGGCTGTGCTGCTGCTTTGGACTTCAGAGCTTTCCACTGGGAAAGATTCTCCACAGGGTTAAGCACAGGATGAACATAAGCACTTCTGTCTCTTACATATCCTTTTGTTTCTGCCATTCCCCTTTCCTCCTCCTCCACTGCCAAATTAGGGATCAGAGGACTGTCCACTTCCTCAGAATTCACCCTTGCTAAGGACTTCCCAGAGCTTGACTCCATTGGTGCAGTCAAAACTGCTTCAGACCAGATTTCATGAACTGCCATCTTACCTTCATTATCAAAATATTCATCACCATCGTCATCTTCAACGAAATCTTCGCTGTCATCCAAGTCACTATCACCAAACTCTTCACCCTCATCATCACTTTCTTTGCAGTTCTGGTACCTGTGATTACAAGGGTATGATCCAACACTGGAAATGACAGAACTATCTTCAGTGGATGAGCTAGAGTGGATTGGCTTTTCCTTTTCCTTTTCACTGATGTCTGTCTTCTCTGGCAAAGTTTCAGTGCTTTCATAAACTGAAACATGCTCATATGTTCTTACATTTTCATCAAATGTAACCCTCTTTCTGGCACTTAAGCTCAGTTTCTCCTCATAAATGTCCCTAAAATGCAAAAATTCACAAAATTTGAGTTACTAAATGGATGGAAAGCATAGGCCTCCAAACATGGGATTTACCGGCAACCCTAGCCAAGTTGGTCGGGTTGTTGACTTTGTAACCACAAGGTTACAAGTTCGGGTTTCCTATCACTCAAAAGAAAAAAAAATGAAGAAATGCAAAAGACTCACTGTGAAACCAAGTTGGCAGGTGGCGCTTCTGCAGAGATGGTCCTTTGCGGCGTCGCCGGAGTGATCTGAACAACATGTCTCTGGAAAAGATTACACAAATTTTCGATTTTCAGATCACCGGAATCCAAGAAAAATCAAAGCAAAAACAAATAAAAACCACAAAATTGGAAGTTCACATCATCAATTTCAGTTTCAGATTCCATAACTCTATCACAAACACCAAATATAATGATCGATCTTCCCTAGGGCTTACTTGTTCTCGAGAACCGACATTTTCTCTCTGCTTTCTGCGTTTGCGAGAGTCGTCATTACCACCAAAGCAACCAAGAAAATTCCCCATGGTTACAGAGACGCCGCCCTTCTTCTTCCCTCTTGCTTTGAGATTTTTCGGTGTTGTTTATTCTTCCCTTCCGGCCACGGCGGTGAGGGCGGTTAAAGGGTCTTCATTGATGAGAGTAATGGCAGAGAGGAGCGTTTAGATCGGAAATGGTAGAAGAAGTAGAAGAAGAAGAAGAACGTGAAACGGTCGAGTGGTGTTTGTAGGCCATGCTAAGGGTTTGTTTGGTTGTTTATGTTTGAAAAAAAGGCAAAAGTTACCGTTACAAATTGAGCTCTTGATGACGCTGGATTATGTGCCAATCCAGCCTGTTTCACATCATCTCAACCGTTGCCGTCAAATGCCTGTAGACCCCACAAATTATACCGTGTATCATGATTCATATTGTAATGTGGACTGATAAATATTTATTTTAATATAATCTTTAAAAATTAAATATGTAATACACGTTCATGATTTTTCATGAAAAAGTCACTTCGTGCATCATTGACGACTCATAATTTCTCATTTGACAGACAGAGTCACTTGATGGCTCTGTTTGACAAAGCTTATTTAGAAGCTTATAGCTTGTTTTAAACTACTAATAAGCTATAAGCTCTGTTTGATAATGTTCCTAAAATAAGATAGTAGCTTAAAATAAGATCTTATTTTTGAACGCTATCTAAGGTAGCGTTTCAAAATAAACTAATAGCTTCCTAACTTTTTTTTCCATCTTTAACCTTATTATTTTAAAGAAATAACATCATTTATCCTTTCCAATTAAAACTTTTCTGACTTTTTCTCTTCAATATGTTTGGTTGTAATTTCAATTTAACATTTGTGTTTGAACATTGATTTTTGTATGAACTAATTTTATGAATTATAAACATTTTGTTTTACTTTATATGATTTCAAATATATGTTTCTTCAATATGTTTGGTTGTAATTTCAATTTAACATTTGTGTTTGAACATTGATTTTTGTATGAACTAATTTTATGAATTATAAACATTTTGTTTTACTTTATATGATTTCAAATATATGTTATTACTTTATATTTTATTAAAATATATTGATTTTATTATTTTGTATTTTAATATATAAACAAACCTATTTAAATTGTACGAAGATGTCATTTTTAGTCTTTTTACATTTATCAGCTTATCAAAAAGTTAATTTTACCAAACACTTTTAATTATAACAGCTAGCTTAACAGCTCTTCAGATTTCAGCTTCGAGCTTATAGCTTTTCAGTTTTCAATTACTTTTCAATTTTCAGCTACCTTTTCAGCTAGGTTTGCATTCGATATTTGTTATGATTCCTTTAAAAATTATTGTTATAGACATTCGGTATTTGATTTTTTACCAATTTACCTTACGTTTGGTCCTTTTTTATAAATTAATGTGTATAGACAAAATTCACCATCAATTTCTATTAACATTCTCTCAATTATTAAATTTGTCCCACAAGATTTGCCTAATACAATTTATTTTCCTTGTGTAATTTACAGACTACCAAAGATGAGGGAAAAAAAAAAAGAAATTACATTCCTATAATAATCACACACTAATAATAAAAGTATTCCTATTACAAGAGTAAAAATGACAATTAATTTAAAATCAAATTAATATAAATCTCATTTGATATGTTTTTCAGGCATAGACAGCTGTAAATCACAACTTGCCAGTGGTTTTGTTTACAAACATGCTAACAATTACTATGTGGAAAGCCATTACATTATTCACCTTTCACTGGACAGTTTCATCAACAGCAACCTGGATTTTCACCCACTAAACCATGTGAAAAACCTACAACCTTAACTGGCTAGCCTTCTTCTCAACACACAAAAGGAACCAGCTTACATCCTGCAATGGATTCCAGAATCCAGGTGTGTTTAATGGCCAGACAACCAATCTGTTTAGCTAACTCATCGGCTTCTGCAAATCTTCGCAGCAGAATGGAGCTTTCTTCTGTTGGCATGCAGCCCCGGGGAGGATCACAGTTATAAACAATCACACAATAAGTTGGATCAGTTGCTGCCAAATCACGCATTTCAGCTATCAACTGTTCTTTGTTCTCCACGATGGTCCCTCCGGCCACTTCAACCAGCTGAAGCAGGTCCTTTAAATAAGGTGCTAAGAAATCTCCACTGATATAAAATTTCAAACCTAAAAAGAGTTTTGGTGCCTGCAAGGAAAATGAAACGGTTCAGAAAGCGTTATTCACAGTGGAGATTATGTGTTTCGCCTTTTTTGGCATATTCGTTCCTGTTTGGATATGCAAAGAGTAAGCATTTACATTGGTTGAAGCCCTAAGTCTGCCAGTCTTGGGTCCATCAGAGCAGCCATGATTGTCTAAGGTAATTTCGTAAGGCTCTTCGTTCATAGGACCATTAGCCTCCATGCAAGCTCTTACCCCTGCAAATAGGCATTGGGAAACACGCAACCAAAACGAAACGCATTTGGTTAAACCATATATTACTCATTGCTCGATGCAAATGGAAGTGAATGTAAAAGTCGGGATTAACAAGAGATGAATCTTACAGTCCATTGTAAGGATCCATTTTCCGCCTAAAATGGCCATGAGAACTTTCAGTGTCCTTGTGCATGCACCCTCAGCATCTGTTGAGGCAAGAACATGCGTCACATTTGGTGTCCATAATTTGGACACCGTTGCACCACACATTTTAGCAAACTTAACCAAAGTATACTGCATGGGGGGAAATTTTTTCAAACCATCAATTAGGATGTGCTTCAAAATAATCTAAACTTTGATGTTGCATTCAAAGATTTAACAAAAAATCAGACAAACATGCAAGACACTGTTGACAGGGTTGCATAGCTGTGTTTTACCTTGTCCTCTGATGACAGAGCAGACCCACATAGAACCCATTGCTTTGGTCCATCTGGTGATGTTGCCCAAAAGTTAAATTGCGAAGTCACTCTGCATGAACCAAAGGAAAACAAAAACACCAAATGAAAAATCTTAGCTTAAGCATGCTGGTTTATGCATCCAATTCATAGAAATATCAAGCATATATACATATTGTTTCTTGTTTCACTTAAAAATAATAATAATAATAATAATAATAATAATAATAATAATAATAATAATAATAATAATAATCAAACTAAGGTGATTATGAGCCAGCGACCCAGCTCACATTTTCCACCAAGGGGATAATGTTAAAACAATTTTAGTTGGAACAGGTGCTATTTTAGTTGGTTACAAATGCTATTTTCTGGAAATATGACAGTGCTCTTACAGTTTAGAGGACTTGTTCTTTTCCACTGCAGAACACTTCTGAGACTTCAGCTTTTCATTTGGAAATCTTACGGACTTATGACTTGGACACAGCATCAAAAAGTTGTCCTGCAAATTAACAAGAAAACGTTATATTACTAGAGCATAAAAGTGAGCTTTTGTAGAGTTTGATCATAAATCATCTATAACCATTTGGAAACTTACCATATCCCACCGGCACTCTTGGATTCCAAATGCACAGGGCATGTGATAAGTCCTTTGACAAGATTTCATATAGCAGCCAAGAGCTGCCCCTTTCAGTCCACAGATATTACACTTGAGTTTCGCAGATCTAGCCAATTCAGACTTGAAATTCTTAATGATTTCTCCATCATAATATACTTGAGGTGCCCTGCAATTTGAGAAAAGGTACTGTTGATGCAAAAGTTGTAATGACCATAACTGATAGAGAGGGTGGGCTTTCGAAGTATACTATGGTGAATGTTTCATATAAGCAAATTGGTCTGGTACAAGTGGTTTGGTAAGTACAAATCAAATCATTATAGTGGAGATATGAAGTCCAAAGAAATTATGAACTGCACTTTGAAATTCTCAATTTGTGGCATAATATGCAAGAAATTAACCCTTTATACAGGATAACTGCTTTAACAAATTTAATACAGATAGCTGCAAAATTCACATGAATGGCATACCAGTCAATGCATAGCCTGTGAGCAGGTGTGGCATCAGGAAAAGAGTCCACAACTTCCTTTCCATTTGCATAGAACAGCATTGGTCCAGTAACCTACAAGATTAGTTAGAAAAATCAATTCTAATAGACAATTGATTGTTAGTATAGCCATATCATTCGAGACCAAAAGGAAAAGGAAAACTCAATTTCATGTTAAAACTCACTTCTGTTGTGTTTGAGGACTTGCAGAAAGCACAAGTAGCTTTCACATCAAGGGAAGAATCTGCAGCAGCACATCCACCTGCTATATGTCCCATATTGCATTCAGAAGCAATTTCCTTCCTAGTATTGCCACCAATCTGGCTGTCCATCTCTGACAATCTGTAGTTCAATTTCTTCTGTCTCTTAATATCCCTTTCTAGAGATGCATCATCATCTCTACTTCTGCAGCAAATTTCACTTGTAGTCATATCTCGACCATCCACAGCAGATACATTTACTGCTGTCTTCCGAAAACCCTGTAACATGATCAACATATCATTTATGAATATAGCAAATACTGTTTGAAAGGCCAAGTATACTTTACCATAGCTTAATCTCCTGCCAGATCTTTTAAACTAAAAGTATTGTTGTGTTCTAATGTTAGTACAGAGTCTGTAAAATTTTATACTTCAAAGTAGGTAACTTTCAATGAAAAGGTTAGTATCCTATTTTAATGAGCTTAGCTATTCAATGGAAGAGTACACATGGCTTGTACTATCCCACTTCGCAAAATTTGGTAACAGGACTCACATTATAAGTCACAATTTAATTATCAGAGTTAATTCATCCTAACATCACCAGCGTACAAAAATGAAATTCCTGCAAGTAGAAGTGAAAGGCAACAAGTGGCAACTGATCTTATAACTCTTCAAGGTTAGAAATTTACCAAATCCCTGCAAGCCAATTCACAAGTATTGCCATCCACATCTTTGTTGTCATCCGATGAAAGATAGCTAACTGGTGATTGTTGTGGCAATTGATTCACATCTATTTCCTCTGCCAAAGGCCTCCCATCAGTTATATACCCTGCCAAGACAGAAGTTGGCAAGGGATTGGAACCTTTCTCACCATTCAAAACTATTTTGCGCCCATCCCTCTGCATATGTCCCTTGTTTAAGCAAGGGTTAGACATTACAGCTTTGTCAGATCGCATCTCCTTTGATGATTTCCCTTGAGCAGAACTAACAGAAACAGGAGACTGCTCCAATGATCTTCCTACAGCTGGTGAAATTATCAAAGGCAAGTAATGCCCAATTAAATCCAACAAAAAAGTCAGCAAATAGATCATTATTACCATAATCATGTTGACAGTAAAAAGATTCTATGAGAATTAAACATATCTTTACCTGAAGACAAAGACAACGAGACATTGGCAACAAAAGCAGCATCCAAGCTTTGGTAAATAGACACCATATTTTCAATATAAGGTGCAGGCCTTATGTCTGCACAGACCAACAAAGAAAGCACATTATCATTCAGTTTATCACTCCATTAGATATCTATAATCCCCTGAAGCAGAAAATTTCAATCCCCTAGGTGGAGCTCAATTCTTGCTTTGAAAAATATTGGGGATAACAAAACCAAGTTGGTCAGATGGTTAAATCAATAACAACAATATTACAACTGTGACCCCTATCATAAGAAGTCTATTAGCTTTTTTTTGTTTGAACAGATAAGCTATGGGCTTGTAGTCTTATGCCCACTAGGAATCTAGGATCAAAAGACAGAATTTAACTGCACACCATAAAAAAAAGAAAAAAGAAAATTTCAAGAAAAAAATAGTAATAATAAGCTTCAAAATAGTACCTCTATCAGCAAACTGATGTTTACACACAGGGCATTCAGATCCACATTGGGTTGAATCAGGAACGCACAAACTGAACCAAGAATTCAATTTTACCAAAGAGGCAAAGAATGAAAAAAATCAGAATACCAGAAAGAAACAGAATTTCTTAATTCAAAACAAATCAACACACATATCTTATGCAAAAGTAAATTTCTACCCTCCATAAGGCATAGCAGATGCACAAGGCTGCTAGTTCACACTTGGCCAAAACAAATCTTCTTTAAAAGTTTGTACCCTTATTTTCATTTTAACAATATGGCCTTGTA
This sequence comes from Ipomoea trifida, assembly GCA_003576665.1. NCBI lineage: Eukaryota > Viridiplantae > Streptophyta > Magnoliopsida > Solanales > Convolvulaceae > Ipomoea > Ipomoea trifida. Next base: position 27,105,361 of record CP025647.1, on the reverse strand, counting down.
GAGTTTTCACTAATGGTAAAAATGAGTATTTTTTTCCCAGGCCAAAAAAAAAAAAAAAAGGAATGGAAACTTACTTGCAGAAAAGGTGGTTACAAGGAAGCAGGATGGGCTTATTCAACAACTTTAAGCTGTAAATCATATAACACCAAACAAATCAGGAAACACCGAAATACCAACAAGGTCTATGCTGTATGCATCGAGAGAAAAAAGGGATATGGGTATACCAGAGAGGGCATTTGAGCTCAAGGCCGAGCTTCTGGAGATGAAGAGTCCATGGATTCAGAAACCTCGCGATGCTTTGAGAATCCGCCATTACAGATTTCTTCTTCAGTGGGCTGCTGCTATAGTGCTATTAACCATCCAAAGACCAAACTGTAAATGCAGGGGAGAAGAAGAGGCGTTGCGGCAACAGATATAGACGTGGGCATGGATTGTCGCTGGGATTCAGTTCTAAATTCCCGCCATACCCGCCACCAGTTTTTCGATTATGTTTCTCCCGCCTCTTCGAATTCATTCACCCACGCGGGCCGCTGTGATCCGACTTTGGCACTCTGCATATTGGGCCCACAAACTTTGTACTCCCTAATGAAATAGGTCAAGCAATCGTTATATTTTGGATCAGGTCTATAAGAACATTTTGTGAACAATAGTCTATTAAATTTGTGATGAAATAATTACAAATAGACTCAGAGCGGAACAACACAAAGTGACCCAAGTTAAAAGCTCTGTGCTTGGTCATGAGGTCGGCTATCTGAACCGAGGTCAATTATGTGGTGGACCGCCTCAGCCGAGGTCCGCCATCTTGGCTAAGGTCAGCCACCTTAGCCAAGATCAGCACTCGATCAAGTCTCATGCTCAACCGAGTTAAGGGTCTTCGCGTTGGTTCGAGTCTTGCGACGTTTGTTGTGGTCAAAGACAATTGTAACTCCTAACATCTTTTTCGAGGTAGTTAAGGTCGATTTAGAGTATACAATCACTTCATTGTGTCTTACTGGGAGAAGGGACATTACATCTTGAATTTTTGATTGAAATGTGATAAACTTAGGAGACGAAAATAGAGAAAAAAATAACTAAAATAGGAAAAATGAGTTTGGGAAATGCGTATGGCGTTAGAAATGCATTTCCCAAACTCAAATTACCTTTTATATTTTTTCAAATATGCATATTAAATGTGTATGATGTATTTTATACATGATACGCAGTTCTCAAATGCGTATGATTTAAAAAAAAAATGCATATGGTCGCCTTCTCCGGCGAAGGAGAAGGCGACCAAAAAAAAATGGTTGCCTTCTCCTTCGCCGAAGAAGGCAACCATTAAAAAAAAAAAAAAAAAAGGTGTTGCACAACCATTTTTGTTACCTTCTCCTTCGCCGGAGAAGGCAACCATTAAAAAAATTGTGGCGTTGTGCAACCATTTTGGTTGCCAATGCCACAATTTTTATTTTTTATTTTTAATGGTTGCATTTTTCGGCGAAGGAGAAGGCGACCATAGGCTCTTTTTTAATCATAGGCATTTGAGAAATGTGTATGGTGTATTTTATACATCATACGCATTTCTCAAATGCGTATGATGTGCGTATTTGGAAGAAAAAAAAAATGATATTTTAAGTTTGGAAAAATGCGTTTCTGACGTCACACTCATTTTTCAAACTCATTTTTCCTATTTTTTGTTATAAAAAAAAAATCATATTTTCGTCTCATACTATATGGTTTGTCACATTTCAGTCAAAAATCCTCGCATCTCGTCCTAAAAACACACTTGGCCTTGTTATTGCATTAATTTCTCCTTGTAATAGCATTGTATTGGCTTTAATACAAAAATTATCTCTGTGATTATCCACATTGTTTCGTCATTACAACATTCCTTATTTAATTCTACCTTGTCATATCCTACAAACATATTTGGATTTATTAATTTGGAGCACCAGAGTTATTAAAACCCATCAAATTGATTAATTACCATATTTAAAGTGTACTATACTAATTTTGGAAAAAAAAATTACTATAAACAATAATGCAATTTATATATAGATGGATAGAAGTGAATTTGTACTACCTCATCCACCTATAAACATATCTCCCACTAATGGTGTCATATAACGTGTTTGTGTAACTCCCATGACATTGACTTTAATTATTTTAATTTCCTAACTTAATCGTTTAACTCAAGCACCTTGCCGTGCACCCACTACTTTGCATCATAATGTTACATCAAACACATTGTGCACTCATTGAACAGGGGTGAGTGGGTGAATAGACAATATCTAAAATCTATTGTGTACAAATATAACGTTTATGAGACATTCTATTAAGGCACACTACACCTATGTGCTCTCACTTACAATGTATCCGATATCGCTTTACTATACCTAATTATATCTAATTAATTATTATACTTTATTTTATCATCCAAATCTACCAAACATTTATCATATTAATATGGATCTTGTTATTTATCGGGCCTAATAGAGAATATTCTCCATGCTTGTTGCATGTACATACCGTTACCGTATACCAACTCGGTATCTAGGTAGATTGTCGAGAGGAGTTATTTTTGACAACTTATCGACATTAAAGACACCTGACCCGACATAGTATATAGGATCGAGTAAAGACTTAGTAAGTAGCAGTACTTTGACCACATATCGGTTCGCTTTGACCAGCCTAGGTCGGGATGAACCACCCGACCTTTTCCACTTAGAACGTTGAGCCTTGTTCCTTTAGTCAAAACTGATTGCGTCAAGGATTAGGGCATTAGGAATCTCGGTACACGTAGAAGAATCAACGCATCTTCCGACCTTCCCGTTCAACCTCCTATAAATACCGCATTAAATGCTTGAATTGGAGACTGTTTAACATATTTCATACTGTTATATTTAACTCGAATTTTTCTAACTCACTATCATTATTTCCAGAACTCACTAACTAACCAAACAACTAAGTTCTCAAAAAAAAAAAAAAAAAAAAACTAACGATCTAAGATTTTAGGGAAAATAACAAATCTATTATTTATACATATTTGTTTGAACCTCCTAATATACCACGGCCAATTGGCCAACCGCCAAACCATAATAAACAAGTAAAAAAATAAAATTTCTAAATGAAAAATATCTTATGAAAGAGCCAAAGCCCAGGGGAAATCCTTATCCCCTTCGCACTCAGTCACTCACACCATCACTCCTACTGCGAAGCCACACACCATGGCCGGAGCGACGGCGGCAACCGTGACCGGATCAGTAATTACCAACACACCCATCACTCCTTCTATAACTACTCATAAACGGTTTGGACCGTTTGTTCTACCCAAGAACTCGAGTCTCTCCGGTTCTCCCACTCGTTCGCTCCGGGTTCTCGCTTCTGACCCGGCGCGGTTCGATGGTTTCAGATGCAGAGCTAACCGCTCCTCCTACTCGCCTCTCAATTCCGGTTCAAACTTCGGCAACCGCCCGCCCACCGAGATGGCTCCGCTCTTTCCTGGTTGCGACTACGAGCACTGGCTCATAGTCATGGATAAACCTGGAGGCGAGGGGGCTACCAAGCAACAAATGATTGATTGCTACATTCAAACCCTAGCCAAAGTCGTCGGAAGGTATTCATTGACTAGTAATTGTTAGTAAAAACTCAATCTGTATTGTTCTTTATCTCTAGCTTCAAAGGTACTGATTTTTGTTGTATATGTTAGTGAAGAGGAGGCTAAGAAGAAGATATACAATGTTTCCTGTGAGAGGTACTTCGGATTTGGATGTGAGATTGATGAGGAGACATCAAATAAGCTTGAAGGTAATGCTTTTATTTTGTTGCAATCATTTCCCATGAAGTGGACCAATTGTATAATGTTCATTCATTACATTGAACCTTCAATTGCTTTGTTCAATTTTTGAAGGTTCTTTTTAGTATGTTGAAGGTGTATTTTTTGATGTACTACTTAAAATTGAACTTTTAGTATATTAAATCAGAATACTAAAAATAACATTTATCAATGTTCCATAGTATAATTTGCCATTTCGTTGGCATGCAAATATTTTTTTTTTATGTGAAAATTTTTACTTAGACATTGTTTTGTGGAATCTTTGCAGGCTTGCCTGGAGTTCTCTTTGTTCTTCCAGATTCATATGTTGACCCTGAAAACAAGGACTATGGAGGTATATGCATGTTTTACTACTTTGCTTATATATTTCATTCTAAGTTGAAAACTTGTATATATTTGCTATAGTTATCCACTCTGGACTTTTTTGAGTCAATTATGGAAATATGCTTTGCCATTACTAATTTGTTGCTTTGCCACCTTGAATCTTGTTAACCCTCCTTCACTACATGAGACCCCCTAGCTGGCAAAAGACCACAAGTAGCTAAAGCAACCTAGCTTGCCCATAGTTTAGCAACTCAAACCAAGAAGACCAATTTGCTCCCGTTGAGAGTCCAACTTGTTATTTTGAGAATGAACTTGAAAAATGCTTGTTGTATGCTTACATGTAAGTATATAACAAATAGGCGTCTATACCGGGACTCTTGGAAGAAATTAGGGGCATAGTCTCTTCCTCTAAATATAGTATCTGAATTAAGAACCTTACAGTTTTAGTCATTCTTCATGAACTCTGGAAGACATTGATATTTTGGCAGGCTATGTTGATGGACTTCAACAGAATGTTTATCTGTGCATTGATTTGTTTGTCTTGTGTCACTTATATTAGTCGCTTAGCTGCAAATATTAATTTGCACTAGGACGAAATGATTATTGAACCCCTACTACATGTTATCTCACTTGCTAGCCTTTGAGCCAGGTAGTCCAGTCCTTTGGACCTTGTTTCCAAAGTGAACATATAGTTGCTGCATTTCTTTGCCCATTACTGTTTATGAACCGAGTCAACAACATTTACTGTCCATATGGAGTTTTATTTATGAATTATGATGCTCTTTGGAAAAGGCTTCTTTTTTCTTTCACGTTGCTTTAGTATAGACTAGATATATTTTTTTAACATGGTGATTTTCCAGCCGAGCTGTTTGTGAATGGAGAGATAGTTCAAAGGTCACCTGAACGACAGAAGAGAGTGGAGCCAGTCCCCCAAAGAGCACAAGATAGACCCAGATATAGTGATAGAACACGTTATGTAAGGCGTCGTGAGAATACACGGTAAATACATAGTCAGTCTTGATAGAAGACCCTATTGTTATTCTAATGGGTGAATGAAACCTTATGTGATGAATATACTTTTTGAAAAGATAGTGTACTTGTATTGCTCCTAGTTTGCATTTGTTAAGTTGTTGTGAGAAAATGGATGGCCAGGTGAATATGAGTAATCTATAAGAGGCAGTAAATTGCATGCCCAGATTATAGTTGTTTGGCACTAACCAACAAAGTCCCATAGGATAATAAAGCTCAGAATGTGATTTGAAGCAATAATACCCTGTGTATACATGATGATGGTAAATCAAATTCTTGGGAATGTCCACATGAAATGGACAATATGAATATACCAACAGGCACAGAAAAACACTTTGGCTTCAACTTGACTACTTGCCCTTGTTGGTTTCAAAAGAATAACCGAGCTCCAAATGGCATCTCTTGTCATCGTCCACAAACTGCAGGAAACAATGGCCACGAGAAACCAGAGGTATGACTTTCTATCTATCGTTTATGAAATATACAGTAATCAAAATATGCAGAACAGAGAATACGTTTGCATTCACCTTAAGGTTTGCTTTATACACTCCTCGGGCAAGTACGCCCGAGGGAGTTGTCTCCCTTTCTAAAGTATGTACATATGGCTGCTTGTGAGGAGCAAATGTGCCCACCATTCCTTTGCTTTGATCAACTGACATTCAAATCAACCAAAACAAAACAGTGAATGACAGTTTAAGGTTGCTATCTAAGCCTGCTTGATATCTACTTAACCATGGAGTTGATGAGTAGAAACTGCTAACCTTGAACACCACCCTTCCATACAGTGTTTGTGTATGCCAGGCCGGATACGATATTGTGCATTACAGTGAATGCCAGCTTAAGCTGATATTCAAACCCTTCCTTTAGAGTGAACAGCACAGCTCCTTCTTGGCCTTTGTTAATGGGTAATGGAGCAGTAATCTCCCCAGTGGCAGAGGATATGATTCCAATAGAATGGAATTTTACTTCAGCCTCCATTTGCCCTTACCAAACAGACTAAGTTAGTGATGGAGTTTTCAAGAACCCAAATTTGTAAAATGTGAGATTCAGACCCTTAGATCAAACCATTTAAGTCACTTTCTAGACATCCAAGCAGCTGTTCCTTCCACCGCCTCAGACTCTCATCCTCCTGGAAGAAATATATTCAACACACAAGTCAGAATGGATGACTTAAGAAAGAATCATGTTATCAGCCAGGAGGCAGAAACAATTCCGGGACACAATTTAACTGGTTGACTAATACAAAGAAGTTAATGGCAATGGTTGTAAAAATATCTCGATCCCATTGAGCCATAAAGCAAATGAACCCCAAAATCACCAATCAAGAAACATTCTCTTTTCTCAAGCTAAGAAGCCCACTTCTTGATGTGGGCAAAGTAATAGCTATCACAAAATAAAGTACTTACATCGTATGCCTGAAGAAAACCAATAAGGCCTTCCTCAATAGTGATCGATTTTTGAGGAGATTTTACATGTGTGATTAGGAAAGAGAAAATGAGAGCGGAGGAGCAAAAAACTGAATTTTTTTTTATTATATATATGTGCCCGCCTGGGCACGAGAACTGCGCCTCACGAACGTGAGAGTTGCAATTGTCTTCTCCCCAGTGGGGCCCACAGAACCTTCCAAAACCCCCATCTTGCAAAGAAAAATATCCATAACCCCTCCCCCTCCCCTCACATTTGTTAAAAACCCCCTCCAATGGGGATGGCTTTAACAGAAATCTTGATATAAGCATAGGTTAGGTGAACCCTCGAATGATACAGTCTTTGATACACATACAAAAACATACAATCAATCTCAGACTAATGAGCTGACAGCACTGTTATATAGAGAGAATCAAGAAGATAAAAACCTTGTCTTTCTCAATTTGGTCTTTAAGAGAAAGCAAAGGGCCAGGGGTAAAGCTTGTGATGCTTTCTTGATGCTCATCCTCCTCCAAGCTATCTCCCTCATCTTCTGTCACCTTCTGGTTCTTCACTTCTTCACTACAGAATGATGGCCCAGCCTCCATTTCTCTCCTGAAAACTTGGTCTCCTTGAAAATCTCAGTATACTAAGGTTACTGGGAGTGCCCCCTCAACAGTTTCATTCAAGAAAGAGCTGTGGAAAGAGGCAACTGAGAATCTTAAGTGTGGTAGGTTTAACTTTGAAGAGACAGTCAGTCAGACCGACAAAATCTGCAGTCCCTTTTCTCTCTCCTTCTCTAAACATTCACACTTCCCAGTCTCCAATGACTATGTCTGCCATCATCACCTTTCTGGCTTTTCTCAGTATTGACCCTACACCTCAGTACATAATGATTTAAAGAATCAAGATTCAACAATCAACAAACAAGTCTAAAATGTGAGCTTTAGACTATGCTAATGTTGAATTTTACCTAAATAGTTGTCAATCTTGAAGGGTATCATAAAGATTGAATTTTTCAAAGATATGTGGGCCTAGAAGTTCTGCATTTTGTCAGTGGGCAACTTGATGTTTGTCTATTCAAAATTTTGACTAATTTATGGTATCAATCCTTGTCTAAATGCTGCAGATTCAAGTACCTGTCACAGTTTGACTATTCATCAATCATTCCATGATATGATACATTCAACAGAAGAAATAAACAATTGATCTTATATTGATTGCTCTGCAACAACAAAAGTATACTCAAAAATCAAGTATAATGTCAGGCAGGGGAGAATGTGGTAAACAAAAATTCTACTTTATATATCAGATATTTTGATGGGAGAGTTAATCACAGCAGAATCATATACAGGATTGATGGGTCATCTGGAGGGATTCAACAGGCGCAGTCTCTTCAAGCACTAAAGCGGCTTCAAAACACTCAGCTGCTTCTAACGCTGATCCCACGCCCGTTTCTTTATAGAGTAGGCCAAGGTTATACCACGCTGAAGCGCTCATTTTGTCAAGCCGCAGTGCTTCCATCAGAAAGCTTCTGACAACTTGAGGAGATCGGGCACCACTCCGCCTGAGTACCACAGCGGTGGAGACTAGACTTGGAACGTGAGTTGGATCAACAGTCAAAGCGTTGTTATACTCTCTTAGTGCTTCTTTGTGTTGGCCCTTCGCTTGATGAAGTAAACCTGAGAGTCACCCCGAGTAGAATCATCAGCAATCAAATAAGCATGAAAGAAAACATCTCATGCATATCTGGCTATGGTGAACCCAAGTTTAAGAATTGAATTATTAGAATAATATATACATACCAACAGTATAAAACCTAGAAGCAGAATAATGGCTAATAGCCCTTGCTTTGGAAAGGCAGATCTCTGCATCCTGCCACTGAGACAGCTTAATGTAGATGGAAGCAAGATCAAGCCAGATTTCCAGCTCCAAAGTTCGACAACGGTTTTGACCATCCTGTTCCATATGTTAGCAGAAATGTGAAGAGACATTAGTTTTGTCACCAAAAGATAATGCAGGAAAAAAAAACAGGACCTAACGAGTAAATTCGACTAAACTCTGAGAAGCTACATCTAAAAGCTCCATCCAGCTAATAAAGTAACAACTAACAACTCATACCTTGAGCTTCGTCATTGCCCCAAAGCTTTTGGACTGAACCTGAAGAACAGCAAGCAGTTGAGAATATGTATCTATGGCATTTCCCACTTGACCCTGAGCAATTTGGAGTTTTGCTTTGGATCTTAACAATTCTCCCTGATCCCACTTTCCAGTCTGTTCAAGAGCTGCATTAATTACAGTTTCAGCATCCAAAAACTGTTTTTGAGCTGATAATATCTGAGCCAACAGCACCCATCCTTTGACAGTAGATCCGCCTTCTAATTTAAGGAAGCACTTTGCATAATAAAGGGCAGCATCTAGCTTTCTCTGCTCAGCATTTTCTACACACAGATGGTAAATGATATTTGAATTGTTCATTCTTGTCATTCTCCCAGCTGTTTCGAGTGACTGAAGTGCCTCAGTTTGTCTCCGTACTCTATCAGAATCTGGTGCAGAAGACTTGGAATGAGCTGAAAGTGAAAGGCCTAATACAAAATTGCCAACACCAAACAACTCATCGCATTTCCCTTGCATGTTTGCAATGGCCCTGTGAGCAAAATTTACCCCCTCTCCTGCATATTCTGGAGTTGCACTGCAGATCTTTGAAGCCAACAGTAACGCTGGATCAGAAGTTGGGTGCTCTGTGCTTCTCAACAACTTCCGCAGCAAATTCAAAGCAGTCTGGTCTTCACCTTCTCCATAATAGCAGAGCGCAAGTATTTGATACATTTCACTCTGATCTATCGTCTGGGGAAGCAACTCCTCCACCTGATTAGCTAGAGCTCTTAGGCCCCCAGAGATGGCCAATGCATATGATAGATGGTCCAAAATTGCTGGGTCCCACTCTATTCTTTTGAGAGAGACTTTTCTCAATAGAATTATCAAGAGAAGAATAGCTTCTTCTATATTGTTTCCAGGTACAAAAGAACTACCCATTTGAGACCGAAGATTAGGAGGATTTGATTCACCTCCACTATACAGGAGGAATATGGCAAATTCTTTTTGAATGTTTGCAATAGTTGGAGTGTCAAGGTTCCACTGATGAAGAAGTGCCCGGCGGTATGACGCGATTGTTTCACGTGGAGAACTGGCAAGTTTCCATAATTCAGGAAGCAGCTCAGCAGCCTTGTTCAGAGTCTCCTGCAATTTACAGTCAGCACCAAGATTTTCAGGCAAACCCGTGGGTAATGAAGATTCAACAATGTCCAGAACAACCGTGCATGATTGAGCAGCTTCTGCAAAATGATTGGGGACATATTAGCTAAACATCTAAAATTGACAGGGCATCACCTGAAGTTCTTCCCAATTCCTTTTCACCATGAACACAGTAGAGAATAGACTCAAATAATAATCAATATATATATATATATATATATATATATATATATATATATATATATATATATATATGTGTATATATATATATATGTATATATATATATATATATATGTATGTATGTATGTATTGTGTTTGTGGCAAGAAGTGAAATCTAAGACAAAAAAATAAATCAACGAAAAAGAAGAAAGAAGCTAACATCTGAACACCAGTTGGGCCAGCTGACTGTCAAAATATTCAAACATGATTACCAGAGTATATGTTTCCCAGCAACAAAGACGTAACAAGGAAGAGGGAGAAGGTGAGAGCACCATACCTTTATACCTCCCAAGAGCCTGTAGTGATTTTGCTTTCAGAAAAATCGCTTCCAAGAGCAGACTTGCAGCATGTATGGACAGTGGTGGTGAAGCATGATTTTGTGACCTCCTCCTATGAGGTTGTGCTCTTTGTGCAAGCGTGACTTTCACCTTAGGAGTTACTGCAGAAATATCTATCCCTTCAAAGACATGTAGAGCAGCTTCTATGTTCCCCTTCTGGTATTCATATCTTCCAAGCAATGCTCTTGCTTCCTGGAGAACATACATGACTTACTTAGTCCCTCACAAACCAAATAGATCTACCGTGCTATTTTGCAACAATGAATAATACAGCCAACTATGGAACATGCGAGCAAGATTGAGTTATATATATATATATATATATATATATATATATATATATATATATATATATATATATATAAACTGAAGTAATCAAAAACAAGAGAAAAGGGGGAAACCAACCTCATAATTCAGAGAACCACTCTCACGCAAAGACGATTCTGCTTCTTCAATGTTGCCAGTATCAGGCTTCTGTTCAGGTTCTCCAACTAGGGATGAATGAATACTTGCTGAATAATCCTTCGTTGCAAGTGACTCAGAAGAAGGGATCATTTCATCTACCCTTAATTGTTCCCCTGAACATAGGCACTTCATTATCTTCCTCAACCTTGCATAAGTCGACCTGCTCCTTGGCTCTCTAACCGATCTCTCATTCCTCACACCATATGACATTTCTAGCAATTCTTTAACAAACAGCAACACCAAAAGCAACTACAATCACCTTTTCAGAAAAATATACTCTAACAAGAAGCTCTTTGATTATCACTATGGGAAATTCATCATCTAGATACAGGGATAAGATAAACCACAAAGAAGGTTTATATAATTATATCCAATCACATGCACATCTAGACAGCAACTTACAAATAGAGTTCATTGAAGGTATTGCCACATTGTCAAGAAATGCTTGATAACTTAACAGCCCAACAAATACTTATGAATTCATCATAGCAAACAATTATCACATGATGATCTAAAACCCTAATTCTCAATCAACAACGAGTCAACAGCCAAATTCTGACTAAAGTTCATAAAAATCAGAACTTTCAGCTACAACTGGCAATCACACTTCACAAAACCCTAGAACACTGATAAGGCGAAAGGGGAAAAGCTTCCACTCCAACCAACAGTTCATAATCAGTGAAATTTGAAATGAAATAAAGTCCTACATACCCAAAAGAAAAAGGAGATGCAACTACAAACAAAAGAAGAATCTTTACCTTTCACTGTTGGAAGCGTAAAGGAAGCAGTGGTTGAAAAACCCACGCACCATAGCTTATCTCTCCGAATTTCTTGAAAGCGAAATTCTCTGATCAACCCAAAAATATATGCGAGTATACTAATACTCCACTAAAAAGTTTCAATTAACCTTTCTTTCCCCTCTCCTTTTCCTTTTCTTGGGAACTATTCCTTCTTTCGCTGATTTTACAGCAAACCACTGGGTTAAAGTCTCGGAATTCAATGATGATTTTCCCAGGTTCGACGCTGTGGAATAGGAATGGGTTTATCAAGAAATGCCCACAAGCGCATTCGCAGAAAGAAATCGTGAATGAAAACGTAATGATTACTTTGATGAAAGACTTGAGAGATGATAAAATGATTATTATAATAATAATAAAATATGCACGGGTGAAATTCTGGAAAGAAATTTTATTTGTGGGGCCCGATCGGGAAATTTTGTAATGCTGTTGAGGCTAACATTCTGCCACGTGGATTTACCTTTTTTTTTTTTTTTTTTGAAGTCGATGAATTTTGGTACTGTAAATTGTCCATTGACTCTCAAATCTTTAATTGGTAATTGGTAATTAATTACGTGGTTAAAGGAAATTCCTTACATATCATTATCTTATAGTGCATGCTTTACTGGATGATTGCTTTAGATCCCCGATCGAGAAATTCTCCTCCTCTTGACATATTTTATTGGACAATTCTTGTTGCTAATTAAAGCTCCACTAGACTATTTATTTTTAACTACTTTCTCAATCTATTGAAACATAAATAATTAGTATCAGTTCCGCCAAAACTCGAACCAACAATTTCTCATATAAAAGTGCAACTTATGCTACTATAAATCACAATGTCTTAAGCATATATATATATATATAATCTCTTCAAAGAAAAGCATATTTATATATATAATCATTTACAATTTAAGTCAACTTGAAGGGGTGGTAGTTAAAAGAGTCGTTAGGGATTCTTAGATGTGATGTGGGAGCATCTATTATCCACTACATTTTTATACAGTATATTATGGGCTATGGAGCTATATTTGTGCTTTAAAAAGTGTATTTAGATGCTCTAAAAAAAGTGTATTTAGATCGGTGGAGATAAAAACAAGCTCCCCTGTTGCAACTCCGAATAGACAATGGTGGCTAATAGCTATGAAAAGTATTTAGGTATATTCATGACATTTTATGGTGTAACAAAAAATATTATCACAAAAAGTTAATAGACATGCAAATTGGATTGCTTGTAATTTTGGCGTTTCTCAATCTCATATGCACATCTCTGATGAACTTACTTTAGCCATTAATGTCGATAGAGCCTATAGATGTTGTGAGAGTTGTTTATTAGAGAGCGGAATCAAAAATTACAAAATAATCAATATGTCACGGGTTCAATTATTGTCGATACTTTCTTGGTTTATGTTATTGTATATTATTTTCTCAGTGTGATTTACATCTATTGTATAGTTAGTTGGTTATTAAACATGAGCATGTTTACTCAATGCATAACCCTAAACCCTAAACCCCAAAAAAAAAAAAAAAAAAAACATTTCAACATTCAACCAATACAAAAGTTGTTTTTTTTTTTTTTTTTAGAATCTCAGATATATAATATTATAATACAAATATACTTTTTTACTGTTAATTTTTTTTAATTTTTATATGTTGGTTATAGTTGTGTAAAAATATTAAAATTTAAATTATTATCACCAATAATCTATTAAAAATGTATCATGAACATCTTCATGATGTAATTGACTTTGTCAATAATAACATATTGAGTTGATGGTTAAATTATCTCATATCATATATTTGAAATATTCAATTTTTGATATATTAGATGACATTATCCTATGTTTAAATAATACGGCGGAGTAATAGTATTCTTCAAAGTAAAATGAGTTTTTAACTAACGAAAGTTTGATCTGCATGTATAAAAGGTGATAACCAACATAAAGACCACAAAGATGCAAAACAATTTAAGTTGTCCATTTAGATCAATAATACAAATATACAGTTTTCATAGATAGTCAAACTTAGAACATTGTGGTTACCAATCAAATTATCTAACTAACTTAGTTGAGATTATAACAAGGAATATATCCCGCATATACCACCCTACATGTTTTGTATATATGCTCGGTATCTGGTGAGAGTCTGCACCTATATAAAGGGTCCTAACCCGGGAGGTCATTCAAGAATTCAACACTTGGGCAACAAAATCACAAATTTCCCTCATCCTCATTCATCTAATTCAACATAGAGAAGCTTTCAAGAACATTCAATTCATACATACTTAAGAAGAATATGTTCTATAAGATTGCTCCATATTGTAGTGGAGAATTATAACTGACAAAAGTGTACAATTCATATTTAGATTAATTATAATAAAGTTTTTCTTTAAATTCATTTACGAAGGTAATTACTTTAAAACTTATAAGTATTTTGTCACATTTTAAAATCTGACTAAATATGAATATGATTAAGATTTAATCTCAGAATGTGCACTTATAGTGTATCTTGTGTGAGGAAACCAAAAATTTAGTATGAATCGGTCATCCACTTTGATAGTTACTTTGTTGGGTTCAAATTTGTAAAGTTCAAGGAAATCGATGCATAATTTAGAAATAGCATAAACTACAAGGGCCATGTCGAAAAGAAAAGTCAAGGAATGGAACCTAACCTTTAGACGACGCGATGCCGTTTGAGCCTCCGAGTCCTCCACCCTCGTCTTTCTCTGCTTCATAGCTCTCCGATCGCTTAAACAGCTCTATACTCTTCGATTCAATCGTGTTTAGGATCTGAAGAATGGTGAGAGGATTGCTTGGAAAACTCGCCGCCCGCTCGCTTTCCGTCGCCGGGAAATGGCAGCAACAACAGCTCCGCCGCCTCAATATCCATGAATATCAGGTATCTTATTTCGCCTCCCTGCATTTTTTCCCTCCCATACTATGCTGTTTTGACTACGTAGATCTCATTTCCGATGCGCATACAGTGTTTGTGATGCTTTTGAATCTCAATTTTGATATTTTTGTGACTTTTCAAAACGAAACTCGGATGAGAAAGGAGGTTATCTGTGTTAATGGAGCGTTGGTTTACCTGTTTAAGGGTTAGGGTTGTACAGTTTGAATGCCGCGAAAAGTTAGTGAAGTATTCAGACAGATTTTAATATGTATAGCTGTTAATATTTCTATGGGGGCATTTGATAACAGGGTGCTCAGTTGATGGGAAAATATGGGATCAATGTCCCAAAGGGTGTTGCCGTTGGTTCCATAGGAGAAGTGAAAAAGGCGATTCAGGATATATTCCCCAATGAAAATGAGGTAATTTTGAAGAACATTTTGAATGTTTGCAGCAAAATTTGTCATCTAGTTTCACCTTAAGTGGGAATCTAAAGTTCACCTGCCTTAATTTGTTGTTCTATTTATATACCGGTAATATTTATATTTGTTTGCTTCAAGATAAAAGATGGTGCTTTCTATATTTTGGGTCTTTTAGATTGTTGTGAAGTCTCAAGTGCTTGCTGGTGGAAGGGGTCTGGGGACATTCAAAAATGGATTTAAAGGTGGAGTTCATATTGTCAAGGCTGATCAAGCTGAAGATATTGCAGGTAATGAAGACTGTTTTCTGTTATTAACTAGAATGTGGCTTGATGTATCATCTTTCTATACATTTTAGTAATTGAGGAGCTAGAGTAAATGCATACCGCCATTCGTTTCCACTATGGATATCACTCAATGTTTTAGTACTGAAACTTTGACACCTGCCATGTTTTTCTTTCACTTTCTAATGTAATCATCTTTGTTGAACTGCTTCAAAGTGATCAAGAAATTCAGCTATTATAGTGCTTTGAGCCCTAATATTTTTGACCTAGTGTTTGCTAGTCTTTTTGAATATGGTTATGAGACATTTAGATCTTGTTTGGGTCGAACTTTTATTAACAAAGCTACTTGTTTCATAAAACTTGCTACCTTCTTTTTCTGCAGCAAAGATGCTTGGGCAGATACTTGTTACTAAACAAACTGGGGCCCAAGGGAAAATTGTCAGCAAGGTTTGACATGTCTTTCCGTCTTCAATTTTATGGAACTTTTTCATAAAGTTTACAACATTATCAATAATACTTAACATTAGTGGGCTAATTAATTGACTGTTCTAACCTCTCATTTCTTTACCATCAAAATATGTAACTTGAATTGAAAATTAAGGTGTAGATGCCTATTTTGGGCCCCATTTGAAATATAAGAAGTTGATGTTGGCAATTGTGTCTATTACAGGTTTATCTGTGTGAAAAACTGTCTTTAGTCAATGAAATGTACTTCTCCATTATTCTTGACCGTGCATCTGCTGGTCCTGTAAGTTATAAAACATGCTCCATTGGCTTATTATTGTTTTTTCTAAAAGAAATTTTACACGAGATATTGACAATGATTCTAATCTAAAGATGGCATGTTGTCTTTTGTCCACTGCAGCTTATTATTGCCTGCAGGAAGGGAGGAACCAGTATTGAAGACCTGGCAGAAAAGTTCCCTGATATGATTATAAAGGTTCCTTTCAAGTCCATTATCTTTATTTATTTTATATGCCGTTGTTATTCGGTAGTTAAGTTTTTCTGTTACTTTATTTCTTTACCAGGTACCTATTGATGTTTTTAAAGGCATTACGGATGAAGATGCAGCAAAGGTTGTTGATGGTTTGGCTCCTAAGGTTGCTGATAGAAATGACTCAATTGAACAAGTGAAGAAGTTGTACAATCTTTTTTGTCAATGTGACTGCACATTATTGGAGGTGACCATTTGATATTTCTTGCTTAAAACGTTTTCTTTGATCTAGCAAATTGTTGTAGATATGTAGGGTTCAAACTAAAGTTTTTTCTTCTCTGGATTTTTCACTACTTGCTCCTTTGATCAGATCAATCCCCTTGCTGAAACTTCTGATAAGAAGCTAGTAGCTGCTGATGCAAAAATGAACTTTGATGATAATGCTGCTTACCGTCAGAAAGAAATCTTTGCTCTACGTGATACAACACAGGAGGATCCTCGTGAGGTATACCTGCAATTTTGGGATATCAATGAGACTGAACACTCTGCCTTTACAGTATTGGAGCTCATGTGAAAAAAAACTATTAATAAATACTCAATCATCATTTACAAGCATCCGTTTTTATTTTCTATGTATACTTTTTTCTAATGGTATTTCGTATGGTTTTTAGGTTGCTGCTGCAAAAGCTGACTTAAATTACATTGGCTTAGATGGAGAAATTGGTTGCATGGTAAATGGTGCTGGATTGGCAATGGCTACCATGGACATAATTAAACTACATGGCGGAACTCCAGCCAATTTTCTTGATGTTGGTGGGAATGCTAGTGAAGGCCAGGTATGTCTTTTGGGATATCTATAGTCTTTGGCAAACTTGTAATAATAATCTTATATACATATGCTTCAATATACACGCATTTTTGTTAACTGACATGTTATCCAGAGAGGTTTGATGCCGTGAAAAACTAATTCCTGCTCTATTTGGTGTAGGTTGTGGAAGCTTTTAAAATCTTAACCTCAGATGACAAGGTGAAGGCAATTTTGGTGAACATTTTTGGAGGGATTATGAAATGCGATGTAATCGCCAGTGGAATTGTGAATGCTGCAAAACAGGTTAGATGGATGTCATCACTCATCATTACTCGTTCATAATAGTCTATACTATTTAGTTACCTTATCGTGCAACTGAATTTTGGTCATTTCTATAAATGCTACAAAATGCTGACTCTTATGGTCATGCTTTTTCAAGGTTCAACTGAAAGTACCCGTCGTGGTTCGTCTTGAAGGAACCAATGTTGACCAAGGCAAGAGAATTCTCAAGGTAGATCCTTATTCTCGCCCCAAGACTGATTCCCACCTTTTCAGTAACGCCATTTTTTCTTATAATTTCATTTCTGGTGTTGTGTCTGCAGGAAAGTGGTTTGACACTTATTACAGCTGAAGATCTGGACGATGCAGCTGAGAAAGCAGTTAAAGCAATTACTGCTTAAATATCATTAGTTTTCATTGGCTTAGTGTTGGATTGGTGATTAAATGTCTAAATGCACACACCACATTAGGAAAGTGGTGATTTGCTTGTGTTTTTTCCATAAAAATTTTCAATAAGCCTCATTTTTGTTATACAGAGGATATCCCTTGGATGGGCATGAGTCCCATAGTGTCGGACGATGTACATTTTTTCTTTTTGTTCTGCCAAGGAATACTATTTCATTGAGTTTTAATTGTTATGACTTATGACAATAGACTACAAGATCTTTATTATAGAGATGAAAAATTTTCATCAAATTTCATGCTTTATTATAGAGATGAAAATTCAATGCTTATACCGTAGAATAAGATTTAGTCATTCAATAACAAGATATACACTTGATACATATATATTTTTAGCAAGGTTGCAAAAGGCGCTAGGCGGCACTCAGCTGTCTTGAGGAAGGCTAAAATTGGCCTCCGGCTAGGCAGTTGATTTTTTTTTTTTTTTTTTTATAACTATTAATGTTATAATAATGTGTTAACTTATACTCTAATATCTAATAAGTAATAACTTACTAAAATAATAAGTAATAATTAAATTAAACTAATAAGTAATGCACTAATAATTAAATAAATAATAACTAATAGCATAATAAGGAATAAGTATTAATTTATTAAGTATTAACTATTTAACTATTAAAGTGTAAAAACTTAAAATATTAAACACTTACAATTATTAACACTTAAAATAAAATAAAAACAAAAAAAAAATTTAGGCACCCGTTAAGCGCCTAACGATTTTTCAACCTTGAGTTTTAGTATATATTATATATTTATTTTTAATGTATTACACATTCATGTTAAATTGCAATACATTAAAAACAAACATGCAATTCATAAAAAAAATAAACATATAATACAATGAAAACAAACTTACAGTGTATTAATCATGTTTAGAGATAGACTTCGGATAGTACAATATAATTGCCCTAAGGATTTTGGTAGGTGTAATTTTGGGCGACGAAGGAAATCAATACTCACTATCTGAGAGTGTGCATTGAGTAAATCCTGACTTGTGACCTTAGCCGGCTAAAGACCACTGGATCAAACAAAGAATGATGAGATTTAAACTCGTGACCTTGTGTGTTACAAGTTTGTATCCATAGTCATATTGGTTGTGGTCCTGTGCCTAAAAAATGATGCTCAAATGGGTGAAATATAATTTTTGTATTTAAAAAGGTCATGCATTTGATTTTTGTCACCCTTGTAACGAAAAATTTGCCTAACGTGATTTACCTCACATGAACAATGTTTTAACTACTACACAACGACCATGGATTTTTCAATCATTATTCTAAGGACAATGGTTCACCATAAATAAAAAGTAATTTTTAATATACTAAAAATACATTATTTGAAAATACATGACTTTTTTATATAATCAAATAATGTACATTCAATACACAAATAATATACTTTTAATATATTAAAAATGTATATTATATTCATAGTTCACCGTTACCATGGTCCATACAATAATTTGCCTGAATTTTCATGACTGTTCAAAAAAGTTGCAATTTATTGTGGGCTTTTATGTGTGGCCCAGTTTTGCAACCTGGCTCATGAGCCATTCTTTCAATAAATACATGAATTGCTGCGTTGGATCCATCAATAATTGTCCAATTTATTGAGCTTTGATAGTGACGACCAAAACCTCTTGACAATTGACGTTTGATAGATTCCGATTCCGACAGAGACGCCACTGCTAGAGTAGAAATCTTAATGGCGGACTTTAGCAGCTGACGATGTAATCATGCCTCTAAAATGGTTGCCGCCGGACAAACATACCGGCGTACCAAGCTAACCGTGGCGGACAACTAAATACCCACCCCAGGAATTCACCCACTCCACCTCCTTTTTACTCTTTTTTTAACTTCTACCTTAAGCCATTCTATTCGACTTTTTCACCATCTCAAAAAGCATTTACAGTCCCTGACAAAATATTGAAATGAGAAGATAAGTACAATAAAGTAGGTAAATTTTATAAAGATATTTATCTGTACAATATCATACTTTAAAAAGTAATACAAACATTCAAATTATTTGTTTAAATGTCTGTAAAAGTAATTAGAAATTCAACTAGCTAGTAATTTATTCGAAAACTTATTTTAATTTACTCCGTTATATATATTTTAATTAATTCTATTATCTAAACATGAGATATGTTATATCAAATTCAAATAGCTCGTTGACTCTATTATCCAAATATAAACATCTTATTTTTATATGTTATAGTAGTTTATCGCTAATCGAATCAAATTTAATTTTGCTTAATGAACATAGCAAATACACATACCCTACATTAATCTGATCCAAATTTTACTATCAACTTCATATTATTTGGTAATTAAATTTACAATTTTTTCAAACCAACGAAGATTTTATCCATTATCAATTGATCATCCTAAATGGGCGATGGGCCAACGTAACGTTAAAATAAGCACAAAACATTACATTAATATTTGTATATATGTCAAAAAACATTCTTAATACAATGTAGCATAAAGTGCACACCCAAAATCCGTATTGGGAGAAATGAAATGCCCGGATTGGAAAAGGAATTGGGCAGGGCGGTACTATAGGGTGCCCCAAATCAGACAAGACGCGTGTCAAGAAGATGCCATAATTTGTTAAACGTCGCTTTCGAGCGTCGAAAAAATGACAAAAGAACACAACACACAACTGGGGGAGACAGGTCGGCGGATGCCGGCGGTGCAGTAGTGGATGCCCGCAGGTTGCTTTTTGAACCTCGCCTCGCCGATCCACGACAGACAAACAAGTGAGACAACCTTATTTCCGCTGGTTCTTCGCTAAAAGAGTGTGTGTGTCGTTCCACGGCAACAGGAAGGCTGCAATCGCCGTCGATATTCGAGCCGCGGATGAAATAAAGCCAGCCGTCGCAGATTCGAAAATCGCGCCGTTTCGTTTTCCGGCGCCTTCGAATATCCGGCGTGTGTGTATTAATGGTAATGTGCACTGTACATATCCTTGGCATTGACCCCGACACGCTTCTTTCTTCATGCAAAAAGGCTCATTGTACTATCTTCTAGTGAAAAAGACGTTTCTGGCCCTCATTTTTGTTTCTTGTTTCTAGTGAAAAAGACTATCTTCTACATGTTGGGTTAAATATAGGTTATCTAATATTCGAGTTCAATTAAATTGGTTGATCTAACTTCTATACAATTATAGGTTGTAAAACCAAAATATATAATTATTAATTTGAATAAATAAAGAATAATGCACAATGTATTTATGGGAATGAAAAAGCAATACTTTCATAAAAAAAAAAAAAAAAAGCAATAACTTTCAGAGCTTCCTGCAGCAGCAGAAGAGGCAGGGTCAAAGTGGTAAAATCGGGTAGGGGTGGTAACAGAGAAGCAAATCCCAGCGGCAGACCTGAACTCTGATCTTCTCTTTCATTTTTCAAGACAAACATGCTTTTCTCTCTGCTCCTTTTATGCCCCTTTGCCTTTCCTCAACTATCATTTTCTCACTCTTAAATACCAACAACCTTTTCCCCCCTTTCTTCCAAAACTCTACTCTAATGGCGATCGCTTCTTCTTCTTCTTCTTCTTCTTCCTCTTCTTTCTGCTCAGTTTTCTCCTGTTCCTTATTCGTGATGGTGATGTCTGCCGCCTTGGCTGCTTCGCAGCCGCCTCTCGGTTTGTTTGAGCAGGAAGGTGTTTATAGGGTTTTGGAGGCGGTGAACCCTGAGATTCCATGGCGGTCTCTCTTCCCCGACGATCTCTGCTCTTCCGCACCGCACGGCGTCGTTTGTGACGAAGGAGATGATGATGATAATGGCGGTGTCTCTCACGTTACTGAGCTCAACTTCGGCTACGTCTCCGATTATACACCAAATCCGCCCTGTAGCCCTAAAGCTACCATCCATAGTTCGCTTCTTGCTCCCTTTACGCATCTCCGGAAGCTCTTCTTCTTCCAATGCTTTACGGAAGCTCCTGTTTCCTTTCCGGATTTATCTTCCCTTGTCTCGCTTGAGGAGGCGGTGTTCGTGGAAAATCCGGCGTTGTATGGTTCGATCAGTGGCGAGATTGGCCGTTTGAGAAGCCTGAGGAGGTTTGTTCTCACCGGGACCAATGTTTCTGGAGAAATCCCGGTAGGGTTTGGGGATTTATACAACGTGGAGCAAGTCACTCTCTCGAGGAACAAACTCAGTGGCTATGTCCGGACAAATTTCCAGGCGTTAAACAGGCTGAGAGTCCTTGATCTGAGCCAGAACCAGTTCTCCGGCGCCGTCCCGGTTTCAATCGGAAACCTAACTCAGCTCCTGAAACTCGACCTCAGTTTCAACCAATTCTCCGGGAGAATCCCGGAAACTCTCCGCTTCTTAAACTCGCTGGAGTTTCTCGATTTGAGCTACAACCGGTTCACCAATTCCGGGATTCCGGCGTTCATCCCGGCGATGCCGAAACTGAAAGAGATATATTTGAGCGGGAATAATCTGGGAGGGGTAATTCCGGAAAAATGGGAAAACATGGGAGGTCTTCAGGGAATAGGATTATCAAGGACTGGACTTGTTGGGAATATTCCAGTTTCTATGGGGATCCATTTGAGAAATGTGTGTTATTTGGGTTTGGACAATAACTATCTGGAAGGGGCAGTGCCTGCTGAGTTAGGAGCGTTGGAGTTTGTGAACGAGTTAAATTTGGAGAACAATAATCTGAGCGGGAAAGTCCCATTTTCTGCCGAATTTACCCTCAAGGTCGGTGAGAAGTTGAAATTACACGGCAACCCTCTTCTCTGTGTGGATGAAGGTCTAAGATCTACTAAAGTTAGTGGCAGTTTGGGAAACCTCAAATTATGTAGTAGACATTATCCTCCTAAATCTGCACCTCTTTCCAAATCCTCTCCAGTCTTACACTCTTCCACTGTTCTTATGATCATTGGGATTCTCTGTCTCTTTTCTTAGGGGTAAATTTGTTATTTCACCCTTGGAAGGTGATTACAAGAACACTTCAATTCTATGACATGTTAGATAGGAAATTTTTGGATTTTTTTTGAGTAATTAATGTAATGATAAGTGCATATATATGAATGCTTGAGTAGCAAAGAACTCTGTTGTGTTCATTTTCAGGTACAGTGATGCTTTAGTACTGAAACTTTGACGTTTGCCATGTTTTTCTTTCACTTTCTCATGTAATCATCTTTGTTGAACTGCTTCAAAGCAATCAAGAAATTCAGCTATTATAGTGCTTTGAGCCCTAATACTTGTGACCTAATGTTTTGGAATATGGTTATGAGACATTTTGATCTTGTTTTGGTGGAACTTCTATTAACAAAGCTACTTGTTTCATAAAACTTGCTACCTTCTTTTTTCGCTATCAATGGAGGTTATTCGCGACTTTTTGAGGACTTTTTATAAGTGTGAGTAGTAAAGAGAAAATAGGGAGGAGGAAAAAAAAATTAAAAGTCAAGCCCGCACCCACCGTGCGCCTGCTGTGCGCATAACGTGCGGCGCCCACCGTGCGCATAACGCGGAAAGCAAGAAGAAGCTTGTCTCAGATGCTCATCTAAATTACCTGTTCTATTCACTCATCTAAATTACCTGTTCTATTCACTCCAATTTGCATATGCTCGCTTCTCACTCTCTCTCATTTCCTCTCTCATGCCAACATGGCATTTATCTAACATTATCTCCACAAATCATTATTTATAGTGATGCTCTAAACAAAGGGACCCATGGGAAAATTGTCATCTAGGTTTTACATGTCTTTTCATGGAATTTTTCATAAAGTTTACAACATTATCAATAATACTTAACATTAGTAGGCTAATTAATTGACTGTTCTGACCTCTCATTCATTTACCATCAAAATATGTAACTTTGAATTGAAAATTAAGGTGCAGATGCCTATTTTGGGCCCCATTTGAAATATAAGAAGTTGATGTTGGCAATTGCGTCTATTACAGGTTTATCTGTGTGAAAAACTGTCTTTAGTCAATGAAATGTACTTCTCCATTATTCTTGATCATGCATCTGCTGGTCCTGTAAGTTATAAAACATGCTTCATTGGCTTATTATTGTTTTTTCTAAAAGAAATTTTACACGAGATATTGACAATGATTCTACTTTTCCATGGGTGATTAAATGTCTAAATGCACGCACTATATTCACACCACATTAAGAAAGTGGTGATTTGCTTGTGTTTTTTCCATAAATATTTTCAATAAGCTTCATTTTTGTTATACAGAGGATATCCCTTGGATGGGCATGAGTCCCATAGTGTCGGACGATGTACATTTTTTCTTTTTGTTCTGCCAAGGAATACTATTTCATTGAGTTTCAATTGTTATGACTTATGACAATAGACTACAAGATCTTTATTATAGAGAGAAAAATTTTCATGTTTTTCCGCTATTCAGCGATTTGGCTATTCCATTTGAGATGCAATAGGCAGTTGATAAGATGGTGATCATTGGATTCACTCCAATTGCACTGGGAAGCACACTTCCATCGCAGACATACAGTCCCTTAGCTTCCCAGCATTCACCATTGTTGTCAACTGCACCATCTTCCTCAGTAGCCCCCATTCTGCAGCTCCCCATTTGGTGTGCTGAAAAGTAGAGAGTCCAGTTTTCTCCTCCAGACATTGGCCCTTCCGTGGCAACAACTCCGTCCAAAAACGACTCCAACTCCTCAGTATTGATTCCTTTGCAGCAGATTTTCTGGCCATCGCTTCGAAACGTGCCTACTTCAACGGCCCCTGCTGCCACCAGTATCCTCAATGCTTGTCTTAAACCAGTTCGGATGTTGTCTTTGTCAATCTGGTCCATACGGTATTGTATCCGCCCGGCCTTCTTCACCTGGCCGGAGCCATGATCACGGACCATTGAGAATATGTTCACGGTTCGAGAGTATTTCCTCATCCTCTCCTTCATGTCAAGACCTGATGTCCATGGAGACACAGCTGCAAACCCAGCAGGTCCTAGTGCAGCAGCTTCTATAATTGCTGCCTGTTGTTTTGTTTCTTCAGAGACCACCTTGTGGATTGAGGTGATTATCCCTCCCTGGTGATTTTTGCCTTCCATTTCTGCCATGGATTCTGGGAAGTATCCCCACGCGAATAGGACGGGGTGGAGATGGAGGTTGGTGCCAATGTTTTTGTTCTTCAAACCACTGGAAATCAGCAGTGGCGGTGTATAGAGTGATCCGCAAGCTGAAACTGTTGCTCGTGCTTCAATACGAAGAAGTATCTTGTTGTTACCTTTGCTTGTGGCAATCACTCCTAAGCATTTCTTTCTTGCCGTTTCATCTTCTTCCAATATGAGCTTTTCTGCTTGGCAACCTGTTAAGATGACTGCACCATTGTTAACAGCATCTACTAGATAAGTGGTGTCAACTCCCTTCTTGTCACCTGTTCTGCAGCCATAGCCGCAAGAACCACAGTAATGTTTCTCAGAACAATTTCTTGGAACTGACTCAACCTTAAGCCCAAGACTTTCACACCCTTTCCTTAGCACTTGATTCTGAAGTCCTTCCTTGGAGCAAACCTCAGTAACACCGATCCGTTTGCAGACTGCATCCATGGCTGATTGGTACTCTGAGCTTCCGAATAGTGGAATCTTTTGTTCCAAAGACCAGTCATTGAGAACATTGTTAGGAGTTTTAATGGAAGCTGACCAGTTTATTGCAGACCCACCACCTATCATTGTTCCAGCGAAAACCATTACTTTCCCATCTGTGGTAGTTAACATTCCACCAGATTCATATAGTTCACTCAAGGAAGGTCCCTCCAGGCCTGAATAATCTTCTGACACAAAGTAGTGACCTTTCTCGAGCACGACAACTTTCTGACCGGAGTTTGCAAGGACTGCTGCTGCCACCCCTCCACCACAACCAGAACCAACGATTACAACGTCACATCTGATTGTAAGAGTGTTGGCATTCTGGCTTTCAGTAACATTTAGGCCTTTCCTGATCAGGGATTCTTTCAAGGTGGTATCATTTTCATTTATGGTTTCAATGATACCCTTTTCTAATGGCCTTTCTCTATGTTGTTCTGGGGGAACTTCATTGGTGTCTACATGGAAGCCAATTGCTTCCCATGCCGGATTATTAGAATTTTCATCAGTCTGCAGAAAATGCCAGAGAATAGAACACTAAATGCATAGTTGAATTGAAAGAATAGACAGTACATTTCTCTATACTCATCAGCCTAGTAAAATTCGAAAATTAGGGAAGTAAAATTGGGGAGAGGCATTACCCAAGAGAAGAAAATGAAATAGCAGGCAATTTTGATGGTCATGAACACAATTCTTAGAGGAAGTATACGGGTTTCCCTTGACCATTTCTGGAGAATGGCTTCTCTTCGCTTCAAGGGTAACTCAGAGAAGTTGTGAATGAAGGGCCATCTTCCATCAAAGCAAACAAACCCACAAAGCAGAAGACTTCCCAGTCTGGTAGATAGAATCATCAGAACCAATCTGAATATAAACACTGCATCAGGTAAGAACCTCCTCACCACCACATCTGCTACCTATTATTGAAAAAACACAGAGAGAAATACACATATTTAATAATTAGATTCCAGAACTTATGATTCATTCTTGAAAAAATAGTCACCTCATCAGGGAAAGGAGGCTGAGAGGCTGAAGAGCTGTAGAAGGAACACACAGCTTCATCATCGGAATCTTGAGGGAGTGGAATGGGAGGTATGAGAGCTTCGCAAATAGCAGCTAAAGCTTGATACTGAGATGAAGACAGGCCATGATTATAGCTGTTTCTTCTCCTTCCTCCTCTCAACAATGGATGGCATTTTCTTTCATTCATCTTTTTCTCTCTCTTGAAAATCTTTTTCCCCCCTCGCTCTCTCTCTCTCTCTTTCTCTAATAATGCAGTTATGCTAGCCACGGACCCTCTGACAGCTAAATAATGCCAAAGGAACTGCAGTAAGAATAGCCCTTTCAATAGGTTACGATCTGAATGAACTGTGTGGCTAAATACAGACTACAGAGTCCACGTAAGACTAATCCAAATTATGATAACGATCTACGTTTAAAATTCAAATTAAATTATAATTTCTTCAGGAAAGGGATTGATTTTTCTTTAATTATTTTTTTTCCACAGGCATTAATCTCATGCTGGTAAACTGAACCTTTCATATTTGCACAAATCACATGCGGGGTTCGGACAAAACTCCTCCGTGAACGTATCGAACTCAAATTATGATTTGGACTGATGACAACTCCCCAAAATATAATAATAATAATAATAAGTCTCGAAAAGGACAGTCAAGAGATATTTTATTCTTTCCAATACATCCATATTATATCATCAATAATGTCAAACTCCAAGATGTTAAGATAAGGTTTGGGAAGACATAACTGAAGCACGTATCACACGACAAATCAAATTTACTGTGTGTTCATGAAAACAAGGGTAAGTGTAGAAAAGTATCCCTTTCGGCTACAGTCAGGTTTTGCCAAAAAGACCAAAACTGAAGGATAAGATGGGTAGTTGGTCAAAAAGTCTATCTTTTGAAAAAAATGATTGGGTAATTCAACGGTTTTCCATGCGCTAAGAGTATCCACATCAATATTGATTATTTTTTTTTATAGTTTTTTAAATGACATTAAATAAAAGATGGAGAAAAAGAAAAGGAGAAAAACTAAAAGGAAAAAAGAAAACTAACAAACTAAAAAAAAAACAAAAATAAAGTAAGGGCTTCTATTCAGAGTGGGCTCCAACCAAACACTACCTTATTTTGTACACTATTTTTTTAAAGACATAATATGTCATTATATAAGGAGTTAATTATACGGAGTAGTTAAGTTTTTGACCTCGTAACTATTGTGCTTTTCACTTTTGATATTCAAAATCAACAAAATGTGATTCCCAATTAGGAGTATTAAAAATATGTCACTTTTAGTCTTTTATAAATGATTAAAAAGTAGTATATTTTTAACAGTGGATGAACTGAAATTATAAATAACTCTTAAATAAATAAACAAATGAGATTCTAGCTAGCTGATATAGTGATATTTGCGAGGTTTTCTGTTGAAACGAACCTGTATGCTTCCCGGCCGTAAAAGTTTAAAACCTCTCGTCGTTGATATCAGTCCAGGACTCTTGTGTACTTGGGGGAACATGCATGTGAGCAACTTACTGTTCCAGAACCACAGCAGCTAGGTTTAAATGGCATATGGAGACAAGAACTTTCCAGCCTTGTGCTTCATTGCCTTTTAGGACCATCGGACCATCCCAGACATGACTTTATTAGGCCTGTTACCATCAGCTCTGATCTGTAACATCTTGCGTGCTTCCCGACAATAGAACCTATCAGATAAACCAGATCAGATCTCCAGGCAAATTGATGTATATGTAACAGAATCTCGCTCTCATCTCGCAGATAGATGCTTCTAAAGATAAAAGTATTCGTCACATGCTTATACAGATCATCAGTTTCCTTTTATCGTCTACGAACGTGGAAGAAAATCAGGAGTTCTGTTCAGACTCAACATATTCATACGCGATGATGAAAAGTTAGGGATGCTATGGAAGTTACTTGAATCATACAGTGTATAAAGCTGCGCTGGAGCTCTGTGAAGCATTAACACAAACACAAAGCTTACTTCTGTGTACAGCACTGGAAAATTTTGAATCAGTTCCCGTTCGATGACACAATATACATATCAATTCAAATACAGCTGATCTGACGGCAAAGAACGAAAGGACAGAGGAGTTATAAAATAACAGCTTAAGGCGGACATTCAAGCTAAAGCTAAAACCAAAATGCTCAATGCAGAGTAAAGAGAAGAGATGAATGAAACTAACATTTCCTTCAACGGAAGCGAAACCGATAGCCGGAGATGACTTAAGGATTCGTGGGTAGAGACTAATCATCGCCATTGTTGTCGAGCTCTGCCAAGGGTTTGATAGCTTTTGGCGTTTTCCATCCGCCATTAAAACCCCGCCTAAATTAACCGCTCGAAGTCCCTTTTTTGCCCCACCTCTTTCCCACGTTGCACGCTTGCCCCTCCTATGTTGTAATAATTTCACTTAAACCCCTAAAAATTCAATGCCTATACTATGGACTAAGATTCACGTAACAAGATATACTCTCGGTAAGTGATACTCTCAATACGTATGCATTTTTAGTATATATTATATATTCATTTTAATGTATTATAAGTTTATTTTAGGCTATGTTTTACAATTTGGAAAATGATTTCTGAAAATCATTTTTTCGAATTTCCAGTGTTTGAATACAATTGAAAAATTCAGTCAACGAAATTTTTTTTTCGTTGATTGGGAAATATCAAGTCATGTTGGCGGAAGTCATTTTCCGTCACATTCAGAACAAGGTTTTCAACAAAAATCATAAGTTTGGTCTTCGCCGAAGACTTTTTTTTTTTTTTGGTAAATAATATTATTTTTAAGGAATACGGTTCAAATTGGCCACTGAACGTAGCCTCAAAGTGCAATTAGGCCACTGAATGAAAACAAAGTGCATTAGGCCACTGAACACTTGCTGGAGTTTTCGGCGTTCATCCCGATGATGCCGAAACTGAAAGAGGTATATCTGAGCGGGAATAAGCTGGGAGGGGGAATTCCGGAAATATGGGAAAACATGGGGTGTCTTCAAGGAATAGAATTATCAGGGACGAGACTCATTGGGAATATTCCAATTTTCATGGGGTACATTTGAGAAATGTGTGTTATTTGGGGTTGGACAACAACTATCTGGAAGGGACAGTGCCTGCGGAGTTCGGCACGTTAGAGTTTGTG
The DNA here is from genome assembly GCA_003576665.1 of Ipomoea trifida. Lineage (NCBI taxonomy): Eukaryota > Viridiplantae > Streptophyta > Magnoliopsida > Solanales > Convolvulaceae > Ipomoea > Ipomoea trifida. The sequence goes on along the minus strand of CP025647.1, from coordinate 27,075,939 downwards.
AACGAGCTAAATTTGGAGAACAATAATCTGAGTGGAAAAGTCCCATTTTCTGTCGAATTTGCCCTCAGGGTCGGTGAAAAGTTGAAATTACACGGCAACCCTCTCCTCTGCGTGGATGAAGGGCTAAGATCTGCTAAAGTCATTGGCAGTTTGGGAAACCTCAAATTATGTACTAGACATTATACTCCCAAATCTGCCCCTCTTTCCAACTCCTCCGCAGTCTTAATATGTTTTGATCTTATTTCCATATCCTTCGTGCGACTTCCGTGCACCCACTACCTTGGTCCTTAAGAAACCTTCCAAAAATGCATTTAGGAAACTTCGTAACCGCCTTCTCACGCCGCCTTCTTTACCTCAACCACGACTCTTAGGTCGGTCGAACCGCTTTATCACTCGATAGACCACCAACCGAAAACTCTCGGTTTCTTAAACTCGCTGAAATTTCCGACCTTCATCCCGACGATGCCAAAACTGAAAGAGGTTATCTGAGCGGGAATAAGCTGGGAGGGGGAATTCCGAAAATATGGGAAAACATGGGAGGTCTTCGGGGAATAGGATTATCAGGGATGGGACTTGTTGGGAATATTCCAATTTTCATGGGGTACATTTAAGAAATGTGTGTTATTTGGGGTTGGACAACAATTATCTAGAAGGGACAGTGCCTGCGGAGTTCGGCGCGTTGGAGTTTGTGAACGAGCTAAATTTGGAGAACAATAATCTGAGCGAGAAAGTCCCATTTTTTGCCGAATTTGCCCTCGGTGTTAGTGAGAAGTTGAAAACACGGCAACCCTCTCCTCTGCATGGATGAAGGGCTAAGATCTGCTAAAGTTAGTGGCAGTCTGGGAAAACTCAAATTATGTATTAGACATTATACTCCCAAATCTGCCCCTCATTCCAACTCCTCCGCAGTCTTAATTTGTTTTGATCTTATTTCCCTATCCTTCGTGCGACTTTCGCACCCCACTTCCCTGGTCCTTAAAAACCTTCCAAAAACGCCTTTTAGAAAAATTCCTAACTGCCTTTACAAGAACACTTCAATTCTATGACATGTTGATAGGACATTTTTGGAATTGTTTGGGTAATTAATGTAATGATAAGTGCATACATATGAATGGTTGAGTGCAGAGAACTCTGTTTTGTTCATTTTCAGGTACAGTGATGATCAACTATAAAAGCTTTATAATAATATGGTTTCTGGGAAGTAATGGAGATGATGAAGTTACAGACAGTACAAGAAAGGGAAACAGTAATTCTTTTACATAAATAACATGAATCGTGGTCTTAAGATGTTTACAAATGTTGAGTTTAGTCAGGGGAAAATTTGAAGAATAGGATCGGTGGGGATTATGGGGTTTGGCTCAAAAAAGCACGGGGTTTTCGCCGTCTTCCTGAGTCTTTGATGAAGGGGGGTCGGCGTTGGTTGTATCCTGTTGATCGGCGGCTGCGTCTGGTGTTGACGCGCCGGCGGCGGTGCCGGAGCTTTTGGATGTTCGTGTGGACCGGATGGAGCCGTCGGCGTTGAAATCCCTGGACTTCTTTCGCCGGGACCTCTTCGGAACTTCCGGGCCGCCGTCGGCGGCGGCGGCGGCGGGGTCCTTGATCTTGGCGCCGTCGGAAGAGGCCTTGCTCCGCCTCGTCTGCCGCGGCTTGGAGGTTTTTGGGGAATCTCCACCGCCGCCGCCTGCGGCGGCGGCGGCGGCGGCGGTACTGTCGTTGGCGACAGAATGGCGCCTGGGTTTCGATGATCCTTCCACACCGGCGTCTCTGCTCTCCGACTTCGGCGCACGTCGTCCTTTCGAATCTATCATTAATTGTTTTCCAAATGGAAAAACGTTACAGAATTCTTAAACAAAATCAAAATGTTGAAACGAACAGAATCCTTAACATAATCAAAAAATAAAATAAAATCCTCAAACGACACAATTTCTTGGCGTAATCAAACCTTCGGACACCCATTTGATCTCTGGGTTCTCTTTGGAGTCCGTGGGAGGGCCTAACGGCGCAGACTTCAACGCTCCAGATCCTTTGAATTCATTCATCTGCACATTCCTCCATTCAACATTGCCTCAAAAAACAAGGACACAAAACACAAATTTTCTTAACCAAATCAAAAAACTTCATCGTACGTACCCAGGTAGGATTATCCACAGCAGACGGTCCATCCCACCCTATATGAGCCACATGCTTTACATCTGTAGGAAACCCAATCTGTATTTCTGATTCTTTTTCTTCATCTGCATTATCAGATTCAAACTTTTAATTGAATCCATAAATATTCTAAAGTTTTTGATCTCGAAATAGAACATATGCAGATTTTTAGTTGAAATTGAAATGAAACCATTCTATGACAACACATATTTTGAGATCTTAACCTCGAGACGAAACATATTGAGCATATGCTAACTTTTTTAATCGAAACGAAACACCCGATTAACAAATTATACATGTTTTTGGCTTTTGGTCCTGAGACGGGTCATACTGGGCATATAACAACTCACCAAATATTTGATGGGATATGTACTTGATGCCCTTGATGAGGCCTTTCACCTTTGTGCTCATCGTCCTTCACCTCTAATGAACAATAATCCGAGTGGAAATCATATACTTTTCCCCAGCTTTCTCTTAATATCCTATCTGGAAAGTTTCCGACAGGGATAAGAACATCATAAAACATTAAATGCAGCGAAGCATAAAAAACGGAATCTTTAAATTTAAACCACAAACCTTCGCTAAAGAAATTGGGGGGTTATTGAAACTGAGAATCTGATTGGGTTTTGTACGGAAGATTATGGACAGAAAAAAAGTTGACTGGAATCTCCGGGTTGACTCTTCTGGGAAGGAAAATGATGTTAAAGCTGATGCTTCCTTAATTCAATGGCGATGGATTGTTGGGTGCTGATGCCCGTTAATCCAAACCTGAAGCTCATCGATAATTTAGGAGTTTTCATAAATAAATAGAAGAGGCATTATTATGAAATGGAATTTGGTCGTACGAGGTTATCCGTCGCCATGAAAGCGGGTAGTCTGCCACGATGCTCAATATCTGGGGGCTGTCTTCTTCCATGTCCCACATGCTACGACTTTACCTAACAAGCTTATAAAAATGTCCGATATATAAATAAAATATAATAATTTAAAAACTTTTTTTTAATTGTCCAATGATGTGTACTATGTAAACTGTTATTGTGTAGTAACTTGCAAATCACCAGAGAGATTAATCATACTATAAAGATTCATGTGACAGGTTCAAACAAAAGAGTATTGTCTATTTTTATTTTTTGTTCATAAAGGTTACATTGTTTGCAAGGCCCCCTGTTGACTGAGGCCACGACATGTAAGGATGCCTTGTCTTGGTTGAAGGCTCGTGATGTTCAAAAAGTCTGCGTCTAGTCTGATTGTCTAAATTTGGTTCATGCCCTATGTAGGAGGGAAGCCAATAGATCCTACCATGGTAATATTATTTTCAATTGTTTATCTAATCTATTAGTAGTTCGTTTTTGTCTATCTCGTTTGTTTTTATTCCACGTTCTAGGAACTAATTTGTTCATGAGTTGGCTAGGGTTGTTGGATCCCAGACTGAATGTTTGTACTGGGACAGTGTCCCCCCAATTTTTTTTTTAAAGTCAATACCAACGGGGTGTGGGAAGACAAGTGGGGGAACGATTCCCACTGAAGACATGAAGTGTTATTAAGAGACCCAAAGTACAAAAAATTGAGCAGATGTGATAGACTTTTTGTGTGTAGAGTGTTCAGAAAAGGTAATAGTAGTGTTGTTGGTGGATTTGTGCATGATTATATTGTCAAGGAGAGTTGATCAGTGTATATTATCGGAGTCATTCATGGTTGCACCACTTTGGTTAATTTGTGAATTCTAGATGTCTTGTAAATTAGATAATGATGTGCAATTTAATTGATTTTGTGGATTCTAAATGACCTATTGATTAGTCTTTGATCTTTTGACAATAAATAATGATTAACGTTTGATCTTTTTAACAATAGACAATGATTAACATTCGATCTTTTTAACAATAGCCAACAATTGAAATGCCGATTATCAAATTATGTGAACTTAATTTGATATTATTTAACCAAATTTGAAAATGTCCACAAAGAAAATGGAGAAGGAAAAAGACAACCTTCCAAGGCATTGCATATATCATCATATATTTGTAATACAAAGTGTATGAATGGATTTCTCACATCACATTCTACAACAAAAATCTTTGAATAAAAAATAATAATAAGAATGTAAGAGTTAAAGAATCAACACAACATATCAGTGAACAACCAAACTTGCTGTGACCTGTCTGAAAAAATTATTGATTTTTGACCTGCAAAAAACAGTATGCCATAAGAAATAGGGGGGCAGAAAAGACTAACAGTATACTATCTGTGTAATAAAACTCGCCTTGTTCAAATATTTCTCGTGAACTTTCAGTGCCCCGTCTAACGCTTTCTTTGCATCCAAGTTCCCAGTTACTTCACCCATGATCTGAAGCTCGACCAAATTAGGGGCAGTTGCAGGTATGGTAGAACATTCATGTAAAAGACGACAGGAATTAGAAATCTATAATATGCAAGTGTGCATATATCATATATGTGTGTATGGACATGTGTGTATGTATGTATACATAAGTCGAGATAGAGAGAGAGAGAGTACATTGACAATGTCATCTAGGCCCCTAGCCTCCTTCATAAGCCGCTTCTGCTTAGTCTCGAGGACAGCAGCAACAAGGAAAACAGCAAGAGCGTTTCTGTGGTCTGTCCAACCAGTTTTCGCATATTTCCTCTCAAATTTACCGTACTGCTTTAGCTCCTTGTTGCTTAACTTGACATTTTCGGTCGTGTGATGGGACTCCACATATGATGAATATATATGAGGATTATATTCCATCGCCCACATCACCTGAGAATTAGCGGCTAAATAAAAATGATCATATCCCACTACACAGATTTATGCTTCCTAACCAAATATAAAGAGAGTATAGTAGCATTCGCACCTCCCAAAGATACAGTGAATCAACGAAAGATAACTCTCTGCGGAAGAGAACCATCAGCATACGAAAGGCGAATAGATACTCTCCGCCATCCAATTCCTCTGTCAAACAAACTTACAGCCTGAGAAAGAGAGGGAGGAAAGAGATACCCCTTCCAAATGGCCTGTTTTAACGTGCACAAGATTTTGCACTCTACAATCCATTTCATATTGATAGTTACATACTGGGATTAGCAACCCATACCAAGGTGACGATGAAGCTTTGGGTCAATGGTTTTAACAATTTGTGAAAGGGTATTCAGTTGAGCTTGCACTCCCACTGAATTTGCAGTGCACTTGAAATTTTCTCGCTGTTCAAATAAACACGGGTAGGACTCAGTATCCAGGAAACGAAAAACATAAGTGCTATAAGAAGAGAGCTTACACAAGACACAAAGATCATAATAAAACACTAGAGGAAATGACGATAAGATACCAGTCTCCGCATTGCATGCTCAAAGCACCAGAATGCATCTGCTTCGTTTTCAAAAAGAATTGCCATGGGAGAGCATATATCACTCATTCCTGATCAAAGAGAAAAGCTATGAAAACCTTGCATAAATATATGTTTAAGAGTGTATGTTTTGATATTAATATTCTACCTTGAACATAGCTAATATCTTTGTCCACCCAGGCATAGACGGCGAGGATATCCCATAGTTTTGCTCGGTTAGCTTCATTCTCATAAAAAACGAGACTACGGTCTGTGCGAAGAACGTCCAGACCTGTAGTACAATATGTATCTTCAAACTGACTTTGTCAATCAACAGGATATACACTTAAAGACTATGACCCTCTTATATATATCTTATAAGGACCAATTACATAGGTTCAAACCCATTAACAGTAAGGTGATTGAGTAAAACACCAGCAGATATCATAGAAGCAAATACTTTTTCTTTTTATTATTATTCTAACTTGTCAATAAGTGATAAATGATTTGCCTGCATGAACTCCCTGGGGAGGCTTGTAGTTAAAAATGGAGCTTGTCAACAAGGTATCAGAGAGACTCAACTTCCAATATTGAAATTATACTAAGATAAAAGTGCTTGGGTTCATGTTCAATGGAGATTAGGTTCTAGGTTTCACCGGGACCGGAGGGCGAGGGGGAATAGTAAAGCTCAAACTGCATCTCGAGTTATTAAGAGAACAAAGTATTCATATGAATATGCATAAACACTGGAGATGAACAATATTTTGGAACACCAAGAAATATAATAAATGTGAGCAAACACAAACCAATTTGGCTTAAGCTCAGCTTCCATTGGATCACTGTCTTGTCAAAAGAATCATTATTGCCTTGTGAGAAACCTGGAACTGTAATGTTTTCTAAGTTTTGGCCATTATCAGTGATTGATGTCATTAATCTTCCACTACCAACGGTTGGTTCTATCTTCTGACATTCAGCCTTCCATGCAGCATACTTCTCCCTAGAGAGTCACGTTTTAAGATATTTATTCTACTTAAAAAATAAAATGGATAGACAAGCAAATCAAATTATGCATAACATTGTGAGAAATAAAAGAAACAAGACATCATATGTTGAGAAATCATATACTTAGATACTTGTTAGATAAATGAGGGAGTAGTTAGATCTTTCCTCTCCACCTTTCTTTCTTCCTATTTGAATTATGTGGCAGTAGCATGTTTCCTATGTATATAAATAGGTGGGAACTTTGTACAGTAAACATGAAATACACAGTACAGTTTTAGTCTTCCCTTCCATAGGCTCTGGTAGAGAAATCATAAGTTCAGAAGTAGAAAGTAGCTGCTTATCCATAATCCATCCAACCAACCAGTTTAGGAGTGATTTTGACATTTTGTTACTGGCTGTCTGGTATCATACTGTTCAAAATAAGCTGAAATGAATTCATTTTACCTCCTCTGCTGCTTGAGTTCATTTCGCTCCTCAAATGTGCTACTAGGATCAAAACAACCCAACAAGAATTCCCATACTGCTGCTTTGATTGAAGGATGAATACCCTAACATGTAAAAGAAATAAACAAAACTGATCAATGCCTGTTCAGAATACTTAATAATGGACAAGCCTGCGAAGAACGGTTAACAAAAGAAATGGTTGCTCCAACAGCATTTAGAAGAAACTTTGAGAGCATGAATGTGCCAATCTAGCTCTTAAGTACATGATCTAAACCGCTCAAATTCATTAGCTAAACAATTTTTTTTAAAGATTAAATAACTGCTAACAATGACTCTACCCCTCGTTGGATCCTTCTAAGAACAGCCGCTATATCCAATTGGCCATCTATAGAGAATGCAGCATTCCATCTTCTCTGACTAAGGGTTTTCCCTGCCTGTTATAAATAGCATAAACAAGCGTGAATTGGAACTGTAAAAGACACATAACAACAACAATGAATACAATAGGATAGGAAAGGCATTAGAAACGAACGGAAAAACACAATATCTTAAACAAATGACAAGGCAAACTTCAATGCTTCAGTTCAAGATGCATTCACTTCTAGAAAACAGCTTTGCCAGGTATAAACTACAATCAAAAAAGATTTTCCTGCTTTCTGATAACAAAACTGATAGGACATAGAGCAGAATTTAAGAAGCCAAAAGACCTAATAAATACTAATAAATAAGAAACTTTCTTCAATGATCACTGCATCCAATTAACTTAACACTCATACACAACATTAAAAACACACATATAAACAAAGAAAATGTCCAAATGAAATGTAATAAACATGGCAAGATCAACAGACCCTTGTTTTGAAGCGGGTCTTGGGAACATCAGCCTGGCATTCTGGTCTAATAGGGAAATATGAATCCAAATCCTCATACCACGAATTCCTCCCAACACAACTCACTGCCACTCCAAAAAAAAAAAACAAAACAAAATCCTCAATTAATATATCATCCACATTTCAAAATTCAACAATACTATAAAATGGGATGTGAAAAAAAAAAAAAAAAAAAAAAAAGATTCAGTCATTGAAAGGCAGTGAACCCACCGCAGCCATAGGAGGCACCGGAGGAAGAGTTTCCCATCCGAATTGATAAATTGATTGAAATATATTAATCTTTGATTTGATGCTTTCTTCAAATTATCAAAAGATCGCGACGTTTCCCAGTTCCCACGACGGTGATAGCAGGGATTTGAGTGGCTTCGGAAATCGATGCAAGTTTTGCAGAATGACAAAAGGAATGTATTGGTATTTGGTAGGGGTTTTGAAATGATGGTGGTAAAGCTTACGCTCTACTCTTCCGATGACGTAATGTGATGAGATCACATCGTTGCTCCGATTCGATTTGTGTCAACACCGTAACTCCTCCGTAACAGATTACGGAGAGTATGTTTATTGCTGTTTTGATATATTGAGTATATAAGTACCCCTTCTCTTCACGCTATATAAGGTGAATCAGAATACATCAAGTTATGTTCACAACATTTAATTCACTTTGATGAAAATACAAAAACTTGTGTTATATTGTTTCACGGATCTCAATATGTGAGACAGGTCAAATATTTAATTAATGAGATTAAATATCTGATCCATAATTAAATATTAGATCCGTCTATTGAGACAGTTAGATGATCTCACACAAGCATTACCGTTATGAAAAATATTCATAGTGACTCAATATTGTGCATTTTATAAAATTTTATTTATGTATAATAACTTGTAAATTATACAAGAAAGACAATAAACATTACTCTGAAAAAGCACATATAAAATGTAAATAACGCTAGAAGTACTGTGTTTACAAGTTTGACCGAAAGTGTGTTCACAAATAATTGAATTTATGACCTTATAATAAAATTACGTTCTATCCACTTGATTACATCTTTTGATACTAAAGTATGACCTATATCTATTTTAACATGACACACATCTAAAATATTTGATATTTTATATAACATACACTACTTTATAAATAATCATGAATGTTTCAAAGATAAAAAGATTTGATAGTCTAATTTTATGATTATATTTCATGGTTTATTAACGGCTTAACAATTGAGTTAATAATGAACATTTATTATACCATGGACCATGGTCCACATTGTAAAATGCTAGATAAGCAAGTGTACCCAAAGTATATTATATAAAATAATACTTTTTTATTCAAATAATATACATTATTTGATCAAAACAATATACGTTGAGTATTCAAATAATTTATATATTTTATAAATTTATGATTCACATCACCATAATGCATACAATAATAATTGAATAACGAACAATCGTTATATCATGGACCTTGATACAGTGCGTCGAATTTGACTTCATATTTTACAAAATTCATGTTTATAATACACATACACATAAACATGATATAATAAACATGAAATATGTGCATTATGAGCATGAATTATGTGTATTATGTTAAGTGTTTAATTTATATTCATTATACCGTGTTATGTGTATTATGAATATGAATTTTGTGTATTATGTTAAGTATTTAACTCATATTCATTATATCATGTTTACGTGTATTGTTATGAGAACATGAATTTTGTATATTATGACGTGAAATTTTGTGTCCACAATATAAATATGAGTGGACCAAAACATTGTAGAATCTAAAATTCTAACGGGCCAGTGATGAGTTATCTTGGATTGTTGGTAACAGCTCGGCCCAGATTCAGTGTATATATAAGTGCAAAGAAGCACCGCAAAACCCTAGCGGTACCCTCCCATCCAAACCCTAAAACTCCGCATTTTACACCGGGGATAGCTCGCTCTGCATAAACCGGCGCTCCTGCTCTTTCCAGTAGACGAAAATGGTGAGTCTTTACTGAAGTTATCTATTGGTTATTTCTGTGTGCAATTCTGATAATTGTGTCATTGGATTATATCTTCGTTCTTATACTATTTTGCAGCCGTTCAAGAGGTACGTTGAAATTGGAAGGGTCGCTCTCGTCAACTACGGAAAGGACTATGGAAAGCTCGTCGTCATCGTCGATGTTATTGATCAGAACAGGGTAATCTTATTTGCTTTGATATATCTTCCGTCTTTGCCTGAATTTTCTTTGCAAAGTATTGGTTGTACTGGGCTTATTTTCATTTCACGTTTCTGTTGATTTTAGCTGAAAAGCAAGTTTATTTATAGTTTGGCCTGTGATGGGAAAATATATATTTGCCTACATTGTCTGATCATATTTACATGACAGAGATGTGTATATGATCTGAGGCCATGCCTAATATATGCTATTATATGTTCTTCACTCGGATTTTAGAATCACAGATAGATTTGGTCATAGCATTGTGTAATCAATTATTGTATTGTATTGATCTTTACATGGCCTATATGTGCTATAGGTAGTGTAGCTTTATTAGGGTGCTGATAATGCTATATACATATCTTTCCATTTGTTTGTTGGGAGTTTAAGTTGTTTTGTTCACTTTTCAAATTAATAGGCACTTGTTGATGCCCCTGACATGGTGCGGAGCCAAATGAACTTCAAGAGGCTTACACTCACAGATATAACCATTGACATAAAAAGGGTCCCAAAGAAGAAGACATTGATTGCTGCCATGGAGGCTGCTGGTGAGCCCATGTTCTTAAACTATGGGTCTATTCTTTTCCATTATTGTTATTTAATTTATGTTCCATTTGCTGTCAGATGTCAAGAACAAGTGGGAGAACAGCTCCTGGGGCAGGAAGTTGATTGTGCAGAAGAGGAGGGCTTCTCTAAACGATTTTGACAGGTTCAAGATCATGTTGGCAAAAATCAAGGTTTGTATAGATTGTTATGTATTTAATGAATCATCTTACCTACTTTGTTCAACGAAATCTTAATTTCATTGATCAAATTGAGTTCATATGTTTTCTGCTGCTCACCTTTTCCAAGCTTTTGGATAAAATATTTGGGTAGTTTTATTATATTTTTTGTCCTAGTTAGAGTAAAATGCGACTATTTTTGTCTCTCCTTCAACAAACTCTGACATGTTTTCTTTATTCAATATTTGCAGAAGGCTGGAATTGTGAGACAGGAGCTTGCAAAGCTTAAGAAGGAGAGCACAGCCTAAAATCCATTTTGTTAGAATATTAGGTCTTCTGCCCTATATCAAGGATTGTCTCTTTAGTTTATGCTTCTCTTGTACCGAGAAAGACACAATTTTGTCATATCATTTATCATATGCATTTTTGGAACCTTTTTGCGGTGGATCTTATGTTGATTGTTGAAATATTATCAGGCACTATAAAATTATGTTTGTTTGGCATTTGGTTTGGTTGATATACTCCAGCAATGTGAATGGTGTAGTATGCAGCAATGTGATATATCTCTATAATGATTGAATTGTCACCCATATGCACCTATGGCAGCTGGACACTCAGTTCTTGCTTTTTGTCATTACATGACTAATTTGTGTAAACATTTGCCTTTGCAAACAGGCAAAGCTATTTGTAAGCTGGATAAGTGTTTTGGTCTGAAAGTTGCATAAAATGCACAAAAACTACTCTTTCTGTCCCATTTTGTGTCTAGTTTAATTAATAGTTTAATTAATAGAGGTTTAATTGAAGTAAATGAGCAAGGAAGAAAGAGTGACCAATGAATAATAAACATGAAAGATTATATGGATGAGAGTTAATTTCATTTCAAATCTTTATTACTTCAAAGTATGGAGGAGAGTTAACTTCATTTCAAATCTTTATTACTTCAAAGTGTGAAACTATTTATAAGAGGTCTCAAGATCAGAAGCATTGTTATATTTGAAAAGGAAGCATATTAAAAGCTTACTTTGGCACTAGGAACAGGTACTTAATTCAACAAGAAACATGGTGAGATACATTCAACTTTAATGTCCTGTCAGATTATAGGTAAAGTACACAACATTTTTGATACATAAACAATATTTATTACAACAATACATGAGAGCTCTTATGCTATACTCAAATTATTTCCTTGGATGAGTTTTCTAAGCGCATCGCAATGGCCACAAAACTAGACATTGATACGCAACAGAAGAGGCTCTGGTTGCAGCACAGACACATTTGAAATTTGCATTGATACATGTTGAGCAGGCCCGAACATGTCCAACTTAGAGAAAGAGGTATTTCTCTTTTAAATGTATCTACTTCCTTAACGAGAGGAACTCAAAGCTCCGAAAAGCATCATCTCGAGTGCTCTTTGAGAGTCCAGTACGGAAGAAGGATGATGGTTTAACTTTGCCATCGGGTTTGAGTTTCTGCGTGGAAGACAAACGGCCAATGCTCGGCACTACTCTGCTAGAGTGACCATCAGTAGCTTCAGCAGAAGAGCTTGGTCGGGTGCTTGAAATCGCAGCTCTCTTTGAAGAGCTACCATTTCGGGAAGTTTGGCCTTTCTCTGAATTGGCTTGCTGCAGATAATAATTACAACCACTTTTAGTACATGTGGACGTGATAACTTAGAAATCATTTGATAGCCAAGCATCTTGTGCTCATATGGCATGTAGTGACTATCCCATATGGGAGGTCATGAGATCGAGCCTCAGTGGAGGTAGTATTGACTCTTTGTGCTTCAACAAGTTGAAAAAGTATAGATGAACAGATACTACAAATGTAATAGAGTCAGTAGAATTCAAAAAAAAAAAGAAAAAAAAAGAAATCATTTGATAGGATAAGCGCATTGCTAGGACTGTTTAGCAACTTGGGTAACCTAAATAAAGGAAAGAGAAGATGGAAGACAGAATTCTTACCATACAAAAGATAGCAGAAAATTTTCTCCCCATAAATTAAAACATCGACGAGAGTGAAGAAATGCTTACCACATCTTTAGACAAAGGTACATCATCTGATTTGTGTCTCGAGTGTTCACCATGCCGACCAGAACCTGAAGCATTTCTCCTAGAAAATTCTTCGACAGCACCAGAAAACCTGTCCCGAATATCTTGACCTGCAGAATCAAAATATCAAATATCACTTGTCATGCAATGGTCAAAATTTCACACAAAGGGTCCAGGTATTTGGTGAAATGGGCAAAGGTCAAATATAGAATGATTAGATTTTGGTAAAGGCGAGATAACATTTGGTGAGTTTCAAGAGAAACACCTGCTGTCTTTCCCGGTCCTTCTGCAGATGGCCTAGCACTTAATCCAATAGGATTCTGGCAAAATGAAAACGCAAGGTAAAACCGACATACATAGGCAAATTTAAGCAACAATTACAGGACAAAATTTATGAGCACCTACTCGCCCTCTGGAACTGGAGCCAATCTGAGGATATTTCAAAATTGTCCAATCAAAAACATAGTCAAATTGATAACCTGTGGAGATAAGATGGTCAAGATGCAGACACCACAACTTACGTCTGTTGGACTATTAAAAGAGAACGGAGTCACATTTTCCCCATACCTTCGCGAATAAACAAGTCTCGGAAAAGCCGTTTCAGATAAGAATAGTCAGGTCTGTCTTCAAAGCGCAATGATCGACAATAGTGAAAATATGAAATGAACTCGGAGGGGTATGATTTGCACAGCACCTGTTTCCACAATTATCAAGTATAATCATTTAGTAAAACCCAGCCCATAAAGTCATAGATATCAAGCCTTGTTGCAATCGAGAGTCAAAATAAAAGGTGCCGTCAAAATTCAGAAATATTGACAAGTTTAGATATGTGCCTATATTGCATTTTTCATTGGCATAGCAAGTACCTCTATAGGAGTTAACATCTTCTTCTCACTGATTTTGTCATATTTCTGCTTTTTAGTACCAGCTTTTAATCCCTGCCAAGGAAGGCTGAAGCAAGAAAAAACAATGCATAAAGCTCTGTAGGTAAGCCAATAAGATCAAGATATACATTGGGAGGAAAACTCCAGACAAGAACGAAGAAGAAAAGGTAGCAACTCTCAGAATCCAACCTTCCTCTGAGGAAATACATAAGTACATAACCCAATGACTCCAAATCATCCCGTCTGCTTTGTTCTGTCGGGAAAATAAGAACAGAAATTCCGGCAGTAATTCATAAATGTACCTTTTAGTAAATCAGGTAAAATTTATCGATAAGATGACAACTCAAACGACTTGTCTAGGAAGTAAACTCACCAACGCCAAGGTGTGTATTGACACTAGCATAGCGAGCTGTGCCTGTCAGATTTTTGTTTTCCCTGGAAATTGAAAATGGGAAAAACATTTCAAAGGATGTTGTTACGAGACAAATTGCCCAAATTTGGAGAAAGAAAGAGAGTGCAGCAGCAACGTACATACCCCTTCCCCACAGTAAACATCGAGGCCAATATTTAGTGACTAATGATCTATATATAGGGGATGGTTCAGGTGAGAACACCTCCCCCTATAAAAAGTGAGGACACATCCACACCCTCCATCTTGAGAAATCAAAGGCTAGGATCTTAGTATCTTACCATTACTAAACTTTCAAGTTTGCAATAATTATAAAATGATCTCCGCTCTTAAAAGTTTTCAATAATTATAAAATTGACCCCGTGTTTTTTTATTAAAACGCTCAACCATTGATGAACCTTTATGGATGGCTGAGATAAGTCCTCACTTTTTATAAGAGGACCATGTTCTCATTTGATCCTACCCCCATATATATATATATATATATATATATATATATATATATATATATATATATCATATATGATATATACAAGTATTAATATATCTTGACTGATTCAAACATTGCACTAATCAAAGAAAATGTTTTTTTTTTCCTAGAGTATCAACAAAACGTCTGCTTAGACTCAAATTCTGCAATTTCTGATCATTAGCATTAAAGAGTTAATAGCGTCAGACCTGTATGGTATATGCTTATGAGTCTGGAGATCCTTATACTTTTTAGCAAGGCCAAAGTCTATTGCATAAACCTGCTCAAGAATTTGAACTGTTAAAATCTGGCTATCAAGCCTAAAGACATGCTGAAATCTTTACAAAGTGTTTATTACTGCATTTAGAAAAGCTAAGCCATATGTAAGGAAGTAAGGGAGTCAAAAACACAACTTTTCAAAATAAAGTAGGAAAAATAAAAAACCTGATTTGCTTTGCGACCTAAGCCCATTAAGAAGTTGTCTGGCTTTATATCACGGTGTAGAAATCCTCTACAGTGCATGTATTCAACTCTATTAATCTGAACGTGAAACATGATAGAATTGTAACCTAAAACAGATAAGCAACAAACCAAGACACCAAGCAAATGTCATGATGTAGATCTAGAGTATATAGGTAATATTACGTACTAGTTGATCAGCAAGCATCAAAACGGTTTTTAGAGAGAACTTTCTATTGCAGTAGTTGAAGAGATCTTCCAAACTTGGACCAAGAAGATCAATGACCATAACATTGTATTCCTTGTCAACTCCAAACCATTTAAGGTTGGGAATACCGGCTACATCAAAACGTCAAAAAATGAAAAGATCAGCTCCTTATCTAGCTTCATCTCCCAATTCATAATTTTGTATGTGCTGCTAATTTAACATTAGAGTTAATTCCCAAAATGGTCATCCGACTATGGTCTTTTCTTAAATTGGTCCCTTGACTTTTAATTGCACCCAAAGTGATCCTCCCGACTTTTGAATTTTAAGCCAAAATGGTCCTCCGTTAGCTTTGACGTTAAGTAGGTGTTAAAATGAAGGGTAAAACTGTAAATTCAGGTTTTGCACTCCAAATTAAAGCAATTTGTGACTGCTTTCAACAGCCTGCACACATATTTCTTCAAATTAGGTTTTTGCTCTCCTAAATCTGCAATCAAAATTTGGGATAATCAACTAGAAGGCCAGAAATCTTTGCCTTGGAGAGTTTGTGGATGAAGTTGAAGATCAACTTTTTTGGCCTTCTAGTTGATTATCCCACATTTTGATTGCAGATTTATGAGAGCAAAAACCCAATTTGAAGAAATATGTGCGTAGACTGCTAAAAGGAATCACATATTGCTTTAAATTGGAATGCAAAACTTGAATTTCCAGTTTTACCCTTCATTTTAACACTTACTTAACCCAAAAGCTAACGGAGGACCGTTTTGGCTTAAAATTCAAAAGTCGAAGGACCACTCTGGGTGCAATTAAAAGTTAATGGACCAATTTAAGAAAAGACCATAGTCCAAGGATCATTTTGGGAATTCACTCTTTAACATTATTAAACAAACATTTCAAAATTTACATTCTTCATTAAAACCCTTTTTTTTTTGTATTATTTTTTCTTCATTAGATGTAAACTATCAACATGAATCTCATTTGCAATATTAATTGGACATTGCTTCACCAGTGGCATGTGGCCAACAAGGGAGAAAGAAAGTTGATAATGAAAGTGCAAAGATAACAAGAAAAGGAGAGAATGAGAACATACTTCCTCCCTGGAGAAGCGAATATATTTTTGATTCATAGTGAAGCTGTGGGTGTTTGGTCTTGACTGATTCCTAGTAAACACAGCAATAACAAAAACTCAAAATAAGGAAACAAATAAACAATTTATCCACATTAATAAATAGACGTTACTCTTGCATTATGCGTTCTCCATGAAATGTTCTTGCCGTCAAAAAAATATAAAGAAGCAGCACACAACTTAAATATATTGTATGTACAAAAGGTAAGTACAAACACTACAAATGCCCGTTCATCATCCATCAACGTGAAGAAACGATAATGCATTTTCTTAGATACGCCTGTATAATGGTGTGTTCTGCGCCGTTTAGACACTTCCTCCAAGAAAATGAATTTTACAAAGTAAAACTATTTCAGTACAAGTGTTTAGCTAAAACACCAAGATGAATAATGATTCAGTCATCAACATTCAATTGTGTAGCCTTACATGAACTGCTGGAAAGAAATTGTAGCAACATTTAAAACATGTGCATCTCTACAACTTATCATGGACATCATGAAATGAACATACAATCTAACAGCAACTCCTTTCATGCTAAGACATAAAAGAAGAAAAGGAGCTTACCAACTTGATGGCAACTTCTTCTCCACTTTGTACATTGATACCTACAGATAACCAACAGCAAACACCACAATCATTTACAAACAATTAAAAAAAAAAAAAAAACTAGTATGAATTTAGATGAAAACTGCTAGCTCTGGCAGGTAAGTTGGTTTCTGGGTGGTAAATTGTGGGAAAGAAAGATGAAAACTTTCTGGAAATAGAAGACCATAATTTGGGTACTGGAAGTAAATGACAAGAAGCACAATTACTGAGCTAAATCAAATGAAATGAAACTGAACAGAAATGCAACAGTGAAAGACATACCTAGATAAAGCTCACCAAAAGAGCCACTCCCAATCTTCCTCACCATCTTAAACTTGTCGCCGATAAGAGCTTCCATGGCGATTAAAGAACCGAGTTTCGAACAGTATATAGAACAAAATTCAACGCCCAGAACCCCGATTGCCACTCGGATTTGGAGTTACAAAATTGGTGAAAATACAGAACGGTCAAATCCTCTAACACTCCAACAGGTAGAAACACAATGATCAACTGTACTACTCAACCAAAACCCAAAATGAAATCACCAAAAGAAATAGAAACCTAAGATTTTCGATCGAGAAAGCTGCTGTATTGTTCAACTACATCCTTCGATTATCTATTCCGAAACGCCAAAATCGAAATCCAAACCCTCAATTGACGAGCACGACCGGTACTACTTGATCAATGAAAAGGCAATCAATCAATTTACGAATCAACAACGCAAAACAATATATCTATCAGTTGCTTAACAGAGAGATAGAATAAAAGCAATCCAACAACTCTGGCGTGAGGGAGAACTGAAAAAGGTAAGAGCTTTGAGGAGAAAGAGAGAATTGATGGAGTGAAATACGTGCGGGTGTGCTGTGTACAGTATCGCCTGAAAAAGGAAACCAAGTGGCAAAGATACGCAGTATTCTTTGAATTCTTTCCTGTTTTTTGGGTCAAATTTTTGTAGGAACTACGATGATGATGTTGTAGACTAACTAATTAGTTTGTATTTGCTTCAAAACTGTCAAACTCAACTAATCCGAAATGCCAAATTAACCAATTCATCATCTGATGTGGAACCAACCACATTTGTAGCAATGTTAATGGGGCTTTTTGATCACAATAAATGGAACAAGCCAAGAAAAAGGAGAAAGATAAATGCAAAGAGGACAAATATTATAGATTGATTGAGCTTAGTTAATTATATGACCAAATCAAATAAATCAATGTACCTTGTGCATGCTTATATATTTTTCAAATACTCCTTGTATATTTTTCAAAAAGTTAATGTGACATGAGGTAAAAATTAAAGTTATTTAGTACATATTCAGTAAAAATTATTTAAGAATGAATCCAGATTATAATATTATACCTGTTTCGATTTGAGTGTGTTTAAAAATTGTCATTGATGGGTTGGAGGACTAGGCATTAGCTCCCATCTCGAGAGGTTGTACTTGATGTCAACTAGTTGTACTTGGTCGGTTCACCCGATCATCCCAAATAGTCGGAAGAACTCAAAACGTGGCATGGCGATCACAAAGTAAATGTAGTTGGTTCTTTAATTTGGATTTTCCTCAATAATGGACGGTTAAATGATGTTGGTTACTCTCATAAAGTCATTCAAGGATGAACCCAAAGCATGATGTTTTACATGTCTCGACTGTGGAGTGTGTTTAGAAATTATTATTGAGGGGTTAGAGGACTGGGCATGGGCTCCCATTTCGATAGGTTGTACTCGGTGTCAACTAGTTGTATTTAGGTGGTTCACCCAATCCACCCAAGTAGTTGGAAGGACTCGAAAAGTGGCATGACGATTACAAAGTAAATGTAGATAGTTCTTTAATTTTTTACTACGTATTTTTTTAATCAATAATGGATCTAAGCTTAAATGATGTCAATTACTCCCTTAAATTCATGTGTAATGATTAATACAATTTACGAGTATAATAGACATATAAATGCCATTGGAGGCTAGGGGGAGTGTACGAGGTTCATTTTTCTAGCTATTCTGAGGCAGTAAAAATACTATTCTTGTTCTCCGATTACTTTTCTTGCAGTATTCTTTGAAAAATACTTGGTATACTCTTAATTTGTACTCCCTCTCACATGCTTTTGATGTAGACACTTTTCTGTGGGTCCACATGATGAAAATAACCAATCTCTATTTGTTACCTAAGGAAGTATAATTTTGGAGTATGCATTGTATAACTCGTATTCTTGACCCTACCAAGTGGATATGTTGGGATCTGACTATTTAAAGTCGTAAATTAACTTATCTTAATTTTTAAGATCGAATGAAAAAGATAAATTACAAGATGTAAAAACATCTAAATATTTTTTCAGGTACATTCACAATTGGGCTAATTCTGTACTCTTGGTAAGAATTGAACCTAGCATTATATTGTATGTAGTTGCCAATATATTAGAAATATTAACATTTTTTTTGTGTGATAAAAAAGTTATCTAGAATTTGGTGCAGGTGAAGTCCATGCAGAAGCAGTGTACAAGCTGGTCTCCTTCCACCCCAGCCTTAGGGTTCCATCTCCTTGTACAAGGCTATAGCCATGAGCGGGAGGGAACATGTTGAGGATGAGCTGAGCTTGAGCTATGGAGTTTCTGCTCATTCCCACTTGCAAAAACCCATTCCCCAAAAGCTCACTCCTCCATTGCCTATACTTATCTTCCCCGCTCCGAGCCGGCCCGCCGATCGCCAGGATATTGTTAATCTCCCGCCGGAGAAGGCAGTGCTCCACCGTGTGCCGGCTCGCGTCGTCGCTCGGCAGCAGCGCGCCGAGCGAGTCGAACACGGTGGAGTAGTAATGGAGCGAGCCGACGAACCGGTCCAGGAACGAACCGCCGTGCACGATTTCTTGCTCCACTAGGGTTATCACGGTCGGGGAGACCTGCCGGAGGAGCCGCATGGTTTTCCAGTCCGGCCCGGTGGCGTCGTAGAGGGAATGGTGGAGCCAGTGCACGGCGACGGCGTCTCCTCGCCGGATTTTCAGCGCGGAGACATCGTCGATCTCTCCGAACTTTTTCCCGACCGGGTGGAACTCGAAGGATAAGCCGAGGCGCTTAGCGAAGCTCGAGAGGTGTTTTCCGGTCTCGACTAGGAGGTCCATGGAGGTTCCGAGCCCGGTCATCTTGAGATGCGGCGGTGGGCCCTCCACGCGCGTGGCGAGGATGTGGAAGAGCGCGGGCCATTGGAGGCCCTGCATGATGTCGAGATCGACGATGTGGACGCGCGCGTGGCCGTGAACCGCCTCGAGGATGGCCTGGTTGGAGGTGAAATGAGCGAATTTTATGAAAGGGGAGACGTTGTTGAAGATTTGGAAGGAGGAATGGAGAGTCTTGAGGTTTATCAATGGCGAGCAGATTCCCAGCCATGAATTGATGACTCTACTCGCCATGGCGTTGGCGAAATACGCCACTACTCGCTCGGCGCAGGACGCGCCGTACGGGGACGCCATTTGCGTTAGCTCAAGGAGCATCCGGTGAGCTTCGCCGAGATTATCGACGGAAATCGCCACCGCACATTCCAAGAGGAGACTTATAAGCCTCATACCGCCGTCGTCGTCGCCGTCGCCGGAGCTCCGTTTGCTCTCTTGGCAACCTGCAGTAGTAGAAGGCTGAACCGCCTCGCCGCGCGGCGGCGGCGGCGCTGCAACTTCTTCACTTTCCGGCAAGTCCTCAATCAGCTGCCGCGTCACATGCTCCACCCACTGGGATAGCTCCCCCGCCGCGCCATTAGAGCTCGCACCACCACCACCAACAATAGAAATTCCCATTTCACTCACACTATCACCATAGCGGTGATGATGATGATGATCCCATAACTGTTCATGTTGAATCACTTCAAATCCTCCTCCTTTCATCATGAAACCAAGGAAAACTCCTCGTTTTCAGCCAGTCAGCTATAAGCAAACTATGCTGGTTTATGTATCTTTTGCCGACTAAAATCACAAAATTAGTTTATGGTTGTGCATTTTGTTGGCTATGACCACAAAACTGATTTACCTGTCTTTTGCTCCCTAAGGTCACAAGATCACGTGTCATTTGAAGGGTTACAAGGCTGATTTATGTGTTTTTTTTTTGTAGGTTAGGGTTACAAGACTGGTTTATATGTCTATTGTCGACTAAAATAACAAATGGATGGATTTATCTGGAATGTATTTGGATAGTGACTGTGAATTTCTCTCGTCACTGAAAAAAGATCAGAGGAACAGAAGGAGAGTGGAGGGAGGATTAGTGGGATGAAACAATATAATGCAGCAGGCCATATATGAAGGTAAACCTGCAGAAAGCTAGCCAAGAAGAAGGTCGTCACAAACGCAACAAATTTGAGGGTGAATTGTTTATTTGGGAATGGAGCGGCCGGCATGGCACAGACAAGTAGATGAAACAAGTTGCTAATATCCAAAACCACGTCAAACTATTATGATGTTTTCGTATTTTACTAAAACAGATTTGCTTTTATCTGTTCAATGTTGAAGTCGTGATAGACCAGATATGTGTATGCTTGGTCTCCTGGTCTGGAGGAATATAATATCAAAATATATAATATGCAGCAGACTAAGATTATAGATTATAGAAGAGTATAGTGGACCATATTATTGGAGTGTATGTATGAGGGACAAATGTTGAGATGTGCTTTTAGAAAGTATATATTATTTTCATTACATTATAATTTGTATTGATTGGGTGAAAGTTAAATTAAAGGAATATATAAGAGAACAAAGTTGGTCATCCCTATACTATAACCGATGATCCATTTCCTTACATATTAGCCAATAAAGAATAAAATGGAGTAAGTAAGACTAACTTCAAATTAAACAAAAATATACATAACAACTACACGAAAATAGTAAATAATATTTATAGATTTAGCTATATATGTGTAATTTAAATATCTACTGATATCAATCTATTTGATAAATTAAATACCTATTATTGGTTTTATGACTTTAATAGACGTTGGCTTGCCCGTTGCCAATACGAAGGGATACAGTTGTTGGACTAAAATAGCTAGGAAAGTAATATCAGAAATAGAAAACCATTAATTACAAATTTGATTAACTTCGGAAGTAAAAGTAAAGTGCTCTTCTAGACGGCGCAATCTCTAGAAAAATATTGGATCCTCTAGTTGTACCTTCTATAGGTGTGCTGCAACGTTTCATTCTCCCATCAACGGTTAGAAATGAAAAATGGGCCTAATCACTAGTCCTCCTGTATCCAACCCATCACCTACAAATTTCAGTAATTTACTTATTGATTTTTTTTTATAGATAAATTTGATTTTTTTGGGTAATGAATTTAGTTTTGAATTGATTTGTTAAAAATTAAATGTGTAATATTTAGTTTCCCATTCAAACTATTTGCTAAATGAATTCCAGGACAGTTGGAGTGGACTACTAATACAATTGTAAGATACTTTTGTAGGAGTGTGTCATGTTAAAGAGTTTTGAGACGACACACATTACGACTCGAGTTAAATTCGACTTAATTTCATAAGGGTAGAGATAGTAGATGAGAGTATAAGAAAAAGAATTGTTCACATGATGCTGTCATTGTGGAAACTCTAGTTGGGAAAATTGTCAGCATGGCAGCATCCAACAGAAACAACCATGGCCTGGCAATTGCCATCCTACAAAGCCATGTCCATTTATTGTAGTGGTTAGCTGAAACAACGTGAATTGGTCATACCAAAGCCGAACACAAAGCTTAATGTTAAGGTCCAGTAAATAACATCCTAGTTTCTGCAGGACTGCAGATGACAGTACAGTACAGGTCATTTACAGATCAGAAGTAACAGAACTGTGATTTTCTGTCAATTTAAGGTTAGAAGTACTCCAAAAGCATTGATGTATCTCACAAACAGACCCTTTTTTTCTCGACGTTAGTAACAAAATCCTTAAAATCTATTTATGAAACGTGTTTTAATCTGTGTGTCTTGAAATGGGCAAGCTTTGGATCGGATGTATCAGATGACAAAAACATTTCTTTAATTTGCTAGCACCTTTGCACTATGCCCGTACTCGCCCATTATCATGCACGAGAGTGAGTTTATAAAAAGAAAACAACTCCATCCAAGTTAGTCAGACATAAATTTCAAGTTCAACTCTCAGTATAAAAATTCATGGTTATCGGAATTTTTTAAAATTAGGGTTCACATTGTTGACGCAAGTCTTAACCAACCAACTTTTGGACTACCAATAAAAGTTGTTGTAATACCAACCACTTTAACTGGTGGTTACACATTGCAGATCCCAAAAGTGGTCGAAAGTGGCATTTCCAATTAAAAACCTTACAATTTTCAACTTAAAATGCACTTTTGGGTATATCTGTGGGTTTCCTTGTAATAGGAAGTAGTTCAGATAATGAAAGCAAGACTGATGAGCAGAACCAACTAAAATGAAAATGACCTTAACAAACAGTATACTGTGAAATGTGAAGTAGTCTCTGCTCTGTCAAAAATTTTGTAAATTTAACACCTACAATTTCATTTCTATACTTGTCTTACACTGAAACTGTGACTTTCAAACATAGAGAGAGAGAGAGAGAGAGAGAGAGAGAGAGAGAGATGGTGTCTAAACACAGATTATTGGCCCTAAGGTATCCACTAAATGAATAAAAGAAAAGCATTAGTGCGATTCCGGCCCAGGGAGACTGACCATGGATCATGGATGGTTTGTATGCATCGGCTTTTCTGAACTTCTTTTTGGCATCAAAACTGTCAGCGGTTGAGTTCCCGAAGAAGCGACTCGTCTAGAATTCACATAGGTTTAAGGGTTTAATGCAACTCGACAACAACACGTGGTTTGGAGAGCAGAGCACGATTATCTGTACTTGTTCTGTGACTCTGAATGTTCAAGCTGAGGAGGCAAGAGATCCATAACGCTACCTTGCGATTGCTGACTAGATGTCTCCGATGTTTCTGACTCGTCCTCTGTTGATAGAAACACGGGCATGAGATAGCAATACACTCTATTCCTAGCAACTTCTAGAAAAAGCACCACGGTATTTCTATAATTCTAATCCGTCAGAATCAAAGGAATAAAACTGAGAGGAGGGCGAGGGGAATTATAGCAAAGCGGGAAAAAGAAGGTTGATGTGTGCATTACATTGTAGAAACAATAGAGAGCATGAATCTCGACTCTCGAGACTTGGTGGAGGATAAGAGTCACTTTGGAAGAGAAAATAAATCGTCAATAGTATGAAAAGAAGCATACCGAAGAGTGACTTTATGGTTGGCCTCTTTGGTTTGGTACTTTTCTTCTTCAATTCAGCTGGTAAACAGAATAAGACCTCAGTCAAGCAAAAGAATATTAATAATAAGCAAGAAGAAAAAGAACATAGAAATCAAGCACTTTAATACCCCGCCCCCTTCAGAAAGGACTCAGATTTTTTCGACAGTGCAGCTCGCTACTCCACTATAAATTTTTACGATACTAAAAATGTTTCTCATTTATGTTTTAATTCTTTTGCCAGCCATGCACTAATTCTCGGTTACTGAATGCGTTTTTGCACAGATTCACAAGCAACCCTGTGTATATGCACATGAGCATAAAGGGAGAGAGAGAGGGACAGGAGAGTATTACCCATCCCAGGAACTTCATAATCGTTGACTATCTCAAAGTTTTTGTATGTGTACCCAACAAAATTAACGTCTTTAGATGGCAGCATCTGCACAGTGAGGGGGAAAATATTGACAACATGAAAATCATGATATATAATACTAGATACATTATAACAACACTGAAAAACTAGCCATATAATATGTCAACACAGCCATTTTTTTCAGAACAGTACTTAATATATCAAATATAAACCTAGCAGAAATCGGCACATAACATTCGGTAAATTCATATTCATTGTTAACTCTTAATAGCTTACATCAACATTCACTCTTTAGCTGTTCATATTGTAATCTACAACAACGAACAACTCTTCTTTTTGTTTTTTTGAAAGGACCGAACAACTCTTCTTATTTTTAATGGAAATGGTAAATAGCAATATCTTATTATAAGTACCGTAGAGCTAAGAGTACAATGAATGGCAAAATACTCAGTAAGATACCCAACATTTATATAAAGGAACAGGATGCACCAGAATGACTACCTTTCTCCATGGGCCCGATTTTGATGAAGCAACACTTTGGGAATCGGACTGAAGTCAAGAAAATATGAAAAACAAAAAGGTTATCTAACTGGAAAAAGAAAACAAGAAATAACCAAATAAATTGACTGGCATAGGATAGAAGAGAAGAAGCCACTACGTCTTCGAACTTTTCAAAGTTTTGTGTATCCAACTCGTCATTGACTTCGGGTATAAATGCAGCTTTCATCTGATATATTCTGTCCCAGTCGATTCCTTCAAACCAGGGATGGACCTAGAATAAAAATACCACCAGCTAATTTACTCGTTTACATTAATCCCCGTAACTGATCCAAGAACATAGCATAGGACACACCATACAACACCTTTATTTCATCTGCACCCTTCGACTTCGACCCAATCCTGCGGCTGACATTACAAAGCAGTTTGCTGATAAGATCTTTTGCTTCAGGAGATAGCCTTGCTTCTTCAGGAAACTTCAGATGTGATTTCCAGTTTACTATCTGCTTGTACGCGGGCAAAACCATTAATATATAAAGAGAGGAAACATTTTATTTATGAGAAAAGTAATGTTGGACAAACGTGAGGAACAAAAAGAAATGTTAAAACTAGAAATAAAGATGAATATTTGGCAGCAGTCCGAAGCACACCTTCCTGCATGTTGACATGGGATCATCGGAATAAAAAGGTGGATAGCCCACAAGCATTTCATACATTATAGCACCAAGTGACCACCTGCAAACAAGAAAAAACGTATAAGCGGGGAACAAGAGAGATGATTATAGATTAGGAACAGAAACAGAATGTTTGTTCTCATTGTAAAAACTTTAGGAAGAAATTATAGAGCAGAAAATGCTATTCCAGCCTGTGAGTTGGACCATAGTGATGTCAAAGGTCAATATAAATCCAAGATGGCAATGGATCAAATAAAACATTATTACATATTTAGCCACATAGAAAGACCATAAATATCCTCTGAAGTTAAGCGGTATCTCCTCAAGAGTGTACTTTAAAGGATCTGTTGCCATATAGAAAATGATAAAAACATAAAGATTCAGGAAAGTCCTCACAACATACAACAAACTAACCAGTCACATTCCATCCCATAACCTTTCTTCAGCAAAACCTCTGGAGCAATATAGTCTGGTGTACCCACAGTGGAATAAGCCTGTAATGCCCCAATATGAAGAATAAAGTTAAGAAAAATGGGAATTCAGCAAATACACAGTGGCCTCCTAAGAATTAAGATGATTTCGAAGAAAACTACCACCATCTGAAAGAATAAAGTTTAAACTGGTGCAGTAGTGCAACAATTTATTATATCATCAAATAGAATTACCTATCACTCTATCAGTTAACTAGTGGAGCAAAAAAACAATAAGAAGTTTAATAAAAGGGCGCAGCAAACGAAGAAAAAGAGAAGTTTGCATGGGAAAAGCTTACAAGCGTCCTCCTATTTTTCTGCCAATGTTGTAGTTTTTCTTGCTGAGTGCGTTTTGGAGCAGCAGTTTGGTCATAGCCTTTTGAAGCCCCACCGAGATTCTCTCCCACTTTGAAATCCCCCTCTTGTATGGTACTGCAATCTAAAGGTTTACATAGTCCAAAATCCGATAGTCTTAGATGGCCATATCTATCTAGTAGCAGGTTATCGGGCTTGATATCTCTGCAACAAATAAAATCTCCACATCATAAGTTAGAGCAGATATGTACTAAAAAAATAAAAGATTGACACAGGAGATTAGAGCAAGTAATGACCTATGTATATAATTATGTTTATGGATTGATTCAATAGCCAAGACAGTCTCTGCTACATAAAATCTTGCCTCATCTTCAGTTAAAGTATCCTTCCTCATAAGTAAGGTCATCATATCTCCACCGGGTAGATATTCCATGACAAGGTATAGATACTCTTGATCTTGAAAAGAACAATACAGTTTGACAATGCAATTACTGTCAACCTCTGCAAGCAAATTCCTTTCAGCTTTCACATGCTCCACCTGATATAATCCACAAGTAAATGACCAATTGGCATAGTGCATAGAGCCATGATAACACCATCCTAGGCTGATAATCACAAACCTGGCCTCTGCGAAGCATTTCTGCTTTTTTCAGTTTTTTCATAGCATACACATGACCGGTTGTATTTTCCCTGCAAATCCTGACCTGCACAGTAAAGAAGTCAATTGCTAATAAATCCTCTGTGCAGATGCATTGCAATTAAACACAGAAAATAAAGAGAATTGATTGATTCTTCTAGAAAAGCATATGAACTACCATACTCTAAGCAAAAAGGCCATAAATGAAAAGCAATGGATCTTACACCTATGACCCATGATATTTACCTCCCCAAATGCACCCTTTCCTATCATTGTCAGCAACTCAAAATCATCAGCACCCATTTTATGCCTCTGAAGCCGCATATACTCAGTTTCTTTCTTCTCTAAAAACTTCAAAAGATTACTTTGATCTTCTTCTGAGACATCAGCATCAGCAAGTTTTTGTTCCAGTAAAATTCGGCTACATGCCAGATAAGAAAAATTATAAACAACCACTAACTTTCTACCATCACAAGATGCACTAAACTCGAAACTACCCAATTCAACCCAGGGACGGGATAGATTTATAACCAACAAGTTGGGGAAGGCCTAGTAACAAAAGGTAATGTGTATACCATACCGCTCCTTTCTCTCCTTCAAAATCCTCATCTGCTCCTTGTAATGATTCTCTATGTATTGCTTCGCCGCAGCAACTTTCTGTTTGGTAATACTGGAGGCTTCTTCAGCTGATATATGCTTAGAATCTTCTACTCCACTACCCATTGAATCCTTCTTCTTGATTGACGCCCTCAAACGATCCCGTGATTGGAACTTCTGGAACCAACTCCTTGCTGTATCCATTTACTTTCCCTCAACTTATGAGGCTATTATATATATGAATTCTCCTAAAACCATAATCATTATACCAGTTCTCTTCTCATTCCCCAAATATCCAACGCCTACACAAGAATTTCAATACAGGAAAACATGAATACCTATACACGCATTAATTCAATATAGAACACAAACCAATCAATTCATTTCTAACGAAAACAATAGACTTGAGCTCCAGTTTCTAGGTATCAACCAACAATATAACCAACATTTCGATTTTTTTTTTATCCTGAGAACAATTATGCTTTAAGAATACGGTTTTAAAAGATCATGCCTTTAATGTGCTAAAGAAGATAATGTTCAAATTCAATGAACATTGAGACCCATTTCCCAGAAACAGGAACAACAAATAGGAAACCTATGAATTTCAATCGAAACCGAAGAAGCTCGAAGAACATAGATCAAGTTAGGCGTATTTGAAGCACATTTTTCCTGGGTAAAATCCTGAAAAACATTAAACCAATGCAAAAGAAAGAAGAACATATGGATCTGCTCACCGTCGAAATTCTGACGACGGAGAAGAAGAAGAAGGAGATATCAACCCAGTTGCCGAAACAGTAAATTTATACGCGTACGTCAAGATATACTCGGAATACTCCGTAGAAGAAATGCACAGAGATATGTGATGGTGATATGTATATGCAGTTCAATTAAGATCGTTATATTTTATAAACAGATTGTTACAGCGCAAAATTAATAAAAAAATTAATTAAACAATTTTTTTTTATAAAAAAATAGAGAGTAAATGTGAAATGCAATTTAAAGCGGTATTATTGATGATTGAAAGTTACGGTGACTTCTCTCTTTTGGCTTTCTCCTCGTCATTCGCATGACGACGACGATTCTTTCGTTTGTTCCGGTCCAACCCATCCTCACGCCATTATCCCATTACTCAAACTCGTCAGTTTCAAAATATAACAAGGTTCCATCTACTTGGTCATACAATAATTTATTGTATAATGATGTTTTTTTTAAACAAAGCATGTGGCAAAGATATATAACTCCATATATACCTTTTAAAAATATTCTCAACATATTATGTTTTGAAAGCCAACAAAGATTATATTAAGATAACAAATGGATCAAAAATGAGAGTAGAACATCACTCCACACCGATTAAGTGGTGCTAGCTCCGACGACCTTGGTCAATTCATAAGCGGCATGGTTTGCGCAACATACGACCGAATTAAACTAGAAGATTGAATGCTATAACAGAAAATTAATCTATCATATTGGATTTTGACATTTGATTAGCCTTGATTCTTTAGTTGTGATAGCGCCTCAGGAACAACCATAGCCTCAACTATAAAAGGGTCGTGTGGGCACCGAAGATCGACCATTTATGCTACTTTAAAGGAGTCATCCTTGTTTTGAAGTAAAAAGCTGAACGCTATTGATCTCAGGTGGCCATAAAAGCCGGCATCGACTGAGCAAGTTCATTATGTGGATTGCTAGTGTTGTATGTGTGAATCTTCTGATGATGACATCTACCGTGGGGGGAGTGAGCGTACCAGATTGCTAGCTGACCAGGAGGTCCATTGGGCTTGTAATTTTTGCCAAATTGACGCGGAAGAGAGTAGTAATTCAGGGAAAAAAAAAGTTAATTGATATTGTAACCCATGACCAATTACTATATTGACCGACCAACAATTTCAGTTATAAGTTACAAACTTAAAAATATTTGAATCTTTTGATAAATTGTTAAAAATATTTGGATTTTTTGATGGATTGTTGGTCATGGACTTAACTTAGAGGTGTGCAATGATGTTTTTTATGGTAGAGGAACTTATTGATTATCATATCAAAAATCAAAATATCTATAATTAAAGAAGGCGGAACACAATTTCAAACTAACTTTGACCAAGAAACGGCCTGCTTGAAAAACTAAGTGGGCGCGCGATTTGCATATCATTTAACAAAGAAGAAACGCAACCACCGACAATGAATCAATGATGTTATCAAGTTAAAATAAATACTGAATTTTTGAAGAGTTTTAGTTGGTTATAACTATCTTCAAAGTTTTTTCAATTATTAACCAACAATCGATTGTTATACACCCCTAATATTTTCATATGACCATACCACATGTTGAATTTGAATTAGAGATCCCGTAATTATTTTCACAATTTTAAAATATCAAGACTATTAAGTTTGTTGAACAAATTATTAATGAAATTTTAGGGTGTCAATCACTACTAGTGACTTGCATTAGATGTAACACAAAAGTGAATGCAATAAGTTTTCACCCCAAAATGGGTGGTTGAGTGGGTGGAGAATAACAAACATTCTCTAATATATAAGTGTCACGATATTGATTATTGTCAACACTCACCCTGATGAGCCAGCCACACATGATTTTTCTATTTATTACAAGAGAGTGAAGTGGAGTTTATCTATTGCACATCATCAGATAGTGACAAATCCATTTTAATATTTTTTTTTTTGAAAGTTTTACTTAATGGAACAGATATTGGTACAGGTTGAGACTGTAATTTTTCATTTTTATTTTTTGAAATTATTAATACTCTTGATATGAAATTGGACAATATTCAGATGCAATAACATCATAGCACTTCAAACTTGGTTGGATGTGGCCTGGCTTTCTTTTAAAAATGTTAGAAAGATGAGGCTTTATGACCATTCCATTGCTGTTGTCTGCAAATCATGATATTGATTATCTTATTATGAAGCAATAAGTACAGAGTTTAGCAGGCTGCATAAATGCATTGTTTAGTGGTCATATAGTTTGACCATCTCAAACATTAGCACATGGATGTGCCTTCACGTAGTCAAGTGTGACCATTCTTTTAAATATTCAAGAATTAATTATTACAAAAGTATACTTATAAAGTGTGAATAAGATTACGTGATTTTTTTTCTAACGTAATTAACACTTTAGGTTTGAGCCCTATGAAGTACATGCGTATAGTTCACCCATTTGTTGCTATTCCTGCTAGGTCCAGGAATAGTGCTAAGCGAGGGCATCACTATGCCCCTTAATGAATCGAATGGCCCTTAATGAATTGAATGACCATTCAACCTTCATCTGATTCTGCAATTACTTTAAAACTCATGGGTGAGAATGCAACTAACTTAAAACTAAAACTTACAAGTAAGAATGCAACTATCTTAAACCCTGCTGGTAGGGGTGGGAATAGGCTAGGCCCCTTCATAGGGGCCTACGGCCTAGCCTACTTAGGGCCTAGTATGGCCTAGCCTATTTAGTAAAAAGGCCAGGCTTAGGCCTAATTAAAAGCCTTATTAGTTAAAAAGGCCTAGGCCTATATTTAAAAGCCCGGCCTACAAGCCCGCAGGCCTAGCCTATTTATATATATTATAATATTTATATTTAATATTTCATTATTATATATTACATTTTATATCTAATCTATTTTTATATTTATGATTTAACCCCAATATATATACATTTTGTATACATAACTACAACCCTAATTCCTAATACCCAAATCTCAAATACGACTTGCTAATTAGTAAACAGTGTAAGATATTACTAGTTACTATTGCTATTATGTTGAATTGCTAATAATTAGTGTTATTAATGACTAGTAATAATTCTTCTAGTTGTTTAGTGTTTATAGTTTACTAGCAATTAGTAAAGTAGTAATACTAATGTAATATGAGCCTACTAGTAATTGATTGCAAGATTTATAGATTTGTAGTAATACTAGTAATTAGTAAATAATGTATTGTTGAATTTTGTATCACGAACTTTCACTTATTAAACTTGTGGTGTTGGATATTGTATTATGAAATATGAACTTATAGTTTTGTCATTTATTATGAAATATGAACTTAGGTATTTTTTGTAAATTTTTTTACATGTATACTTTAAAAGGCTTTAAAATGTAGGTCTTAAATAGGTTCAAAGCCTATTTAGGATCTATATTTGAAGCCTTTTTATAAAGGCCTATATATTAAATAGGCTTTTAAAAAGGCTTCAGGCCAACTGTAGGCTCAGGCTTGAGCCTAAAAAAAAGCCTACATACAGGCTCAGGCCCAGGCTTTAGATTTCCATCGCAGGTCCAGGCCTAATTTTCTAAAGCCCGGCTCGGCCTAGCCTATTTCCACCCCTACCTGCTGGGGTGATTTGCTACTCTTCGAAATTCCTAAAATCAACAGTTTTGAGTCCTAAAAATGCAACTACTTTAAAACCTTTGAATGAGCGCTTTGCCATCCTTTAAAGTTCATACTCAATTCGTCAGAAAAGATTAGACATTTATAAAAACAACACCACACTAGTAAACACAAGATGCTTAAATCCATTTTTTTCTTGTTTGGATCATAACATTACTCCATTTTGATAGCATCAAACAGTACAAATTACAGGCTTACAGGCCAGAGATGTTTATATTTGTTATACATACAGGAGCTGTAAGGCATGAAAGATTGTAAGTTCTGCAATATGGTGTATGGAGAAAGTAAACAATTTCCTCAAATGAATTAAAAAAAA
This sequence comes from Ipomoea trifida, assembly GCA_003576665.1. Classification (NCBI taxonomy): domain Eukaryota; kingdom Viridiplantae; phylum Streptophyta; class Magnoliopsida; order Solanales; family Convolvulaceae; genus Ipomoea; species Ipomoea trifida. The sequence continues at coordinate 27,043,517 of CP025647.1, read as the reverse complement.
TGTCACAAGCAATGACTCCTTACAAACCAGTCCTAGACTGCTCTTTATTGTTGTGTGCTGGACCCTGAACTGGTAGTCAGCGATAATACGCCATGTGTCTAGTCGAGCGAAAGGGAGAAGCATCAAAC
>CP025647.1:26849867-27043299 GCA_003576665.1 Ipomoea trifida | reverse complement strand
GACCCTGAACTGGTAGTCAGCGATAATACGCCATGTGTCTAGTCGAGCGAAAGGGAGAAGCATCAAACGGGGAGGATGTCTTAACTGCACTTGGATGATTGCTGGCTTTCTTTTTCTCAATCGGGGTCTCAGACCGAAGCCAGGTCTCCACCACCGAGAGCAAATTAGGTTTAGTCTTCAGCTCGGCAAGTTCTGATAACTCCTCAGACCTCTTCAAAACACCATCTTGAACGTAGACTAGATCTGTCGCCCATGTCTCTAATCCATCAAATATATGCGTTGCATACACCACCGTAGCACCTCTCTGTTGTCAACGCATTGATAAAAGAAAATATTTAAACGAAGTAATGTGTGGTTTACCACAAAACATTTTCATTTTGCTTAGCGAGATTAGGATCACGCATTTGGTAAAGTCACGTGGAAAAACAAAATCCGAAACCTATTTGTAGCTACTAGATCCGTCATAGTCCTGGATGCAGTGGCTCGGCTTAGTTCATATGTACACAAACAACAGTTGGTATTAAAAAAACACGAGAGCAATTAAATACCTGCTCGCATTCTTCCTTAAAAAAATCAAGTAAATCCATCCTTGCAACAACATCTAGGTCAACTGTAACCTCATCTAGCAAAAGAACCTGTACAAAAACAATACTCAAATGGACCACATAACTTTTATAAAACAATATGTTGATACAATGTTCACACGAGATGACAACAGAGCGAAATTAGGAAACTGTCTGGTGTTAATCACAACATGAGCACGGAAAAAGAGAGTTACATGCACTGATGCACATCAAGGTTCACAGAATCTGAACCTTCTTTATTAATATCTTTATTTGGTTAAATGGATGGGGCTTTGCCTGAATCCTAACCCGTTTATAAACAAATCTTGAAAATAAAAAAAGAACAAGTAATAAGATGAACATGGCATTAAAATGAATGCATTTGCAAATATTATAATATAAAGGGCATCTACAAAGTTAGGAGTACATAACTTTCAAACTCATGTCTCGCACATTGACATAGACAAACAAGAAAGCAACAAACATGGGACGGGATTTACCTTGTAGGGATGAAGAAGGCCCATACAGATCTGCACCCTACGCCGCTGACCATCAGAGACCTTGTGCATCCGCCATTGGAGATCAATATCTAGCAGTTCAATCAGCTTCTCTCGCCTAATAGGATCAACTCCATCAACTAGATTCGCAACAAGGAACGAGAAAATGAGCTAAGTGGCTGGTCATACACGGCAGTACAGAAAAACAGATTGATGTACTTTAAAAGAAACAATAGCTCAAATCTACATCCTGAAAATACTAGATTGCATTCAGATTTGTGGATTTCATATTCTTTCTCCTGACTAAAAAGTTAAGGCCATAAAGAACTTCAAATCCCAATCTTATTAATGCAATTGCTGTGAGATTTCAAAGGACAGGACAGTTCAAAGTACTCAACACATTGTAATATATTAACTTTTTTTTTTAATGGAATCTGTGAAACTCAAAATTAGCCAGGAATTTGGATCATGAACAGCACAACCGTGCATTTGAATTCATTGCAACTTAACTCCATGGTGGCAAACAATTACAGTGAGTTTCTCAATAGTCATTACATAATCACTTGTAACACAGCCAAACTTTTTATGTCCACTTTTTGTGATTCCATAAGCCTCATAGAAGCCATGTAAAGATGAACAAAGAGAACAAGCATAGAAGATTTAGTTCACCTCCAAATATCATATGCTCAGCTGAGAAGTCTCCCTGGAGTGGGATTTCCCCCTGAAAATTGACAAAAAAGAAACAACCTTTATGCTACCAAGGAAGATCAGACAGCCAGTACATACATACATCAGTTGTCACCTCAAATATAGGGGGCAATCCAACTAAATTGGTCAGGCTGTTGAATTGGCCGATTCCTAGCAGAAACGGCCTATTTGGTAGGTGGTTCGAGCCGGTCAGCTATGGCAGCCTAAGCTGGTCCGCTAGGGTCACAAGCGGGCCTAGTGTACTTTTTTTTTTTGAGTACTACTCCCTCTTTTACAAAGCAGTACGTTCATAACTACTTTCTCACCCTACTGAGGCACAAAGAGTCAATATAGGCACAACCTCCCATATGAGGCACAAAGAGTAAATATAGCACAACCTCCCATATGATAGTGGGACCCGGTGCTACTAGACCACAATGTCTTGGCGGGCCTAGTGCAGTTAAAAAAAAAAAAAAACTGAAAGAATATTGAACAAAGGACACAGCAGAATTGACTTACAGCAGAGCCAACGTTTTTGCTCCAAGATTCTCCAAGATAAGCTAGGTCACCACTGCAGACAAGGTGTGTGTCATGGAAAGCTGAAAAATTTAGCACCCGCACAACATCTTTCCCACCCACCATATGCTTCCCCGCCAAAATTCTGAGCAGAGTCGTCTTCCCTTTAAGAAGAAAAAAATGACATTTTTGAGAAATTGAAAGCGCTGAAGGTCTAGAATGGGTAAATGGGCATACCGGATCCATTGGCGCCGACGAGCAGACATCGAGATCCGGGAGAGACCTTGAGGCTGAAGTCGAAGAACAAGGGCGTTTGGAAATCGTACCCGAATTGCATGCCACTAACTTGTATACTGTTTGATTCTGCCGCCATGTTCGTTTCTTTTTCCCTCGGCCTCCGGTATTCGATCAATGGGGTTTCCGGTGGCCTGTTATAAAGCAGCCTACGAAGTAAAATCTCCAACTACCTCAATCGACCTCTTCCAGGGACTGAATGCTTACACGTCTACTGAACATTGGGGTCGTCGGCGAAAATTATAAACTTAACAGGGTTTGATTTGGTAATAGTTTAAAACTCGACCCTTCACTGTAAAAGGAAATTAGTTTTGTACCCCGAATAGATGTTTTTTTTTTTTTTTTTTTTTTTTTTTTAATCATCATAACTATGAGATCAATTCACATTGGTTTTACATCATTAATTTAAAAAAAAAAAATTGGTTCTATGATTTTTAAATTCTTGACATATTTAATTTTTTCAAACTACTTTTAGTTATAAGTGACTATTTAAAGGATAAATTGTTATTTTATTACTTTATTTATCACATTTACTTTTATTATTCATTAGTCAATTATTTTTTAATTCTTTGTTGATTTTCTTGAGTAATTTTTAAGTAATTTAAATTTAATTTATTGTGTTTAATAATACTTCTAGTTTTTAAATATATAAAACTTATATACTAATACTAAACTTAATATTATTAAAAATTAAATTAAAAAGTAATTTTAATGAAACTCGTTAACTGAACCAGATATATAAAATGAGATAGAGTCATAGAGAAAATACTTTTTTCTTAAATTATTCAAGAATGAAATTGAAAATGACAATTTTGCCTTTCAAAATAAGTTATTTGTCTGAAAGTTACTCACCCAGGAAATTAAATCAAAGAGACCAAATGTGACAATAATTTAAAAATGTAGAATCAAATATAAAAAAAAAGTAATAATATAGGACTAAATATAGAATGGTTTTATAATTGTGGGGTAAAAGTTGAAAAAGCTTCCCGGGTATATTTTACAATTGTCTATTTAATCCTATCAGCTCTTTGACGAAGGTGTTCTAAAACCCTACTAAGTATTAAACCTCTGCTGCTCTGCCTCCACGGCTTAGGAAGAAGGAGACTAATAAGGTGAGTTACTAGTTCTAGGGTTTTTGTCCCGGTTTCGGTGTATGGAAGAGAGAAACAGCAAAGCCAAGTCTAAAAGATCAAAGCTTTTTGTTAATTCCCATCTAGGTTTTGTTGTTTCTCCGTATCTATCCGTCTGTATAGTGCTTATTTAGTTATTTTGCGTGTGTTGAAGGAAGGTTTGTATTCATAAAGTTTACATCTTTTTTTTCTGTTTAATTATTTTTTCAGCTCTTGCTCTTGCCAGACAACTAGCAAAGATGTATCTCCATTTCTACATAAACGAAAAGGGCGACAAAGTTTATACGACCAAGGTAAGATGATTAGTATTTTCTTCCTGTTCATTGTGCAATTGCCTTTTTCTTATGTCTTTTGTTTTCATATTAATTGCATCCTTTATTGTCTTAAATATGTGACCTTTTTTGAATTTCTTAGATATTGTGTTGTAAAACTGTCCTTCTGATCTTAAATATGTGGACTTTTTTTTAATTTCTTAGATATTGTGTTGTAAACCTGTCCTTTGAGCTTTTTGAGTGATGAGGGTAATCTGCAACTACTTAGTGGCATTGTGAACTTGTAACCTTGTGGTTACCAAATCAACAGCTCGATCAACTTGGATAGCCCTATCCTTCCTAGCTTTTTATTCTTTGTGGGCTTGAACCTACACAAAAGTTATGTGCCATTAATAGTATGTGAAGCTTTGAAGAATTAGGGGACGTGAAGCATTCTTTGTACACTTCATTGGATTTAACATGAAGGGATTGTTGTCATTCTCTCCTTGTCCATTTTTTTTTTATGTAAAAGAACTGTGGTACACACTAATAATACCAGTATTTAGTACTATGGATAATTATTTTCCCATGTGGGGGACGGGATTACCAATCCCAGGGCCTTTAGATGTGTGACTTCGGTCCTATTCAATGGTGTGAATTGTTCATTTTGAACCAAGATTATAATGTTTCTGGCTTTTGAGCAGAAACCACAGTTTTGTATAATGTATATATGAGTAGTTTCTTTCCCTGTTCCATGGACTTGTAGTTCTCTCCTCTAGGTTCCTTGAAGCTCTAATTGGATTTGTTTGCACTGTGCTTTTAAGATGAGATCTTTTCACTTCTGTAAACGGCTGATTGTGATAGTTGATAAGTTCTGATTTTTTGTATATCACCAAAGTGCTATTTTCACCAATGAACTGTAAAAGGATATTTTTTTTGTCTAAATTAATTCAATTTTTTTGGTTGGCAATTGAGTTAATGCCAAAACCCTTATGGCTTTACCATATTGCAAATGAAAGCTACAAGTAACTTGAATATAAATGTAAGCACATCTGTCTTCTTGTGCATGCTGGCTGAGACCTCTTTAATACTGATGACTTTGTTCTTTCCTTTTGTTAGCAATATTTGTCTCTAATGACTTTCACTCCTTGAACACCTTGGATGCCTATTTCCAACCATGTGTTCAGGTTGCCTGACATTATTTCTTTTTTTTTATTTTTTTTCAAACTTTCAGAAAGAATCACCCGTAGGATTGGCTACACAATCTGCTCATCCAGGTATTTCTTCTAACCTTACCACTGGTCTACCCCCAATGCTCTTCCATTGTGTGCTAGTGTTTCTAGTTTCCAAGGAAATCTTAAAACTAAAATGCCAGTTTAATGGCTTGTATTGGTGGTAAGTGGTAACTTAGAGATTCTAATGCACCAATGAACTATTGAGATAATGGAGATGCCTTTTTCATTTTTTAATAAAGTATTATCTATGAATTTGTGCAGCTCGGTTCTCTCCTGATGACAAATACTCAAGGCAGAGAGTTCTCCTTAAGAAGCGTTTTGGTTTGCTGCCCACTCAGAAGCCACCTCTGAAGTATTGATTGTTCCAACTCTATCGAGGTTTTACCTAGTTGTAATGCTCTTTGGTTTGACCTTGCAATAGAGGGTGTGGATCATCAAATGTTGTTGCTTAAGCTTTTCATTACGCATAGAATGTAAGACGGTTGAGAATTGACTCCAACTATTTTATGCCTTGTAAAAGAACATCCGAGGCTCCTCTTAATTGCTTTCTTGGTGGATTTATGTGTTGTAATACTGGATTCATATGAATATATCTTTAGATGTTTCCCATTTTACATTTAAGCATTGCAGCATGTGGAATGGTGTCACTGCTTCTCCCAATTTTGAAATAATTTTACTTGGAATTATAATTTGCCTCATAAATGAGGGAGCAAAAAGGTTGTGTTTGTAAAGAAGATATTTGTATTCCACCTTAAAATATGCTTTTGGTTTACTTTTTAGAGGTGAAGGGACCTTTTACTGACCAATCTTGAAAATAAAAATCTGATTTTCTCCTCTTAGTTGTTTATTCTTTCGGGTATTTATATAATTTACATTTACCCCAACAAAATTCTTTAAACAATTAGAAACTTTAGTTTGATTTATGGGATTTGGATATACATATTTCATGTTTGATTTGCTCTAAACCATTTCAAGCTTCTTGTTTGATTCACTGCATACCATTTGAACTCATAGTGTGCTTGGTTCAGACATTGAAATTAGAATGATGGTGAGACTTAATTATTTGGTAATGGCAATGAGGTTAAGTAAAATTGTACTTCGTAACTCATTGTGTGCTTGGTTCAGACATTGGAATTAGAATGGAATGAGAATGATAGTGAGACTTAAATATTCTGTAATGACAATAAGTTTAAGTAAAATGAATAATTTTGATTGGTAGTAAATATGAATTGAAATTTAAATAAATAAATAAATATAAATTTATAAAAAATAATACTCCGTAATACATATATATACACATTCATGTGTGTGTGTGTATATATATATATATATATATATATATATATATATATATATATATATATTATATTTAATGCATATACAATGTTTTTTTTTTCGAGATTTGATTATAATAGTATGATAATAAAAGCAGGCAAACAAACATGATAATGAATATCAAAATTTATAATATAGTACAAAAGTCCCAACCAAAGACCACCTTAGTCACTTACTTCGGACTTGGGAATGTCCTAAATTGAAACAAACAAAAACAAAGAGAATGAAATGATTATATTAACACTAAAAGATTAAACATTCAAAGTACCAATAAATGCTAAAATAAAAGGTGTTGAACATGGTACATGTTATTAATGGAGTTTCTCCATTTTCTTAGTGGGGGATGAAGTCCCATGAAGGAAGGAGGTAAGGGGATCTGCCATGGCTTGCCATCCTACGGGAGTTGTTTGGATTTATTGTCTTACTTCCTTATTACGGATTATTATTTGAACTTTCTTATCGTCATATGATTATTTACTGATTACAATCAGAGTAGAATTTTTAGAACTAACATCTTTATGATTATTTGAAGGGAAAAAGTACAAATAAGTCATTGAACTATTTGGGAATTAGCAATTAAGACATCGAACTTGAATAAGCTCCAAATAATCCACTGAACTTAGAAAAACTTAACAATTAAGTCATCAAACTCTAATAAGCTTCAAATAAGCCACTGAACTCAAGAAAACTAAGCAATTAAGCCACTAAATCAAAAAAAAATAACAATTAACATTTTTAACAGGTCATTTGTCTATTCCGGTCACCGGCGACGATTTTTCCAGTGACCAGCGAAAACTTTCGGCGGCGAAGGTCGTAGGAAAAGTCGTCGCCGGTGGTCGGAATAGGCAAATGACCTATAAAAAATGTTAATTGTTATTTTTTTTCCAATTTAGTGGCTTAATTGCTTTGTTTTTCTGAGTTCAGTGGTTTATTTGGAGCTTATTTGAGTTCGATGGCTTAATTGCTAATTTCCAAATAGTTAGATGGCTTATTTGTACTTTTTTCCTTATTTGAATAATAATTGTGTGTTTATTTATTTATTTCAATGTCAAAACACGAAGTGTCATGAACATATCTTAATTATAGGTGTGTTTATTCGTTAATCAAAGAGTTTGAAAAAAAAAAAAAGAGTTTGTTTCCAAAAAAAAAAAAAAAGAAAAAAAAAAGAAGAGTTTGGAACTTCTTGTTAACACATTTTCTTGGACATTGGTTTGGAAAGGAACAAAAAGAAAATTCCAGCGTGTCAAATCCTCATTGCTTGGTTAGATGTGGTAATACGTCAGAGAAGGGCGCAGGTGGAATCCAAATTTCCGATTCAGTCGGGGTCTTGTCACTCTGGCGCGGACTTGCTAGTCTTCTCTCCCAAAAGTACGAAGCTCTTCGACGATCTCTTTTGCAATTGTGCTTCCATCTCAATCCATTTATTAAATTGAAATTTGAATTTGCACTTGTTTCTCTCCCAACCTGTCTTTTAAATATGTTTTTGCTTACAGGAATGGCGATAAAACTAGGATTTGTCATTTTTATAGCATTGACAATCGTGTCGATCTGCGGAGCTGCGGTCTTCAGGCCGATCTCCGACTCTCATCGATCCGCTGCATTAGAGCTATTTACTCCCTCCGACGGATCTTATGGGAGGTTAGTTAAATTAAACGCTTACTGTTCTGTGTGAATGGGTAACAGGGTGAGCGGAGTTATCAGACTACTTAGTTTGGATGCTAAGCGCTTTAAAGTTGATTTATGCATTTTATTTGTCTTCAGCCTGGAAGAAACCTATGAGGCTTTGAGAACGTTTGATGTCCTCGGGATTGATAAAAAGGCTGACATAAAGGCTTCCACCTGTAAGTCAGTTGTTGACATTCTATCGACTCCTTCTTCGCACTTAAAGGATTTGTTTCAAGCATTCAGAGTTAATGGAATATTAAAGTGTGAGCTGAATGATGGGGTTATTGCAGTAAGTTTCATGCTTGATAAACTGACATGAATTACTGAAATTCAGCTTCTTTTCATTATTTTCTCAATGCATGATATTCCATAGTTTCTTTAATCATCTTTTGTTTTTCACTATATTGCCTTAAAGCGGACTGCCTCAAGACTCAAAGAAGGTGTAAATAGCGCCAAATCACTTCTTGACTTCTACTATTCAATAGGAGGTTTGGTGCTTATCAAGGTAATAGATAATTGACATGCTGGATTTACCTAAATGATACTCCCAAGCAACAAATAAAAAAATAAACTGGAACTGAGTTTGGACTCTGACTGCTTTTAATAATTTATTTACCTTGTAGGATCTGAGTTCTGAAGTTGATGTTCATCTCAAAGATGCTAAAGGAGTTTTCCATTCAATCAAGGTTGTATTCAATATCTACTGCTTATTTGATATAACTTGCCATTTAACCGATATTATGTGTTTGTGACGAATTATGTTGCCATTAACATATTTCATCTGAATGCCTCAATGACATTGTTTGTTATTTGTAGGCTCTCAGCCAAAGTGATGGAAGGTGGCGTTATAATTCCAATAATCCTGAGTCTAGCTATTATGCTGCAGGTAATATAGTTTTTACTGCTATTCTACTGTCTGATAGATATCATTACATAAAAAAAAAAGTTGCATTCTGTTACTAAAGTTGATGTATTTCCTCCATGAATTCTTAGTTTCTAATTGATTTTGTTGTGATTTATTAATTATTTACCCAATTATTTTTTTATCAGGAATAGCGCTTGAGACCCTTGCTGGCGTTGTTTCATTAGCATCTTCCAAGATTGAGTATTCTCTGGTAAGTTGAATAACACCCCACACCCCCGGCTCTTCATGAACTGCTGTGTTTAGTGGATAGTATTCTTTCTAATCTGCATTGATATGCTCTCATAACAGATTGATTTGTTGAAAAATGATGTATCAAAGCTTTTTGATGGCATTGAGAGATACGGTATGCATTTTTATGGCTTTTGTTGGTATCAAGATATTACCTACAGAGTAACAGATATCTTCAGAATATATTTGCATTTCTAATTCTATGTCCTTGATAATTGTTTAGAAGGTTTAGAGTCTATTCATTTGATAATGGTTTAGTTGTTTCTATGTAATTGTGTTGGAATTCTATAATAATAATAATTCTATTAGTTGATTGGTTTGCTTTGCTCTTTTTTTTTTTTTTAAGGAATGTAATGTGTCTAATGATCAGAAGTGAGAAATCAGTTTTATACTTTTAAAATTTGTTTTAGCTTCTTGATATTGGTTATTTGCAGCATAAAAACACAATTAAGTAAAAGAACAACATTCTTACAAAATGTAGCATTGTTTTCATATTGCAGATGATGGAGCCTATTATTTTGATGAGAAACTTGTTGATGCACATGGACATCAGGGTCCTCTTTCAGCTTCATCATCAATAGTCCGTGGTATCACAGCTTTAGCAACAATAACGGGTGAAAATTTAAATGTATGTCTCAGTGAAAATGGCCTTGTTCGCTGTGTGTGAGTGCATGTGTTTGTGTATTGATTTCTTGTCTGCCTATCATATTGATTCTACTTTTTATTTTACTTTTGGGTTTGCAGCTTCCAGGGGATAAGATTTTAGGTTTAGCAAAGTTTTTCCTTGGTATTGGAATCCCTGGAAATGAAAAGGATTTGTATTACCAAATTGATGCATTGGCCTGCTTGGAAGACAATAGGTATGTGATTGAGAATTTTTTCCCCATTATTGAGGCTCTTCTAGCTGATCTGATTACCTATCTTTTCATTCTGTTAACATATGAGACTTTTGTTTTGTGTATAGGGTTTATATTCCTTTGATTTTGTCACTGCCAACAACTGTGCTGTCATTGACTAGAAATGACCAACTAAAGGTGTGCCATTTAGTTTACATTTGTATCCTTTCCTTTCAGTGTTGTATACATAAAACTGTCAAATATCTCAAAGAAATGCTTCTTTCTTTTGTTTAAGTATTATTGTTGTTGTTGTTGTTATTTTTGCACTCTTTCCTCTTTGGTTTGCCTAGTGATTTTTGAGAGGCATGGATTTCAAGAGTATTATGACAATCTGAAAGAATGAACTGATGGAGATTTGCTTCGCATGTGAATTTGACTAGATTTATTCTTGCAGCCTAGCTATCTGTACTGAGGTTCTGTTGTGCTAGTTGCTTGCTTTTCAAATTTCAATTAATCAACTTGTTTAATTGTTCTTATTAGGTGCATGTTAACACTGTTTTGGGATCTTCAGCACCTCCTCTGTCAGTAAGACTCAAGCAGGTTTTTGTCTCAGGTTCAAAGGATGCATCAATAGTTGATCAGGTGCTAAGAGCCTATTGTGTTTGATATCCATGACCACATATATGGCCCTTTCGTTTACCTTCTAGTCTAGTTATATATGTGGCATCTTTTCTTTCTTTATACTATGTATAACTTTCTTCCAAATGCTTCAGGACCTCAAGTTTGATCCTGAAAATAAATTACATTTGGATACTCTGCCAGAAAGTATTGATGTTGGAAGTTACATTTTTAGTTTTGAGGTATGATCCCCTTCCTTGTTTCCTTTTGAGATTTGCTTCCTTCTCATTTTTAGCTTTCCCCATTCTTTAGAATGATATCCATGGTTTTCTTTCTTTTCTCTCGGCCTTGTTGTGCAGATTGTTCTTCATGATCCAGAGCATAAAAAAATCTATGCTACAGGTGGAAGAACCAAAGTGCCCATTTATGTCACAGGAGTTGTCACAGTTGACCATGCAGAAGTTACTATTCTTGACAGTGATCTTGGGAATGTGGAAACTAAAAAGAAGTATTTTGATATATTTCTTCCTCTTTCCTATTCCACATTTTGTTTCTATCATCATTTGCATGCAGCATTACTAAAGAATGTTCTGTTTGTAGGCATTAAAATTTTCACTAGTCCAGTAGTAACAACAGCGTCTATGATGAAATCCTACTTGTTTTAAACCATTTACATTTGGGATATCATCATTTTCAGCTTTTCTTAAATATAGTTGTAGCATCTAGGTTTTTTGTACTCCGTAATTTATTATTTTCTAGTTTGCCAACTTGCACACCAAGACTTAACAAACTAAACCCACTGTTTGATATGCCAAGTCATATTATGAATTTATTCTTGTCATGCATGGAGTCGTCCCGTACTCTTTCTGTTAAATCCATTAGTATTAGCTCAGTGTTCATTTGGTGCATGTATCCATGTATAGGTTTAGAAACAAAGTTGGTAATTTTTACTCTTGCAAGAAAGTTCAATCAATTACCTTTTGCCTTAATGCTTCCATAAAAGTTAATTAAATACTGATTTGCTTTCATGTGTGAAATATGATGCAAAATTAGTGAGGATTAAGTGGTATCAGCTCTTTTACTAAGTGTTGGACGATACTGAGGGAGGTTGAGAGAATAGCTCTCAACTACTCAATTTGAATTTGAAATGAGTGGTGAGAGCTTGGTTAACCCTTCTACTAGCATGTATAAATACCTGTCTTGTACAATTCGTTTTCATCAGTTCAATACATACACAGTTCATATTCTGCATACATGTTCTACAATAAGCAGGTCAGTGGTCATGGGATATTTGGTTCATGGTTGTGCTTGTGCATTCATGCTACTTCTCCTGACTTGGTGCTCATGTGACCGCTTAACCTATTCATTAACATATGATTCAGGCTGAATTTTGCTGGGGAGAAATCTGTCTCTCTACAAGCAAACCACCTTCAGAAGCTGCGGCTAGATTTTCAGTTGACCACTCCTCTTGGGCATGCTTTCAAACCGCACCAGGTTGGCAGCCTGGTTTATTTGTTTATTTTCCTTAGGTTGTATTAGTCATCTAAATACTTAAATGTATGTTACTTTATGCAGGTATTCCTCAAGTTGAGACATGAGAGCAAAGTGGAACATATCTTTGTGGTGGGGAACTCTGGAAAGCAGTTTGAGATAATACTAGTTAAGTTCTTTAAATCATTTATTTGTGAAACTTGGATCAATTTCTTTACCTTTAAAGCTATCTGCAGTTCTGCACAGTTGTCATATTACAGTTTGCAGACATTACATTTTTTTTTTTCTGGCTATTTTGCTCAATCCTTTCCAACAGATACTTAATGAATAATGATCTGGAATGCTCTTTCATGGAAGTAGTGATATTCAGTCATCATTTTTGGGGAATAGAAAGTTGTGCTTAGTCATGTTATTTATTCATTCAAGCAGCCTTTCATCCATTCTCCATCTCTAACCTCGGGTTCTTGAATGCAATTATGTGTTTTTAGGATTTTCTTGGACTCGTTGAGAAGCTTTTCTATCTGTCAGGCAAATATGACATTCAACTCACAATTGGTGATTCTGTTATGGTAAGCATGCGTTGATTAAAAGTTAAAATGGACATCTTCCCGGCTTCCCCCTCCCCAACCCCTGCTCTGCGGTAATTCCAGAGACCACAGCCCATGAAAAAGAAACAATTATTGAACCTTGGGCTGTGGCAAATGCTGTATTTTTGGCAAAAAACTGAGCTGGGTATTTTATCTTCTTCAGGAAAACTCTTTCTTGAAATCCCTGGGCTATGTTGAATTGGATCTGCCAGATCCTCCTGAGAAGGCAGCCCGTCCTCCTCCACAGCCCATTGACCCTTCCTCAAGATATGGTCCCAAGGCAGAAATATCTCACATATTCAGGGCTCCAGAGAAACAGCCTCCTAGAGAGCTTTCCCTTGCATTTCTGGCGCTTGTTCTCTTGCCCTTCTTTGGATTTTTGATTGGGGTTAGTCTTCATCGTATATACGCTTTATGCCTGCATGATTTTTACTTCATCTCAGAATGAATGTTGATTGGTGTCTAGGGGTGATGGTGGGCTGGTTTAGAGCTCAATTCACCTAGCATTACTGATATGTTTTTCTTTGCAATAGTTGAAACTTTGTTCATCACAGAAAAGCCTGGACCATGATTTCGATTCAAGAACACTTTATTATCTTGTTTATTTTTTCTTGACAGCTTTTACGGTTGCGGGTGAACCTGAAGAACTTCCCACATGCCCCAGTGCCTGCTACATTTGCCAGTCTATTCCACGTTGGCCTCGCAGCTGTCCTCTTACTCTATCTTCTCTTCTGGCTGAAGGTCTACCCTTTGGACTTTAATTACTTAATGTTTTCAATTCATTATTTTCTGATCAGTATGGTATTTTCCATTACAAATTATTTCATAATTGGAGTGTCCCTGAATAAGAGGTTTTTCACCTCAAAATCTTACATGGCTTGCTCAGTCGACTGAAACTTTCATGCCACTCAAATTTAATTTTGACTTGTTTTTTGCAGTTGAATCTGTTTACCACATTGAAAGCTCTTGGAATCTTGGGAATTTTTTTGATGTTTGTTGGACACAGAACCCTCTCACACTTGGCTTCAACATCAGCCAAGGTGAAATCCGCGTGACCTGCGGGAGAGTCTGTTTACAAATGACCTAGAAAAGCATGGAAGAAACAGAGTCTATTCTTGAGTCAGTTTTGTAGGACATGCCCACCAAATCATGTATTGACTTATGAGGATAGAATTTTTCACACAATTAGTGCATCAGAAATTCAGGATATATCTTCTTCTCCTCCTCCTTCCTTCTTTTTTTTTTCCCCCTTTCTCTCTCTCTTTCTCTTTAAGTGGGGTAGTTGTTTTAAGGCCTGATGTGTTAAATTTTGAACCAACTTTTATGTTCAATATGTGTCTGTCTAGTACTCCATCTATAAACTGCTCCTTAGTGTGAGAAAATTAGACAGTTGTAATACTGGATTTATATGAAAATATCTTTAGATGTTTCTCATATTTCATTTAAGCATTGCAGCATGTTGAATGGTGTCACTGCTTCTCACAATTTTGAAACAATTTACATTGAATTATATTTTGCCTCGTAAATGAGGAGCAAAAGGTTGTGCTTGCAAAGAAGATTATCGTATTCCACATTTCCACCACCTCTTTGGTTTAATTTGTAGAGGTGAAATGAGCAACAAGGTTGTGTTTGTAAAGAAGATTTTGGTATTCCACCTTACTATGCTTTTGGTTTACTTTTTATAGGTGAAGTAACCTTTTACTAACCAATCTTGAAAACAAATACTATAAACCATTTGAAAGTTTCGTTTGGTTTATGGGATTTGGGGATTGGATATACATATTTCATGTTTGATTTGCTTTAAACCATTCAAAGCTTGTTTGATTCACTGCAAACAATTTGAACTTGTCATTTACTTGGGACTTGGGAATGTCCTATCTAATGAACTAATGAAGTTGAAACAAACAAAAACAAACAGATTGAAATGATTAAATTAACACTAAAATATAAATATTCAAAGTACCAATAAATGCTAGAATAAAAGGTGTTGGACAAACTTAGGGTACAAGTCATTTATGGAGGTTTTTTTTTTTTTTTTTCCAAATTTTATTTAAATAGGAGGGATAGGCAAGGGGATATATGCCTTGGCTTGCCGTCCTATGAGAGTTGAGTTGTTTAGGCTAAATTTACTGTCGGCTAGAGTCATCTTTTTATGATTATTTGTTGACTAAAGTCATAGTGGGCTTTCTAATGGTCTTTTGTTGGTTAGAGCCACCTCCTTATGTTATTTGTTGGCTAGAGTAATAGTATTCATTCTTGTAATGCTTTGTTCGCTAGAGTTTTTCAAAGCACATCTTTGAATAACAACAATGTGTTTTCTCGTTAATCAAAGAGTTCAAAACTTCTTTTTTAACCCCTTTATCTGGACATTGGTTTGGATGCAACAAAAAGAACAAATAAAAAGAAAATTCCAGCATGTCAAATCCTCATTGCTTGGTCAGATGTGGTAATGTGTCAGAGAAAGGCGCGAATTCACAATTAGCAAGAAGATCGAAAAACTACAAGTGAAAAATGAAAGAGAATTGAAATTTTAATAGTTAGAGTTTGGTAATTCGATCACATATATACTTGGGGTTATATTTTAAATATTAAAATATATTAGTTATTATATATATATATATATATATATATATATATATATATATATATATATATATGTAATTATTTATTATTAAATTAAATATATAGCTAAATAGGCCAGACCTGTAAACTTGAAAACAAGACCTTGTACATATTAGCATGGGCCTATTTACCTAAATAAGCTTAAAAATAGCCCTATGTCTGACTTTTTACTAAATAGGTGAGTTGCCCAGGACGCAAAAAAAAAAAAAAAGGTGAGTTGCCCAAACTAGGCCCATAGGCCATACGAATGGGCCAAGCCCATTTTCATCCCTAGTTGGAATCCAAATTTCCGCTTCAGTCGGGGTCTCTGAAGAACAGTCAGACGTATACTAAGCGTTGCAGTCACACTGGCGCGGACTTGGTAGTCTTCTCTCCCAAAAAAGTACGAAGCTCTTCGACGATCTCCTTTGCAATTGTGCTTCCATCTCAATCCATTTTTAGAATTAAATTTGAATTGGCACTTGTTTCTCTTCCAATCTGTCTTTTAAACATGTTTTTGCTCACAGGAATGGCGATAAAATTAGGATTTATCATTGTAATAGCGTTAACAATCGTGTCGATCTGCGGAGCTGCGATCTTCAGGCCAATCTCCGGCTCTCATCGATCCGCTGCATTAGAGCTCTTTACTCTCTCCGATGGATCTTTTGGGAGGTTAGTTAAATTAAACTCTTACATTTCTGTGTGAATGAGTGAGCGGAGTTATCAGACTACTTAGTTTGGATGCTAAGCTCTTTAAAGTTGATTTCCAAAAACGGCCGCCTCATGCATTCGTCAATTTTTTAAAAGGAAATGGATGCACATGTTTGGCAAGCTCTAATTGTAGGGTCTCTAATATAAATATTGCTTTATGCATTTTATTTGTCTTCAGTCTAGAAGAAACCTATGAGGCTTTGAGAACGTTTGATGTCCTTGGGATTGATAAAAAGGCTGACATAAAGGCTTCCACCTGTAAGTCAGTTGTTGACATTCTATCGACTCCTTCTTCGCACTTAAAGGATTTGTTTCAAGCATTGAGAGTTAATGGAATATTAAAGTGTGAGCTGAATGATGGGGTTATTGCAGTAAGTTTCATGCTTGATGAATTGACATGATGTACTGAAATTCAGCTTCTTTTCATTATTTTTTCAATGCATGATATTCCATAGTTTCTTTAATCATCTTTTATTTTTCACTATATAAAGCGCACTGCCTCAAGACTCAAAGAAGGTGTAAATAGCGCCAAATCACTTCTTGACTTCTACTATTCAATAGGAGGTTTGGTGCTTATCAAGGTAATAGATAATTGATATGCTGGATTTACCTAAATGATACTCCCAAGCAACAAATAAAAAAATAAACTGGAACTGAGTTTGGACTCCGATTGCTTTTAATCATTTATTTACCTTGTAGGATCTGAGTTCAGAAGTTGATGTTCATCTCAAAGATGCTAAAGGAGTTTTCCATTCAATCAAGGTTATATTCAATATCTACTGCTTATTTGATATAACTTGCCATTTAACTGATATTCTGTGTTTGCGACGAATTATGTTGCCATTAACATATTTCATCTGAACGCCTCAATGACATTGTTTGTTATTTGTAGGCTCTCAGCCAAAGTGATGGAAGGTGGCGTTATAATTCCAATAATCCTGAGTCTAGCTATTATGCTGCAGGTAATATAGTTTTTACTGCTATTCTACTGTCTGATAGATATCATTATATAAAAAATGTTGCATTCTGTTACTAAATTTGATGTATTTCCTCCAAGAATTCTTAGTTGCTAATTGATTTTGTTGTGATTTATTAATTATTTACCCAATTAATTAATTAATTTTTTTTTCTTTTGCAGGAATAGCGCTTGAGACCCTTGCTGGCGTCGTTTCATTAGCCTCTTCCAAGATTGAGTATTCTCTGGTAAGTTGAATAACACCCCACGTCCCTGGCTCTTCATGAACTGCTGTGTTTGGTGGATATTATTCTTTCTAATCTGCATTGATATGCTCTCATGACAGATTGATACGTTGAAAAATGATGTATCAAAGCTTTTTGATGGCATTGAGAGATATGGTATGCATTTTAGGGCTTTTGATGTTATCGAGATATTACCTACAGAGTAACAGATATCTTCAGAATATATTTGCATTTCTAATTCTATGTCCTTTGATAATGGTTTAGAAGCTTTAGAGTCTATTCATTTGATAATAGTTTAGTTGTTTCTATGTAATTGTTTTGGAGTTCTATAATAACAATTCTATTAGTTGCTTGGTTTGCTTTGCTCTTTTTTTTTTTTTTTTTTTTTTTTTTTTTTTTTTTTTTTTTTTTTTTTTGTTTTTTTTTTATTAATTAAAAGAGGAATGCAATGTGTCTAATGATCTAAAGTGAAAAATCAGTTTTATACTTCTTGGATTTGTTTTAGCTTCTAGATAGTTGTTTTTGCAGCATAAAAATACAATTAAGGACAATAACAACATTCTTACAAAATTTGACATTGTTTTCATATTGCAGATGATGGAGCCTATTATTTTGATGAGAAACTTGTTGATGCACATGGACATCAGGGTCCTCTTTCAGCTTCATCATCAATAGTCCATGGTATCACAGCTTTAGCAACAATAACGGGTGAAAATTTAAATGTATGTCTTAATGAAAATGGCCTTGTTCGCTGTGTGTGAGTGCATGTGTTTGTGTATTGATTTCTTGTCTGCCTATCATATTGATTCTACTTTTTATTTTACTTTTGTGTTTGCAGCTTCCAGGGGATAAGATTTTAGGTTTAGCAAAGTTTTTCCTTGGTATTGGTATCCCTGGAAATGAAAAGGACTTGTATTACCAAATTGATGCATTGGCCTGCTTGGAAGACAATAGGTATGTGATTTAGATTTTTTTTCCCTTTTGTTTATATTTTATATTGTTTTCCCCATTTTTGAGGCTTTTCTAGCAGATCTGATTACCTTATGTTTTCATTCTGTTAACATATGAGACTTTTGTTTTGTGTATAGGGTTTATATTCCTTTGATTTTGTCACTACCAACTTCTGTGCTGTCAATGACTAGAAAAGACCAACTAAAGGTGTGCCATCTAGTTTACATTTGTATCCTTTCCTTTCAGTGTTGTATAAATAAAAATTTCAAATATTTCAAATAAATGCTTCTTTCTTGTGCTTAAGTATTGTTGTTATTTTTGCACTCTTTCCTCTTGTGAATTTGACTAGATTTGTTCTTGGAGCCTAGCTATTTGTACTGAGGTTCTGTTGAGCAAGTTGCTTGCTTTTCAATTAATCGACTTGTTTAATTGTGCTTATTAGGTGCATGTTAACACTGTTTTGGGATCTTTAGCACCTCCTCTGTCAGTAAGACTCAAGCAGGTTTTTGTCTCAGGTTCAAAGGATGCATCAATAGTTGATCAGGTGCTAAGAGCCTATTGTGTTTTATATCCATGACCACATATATGGCTCTTTTGTTTACATTCTAGTTATATTTGTGGCATCTTTTCATTCCTTATACTCTTTATAACTTTCTTCCCAAATGCTTCAGGACCTCAAGTTTGATCCTGAAAATAAAGTACATTTGGGTGCTCTGCCAGAAAGCATTGATATTGGAAGTTACATTTTTAGTTTTGAGGTATGATCCCCTTCCTTGTTTCCTTTTGAGATTTGCTTCCTTTCCATTTTTATCTTTCCCCATTCTTTAGAATGATATCCATGGTTTTCTCCCTTTTCTCTCGGCCTTGTTGTGCAGATTGTTCTTCATGATCCAGAGCATAAAAAAATCTATGCTACAGGTGGAAGAAGCAAATTCCCCATATACGTTACAGGAGTTGTCACAGTTGACCATGCAGAAATTACTATTCTTGACAGTGATCTTGGAAATGTGGAAGCTAAAAAAAAGTATTTTGATATATTTCTTCCTCTTTCCTATTCCACATTTTGTTTCTCTCATCATTTGCATGCAGCATTACTAAAGAATGTTCTGTTTGTTGACATTAAAATTTTCACTGGTCCAGTAGTAGCAAGAGTGTCTATGATGAAATCCTACTTGTTTTAAACCATTTACATTTGGGATATCATCATTTTCAGCTTTTCTTAAATATAGTTGTAGCATCTAGGTTTTTTGTATTCCGTAATTTATTTTTTCTTGTTTGCCAACTTGCACACTAAGACTTAACAAACTAAACTCACTGTTTGATATGCCAAGTTATATTATGACTTTGTTCTTGTCATGCATGGAGTCGTCCCGTACTCTTTCTGTTAAATCCATTAGTATTAGCTCAGAGTTCATTGGTGCATGTATCCATGTATAGGTTTAGAAAGAAAGTTGGTAATTTTTCCTCTTGCAAGGAAGTTCAGTCAATTACCTTTTGCCTTAATGCTTCCATTAATTAAATACAGTTCATATTCTACATACATGTTCTACAATAAGCAGGTCAGTGGTCATGGGATATTTGGTTCATGGTTACTTCTCTTGACTTGGTGCTCATGTGACCGTATTCATTAACATATGATTCAGGCTGAATTTTGCTGGGGAGAAATCTGTCTCTCTACAAGCAAACCACCTTCAGAAGCTACGGCTAGATTTTCAGTTGACCACTCCTCTTGGGCATGCTTTCAAACCGCACCAGGTTGGCTGCCTGGTTTATTTGTTTATTTTCCTTAGGTTGTATTAGTCATCTAAATACTTAAATGTATGTTACTTTATGCAGGTATTCCTCAAGTTGAGACATGAGAGCAAAGTGGAACATATCTTTGTGGTGGGAAACTCTGGAAAGCAGTTTGAGATAATACTAGTTAAGTTCTTTAAATCATTTATTTGTTAAACTTGGATCTGTTTCTTTACCTTTAAAGCTATCTGCACAGTTGTCATATTACAATTTGTTGACATTAGGGCCTTTTTACTAACTGAAAATTTTTCCTATTTTCTGAAGAACTGGAGAATTGGAGAATAGAAAACAAAAAACATGTTTACTAGCACAGTTTTCAGAAATTGGGGAACTTTTAAAATCTGTTTTCTAAATGGAAAATAGAATCATCTTTCATCTATTTGGCTATATATCACTATAACCACATTTTTACCATTATCTACTTACATAATTATTCATTCTCATGATTACATTCATTATCATATTCTTTTCCTTTTCACCATATTTTATCTTTTCTACTCGCATTTACTTATATAAATATAACTTATTTGCTTACGCTTAAACTTAAACATTATTCACATATTGGTTTGGATATTTTTAGTTATGTTGTATCATAATACAAGTTTTGTCCGGATATTGGATATTGAAATTTCACATATATTAGACATCAAAGTAAAAATTATTTGTATACAAGTCATTCAAATGAATATATCCAAAAATATTTTAAATATTAGCTCAAAAAAATAATAATACTGTATACACAAAATTTAAGGTGATCTTAGTAGGTTGTTGGTTCGGATATGTTTTTAGTTATGTTATATACGGATATGAAATTGATTTTAATATCAAATGTAAAAATCTTACATATATTAGACTTAAAAGTAAAAATTATATTTATTCAATTTAAACTAAACATATACAAAAGTTGTGATATTCAACAGATGCTTAATGATCTGGAATGCTCTTTCATGGAAGTAGTAATATTCAATCGTCATTTTTGGGGAATATAAAAGTTGTGCTTAGTCATGTTATTTATTCATTCATGCAGCCTTTTATCCATTCTCCATCTCTAACCTAGGGTACTTTAATGCAATTCTGTGTTGTTAGGATTTTCTTGGACTCGTTGAGAAGCTTTTCTATCTGTCAGGCAAATATGACATTCAACTCACAATTGGTGATTCTGTTATGGTAAGCATGCTTTGATTAAAAGTTAAAATGGGCATCTTCCCCCTCCACAACCGCTGCTCTGCGGTAATTCCAGAGACCACAGCTCA
The DNA here is from genome assembly GCA_003576665.1 of Ipomoea trifida. Taxonomy (NCBI): domain Eukaryota; kingdom Viridiplantae; phylum Streptophyta; class Magnoliopsida; order Solanales; family Convolvulaceae; genus Ipomoea; species Ipomoea trifida. Next base: position 27,021,931 of record CP025647.1, on the reverse strand, counting down.
TGAAAAAGAAACAATTATGGAACCTTGTGCTGTGGCAAAGGCTGTATTTTGGGCAAAAAACTTAGCTGGGTATTTTATCTTCTTCAGGAAAACTCTCTCTTGAAATCCCTGGGCTATGTTGAATTAGATCTGCCAGAACCTCCTGAGAAGGCAGCCCGTCCTCCTCCACAGCCCATTGAGCCTTCCTCAAGATATGGTCCCAAGGCAGAAATAGCTCACATATTCAGGGCTCCAGAGAAACAGCCTCCTAGAGAGCTTTCCCTTGCATTTCTGGCGCTTGTTCTCTTGCCCTTCTTTGGATTTTTGGTTGGGGTTAGTCTTCATCGAATATACTCTTTATGCCTGCATGATTTTTACTTCATGTCAGAATGAATGATTGATTGGTGTCTGGGTGATGATGGGCTGGTTTAGAGCTCAATTCACCTATAGCATTACTGGATATGTTTTACTTTGCAATAGTTGAAACTTTGTTCATCACAGAAAAGCCTGGACCATGATTTCGATTCAAGAACGCTTTATTATCTTGTTTATTTTATGTCTTGACAGCTTTTTTGCTTGCGGGTGAACCTGAAGAACTTCCCACATGTCCCAGTGCCTGCTACATTTGCCAGTCTTTTCCACGTTGGCCTCGCAGCTGTCCTCTTACTCTATCTTCTCTTCTGGCTGAAGGTATACCCTTTGGACTTTAATCACTTAATGTTTTCAATTCATTATTTTCTGATCAGTATGGTATTTTTCCATTACTAATTATTTCATCATTGAAGCAACCCTGAATTAGAGGTTTTCAACTCAAAATCTTACCTGGCTTGCTCAGCCGACTGAAACTTTCATGCCATTCGAATTTAATTTGACTTGTTTGTTTCGCAGTTGAATCTGTTTACCACATTGAAAGCTCTTGGAATCTTGGGAATGTTTTTGATGTTTGTTGGACACAGAACCCTCTCACACTTGGCTTCAACATCAGCTAAGGTGAAATCTGCTTGACCTGCGGGAGAGTCTGTTTACATATGACCTAGCAAAGCATGGAAGAAGCAGTCATATTCTTGAGTCAGTTTTGTAGGACATGCCCACCAAATCATGTATTTATGACTTATTGAGTTATGAGGATAGAATTTTTCCTACAATCATATTGAAAACACTTCAGTTTAGTGCATCAGAAATTCAGGATATATCTTTTTTCTCAAGTGGTGTAGTTGTTTTGAATCAACTTTTATGTTCAATGTGTCTGTCTAGTACTCCCATCTATAAACTTCTCCTTAGTGTGCCATGACAATAACTTAGAGGTGTAACTTGATAATCATAAAATTTTAAGTTTGATTCTCCATGAGAATTATATACTTAATTGACTTTTTGTGGGTGTTGTTTAATGATTTTATTGATTTGAATTGGTTAGTTATAGACAATCTAGATTAATTTACTTGTCTTAATTTGTCATTCTATTTGGTATACCTTATTTTAGAAACTTATAATTTATTTTAAATTTCAAATATTAAAAGTTTTGGTAAAACAGGGGTTTAAAATAATACTCCTTATTTTGCTGATAAGTTGAGGATAGAATTTCAAACATGGGTTCAATTTTAGATAATAGAATTCGAATATTTTTATAGCGCTAATCAATGTCAAAGCACAAGTCTAACGACTGAAAATAAGAGAAAGCTTAACAGTTGACACGTTTAAAAACTTTAACGTAGACCGGGAACGGACAGAGTTTACGGATTTGTTGTGACGGGAAGGATGGAGGACACGGCATCATCACGCTCATCGGGGAGTCGAAAACGCCAACGCGAGCCTGATTCCGGCGATTCCGATCAATCTCTTTCACTCGGTGCGGTTCTGCATCCTTATGTTTCTGTATCTTTGAGGATTTTCCTTTTCTGACTAGTTGTTTGGATATACAGAGGATAATTTGACATTTAGCGATACTATGGTGGCTCTTCGCATAATGCGTGCTCAGTTCCCGCACATTGAAAAGGTCCTCACTTGTTGCCGGCTGTTTTTATATTGACATCTAATTGCAGATTTATGCTTCCCTTTATCATCACTTGCTAATCAAGACGAGAATTAGGAATTAGCTACTTTCAATTGCAAAGAACGCCCTTTTATCTGGTTTGGCAATTGCCGGGAATTACTAAAATTTTAGATAAATTGGTATAAATCAAATACTGTGCTACTTATTAGTGACTTGTTAATGGAGGAGGAAGTTCAATTTGCAGAAACATTGAACAAATCGGGGGTTTGGCCTGTGTGGGGCTTTTTACTAATGGGATTAATCATGATATTTCAAATTCCTTGTGGTTGGGGTTTCTCTCATTCTTTCCTTTTTTTTTTTTTTGGGGGGGGGGGGGGGGGGGTAACAATTCTGAAATATCTGTTGTGTTTCCATTGATGATTTGAAAAGATTCTGTTTTTGAAGTATGGATATTTTGCAGGTTTCAATCCAGCCTTTTGTTTTGCAATCTCAGTTGTATAGCAGTGTAAAAGACAGGACACAAGTAGATAGGGAATTGGAGGTACGGTCCCTACCCCTGGGCTCATAAAATGCGCATTGAAGTTATTGAGACAAAGTTTCACAAATCTTGCTAAAAGATGCTCTATTTCAAGCTATGTTGTTCATTGACTTGCTGTATGGCTGCAAATGAGATCAGCTTGAACAAGCTTGAGTTTGACTAAATAGGCTTGAGCTTACCTCATTTCATTATTTGAGCTGAGCACAAACATCCTAAAATGCACGAGTTGAGTTTGGCTTGGCTCATATTTAATCAAACCAAGCTCTAACGCTCTATATTTCTGCTTGGCTCTGCTTATTTATCATCCTAGATGGTGGTGACTTGTTACATTTTTCTAGTGCAGTCATTGAAGAGGGAGAAAGCTTTACGCGTTTTTAAGTTGAATACTGGACAAGATGATCATGCTATTATGCTCATAGATGACTATTTAAGTCAGGTTGGTGGAGAATTTGTTTTCTGTTTGTTGATTCTTCTATTCTGTTGCATTTTCAATTTAATCCCATTATCTTGAGTAGTGTATTGGTCATCCTTGCATGCTGAATGACCATGAGATGATGGCTTTAGGAATAGGCTGTGCTTGTTAATACATGATAGGTGTGCAGGATGTTTCTATAGTGAGAAGACTTGATATACGGGAGTGCTTAAGCCTTAGGAAATTTCTTGACGTTGTTTGAGCATTGATGTCGGACATATTAAAGGAGACAATTTTCATATAGTAGTTACACTTTCCTTTTGTCATCCCCATAGTAATTAAATTTGAGGCTAATTAATTTTAGATTGAACGTGTTATTAAGAGAATGGAAGAAAAGAAGCAAGATGATCTTCCAGTTTTTGAATGGTTCAAGACACATGTCATTTCTTCAAAGTTGGATCCTAGTATTGGGCATGATGAACTTGTAAGTTATCTTTTTACTGCTAAATTATACAAATCTATAATACTATTATATTCCATACATGCATACTTTGGTATAAGTGGAAACACATAAAACTTTACATATTAGTTTATTGTATGTGGTTTAACACTCTTTTCTCAACATTGCTCTCTATTTTCTTCCAGTCTATAATACTCTGTGATTTGTGTAAAGCTTTATTATCATGGATATAGTACGGTGTTGGGCTTAGGATTGTTTTGTATCAATGAATATTTTGTAACAACCCATCTGGACATGTATGTTGATATTCATATTTATTTTCCTTAATATCTACTAACATTGTGTGAATTCCTTTTATAGGGCATGGCCTTCCCAATTGATATAAAGACATAAGTTTTCTTAACAAATGTTGCGTTCTTTGGGCTGATGTTAAATGCAGTGTTCCCTTAAGTATGGCCCTCTATATCAACCTTTTTCATATGCATCATATTTGTGATTTCAAAGAATTGTGTGCTTTCTGAGGATAGTTCTCATCAAGATAATAATTCACCGTTAGCAAGGAAAGCTACATAATAACCCGAGTTTATTATAACAAAAAGTATTGAAAACTTTCCTTTTTTAACAACTAACAAGGTCCTTTTATCATGACACTTCAGTTTATTTCTGTCCTCACAATAAAATTTAGAGGAAGGGGAGAATATAGACATAATTTTGTATGGGAAAATTTCTAGATTCTAGAATATGTTATTCTTTCATTCAGATATGCATGCCATATCTTTTTTATCCTTGATATGCAAACTCTATCTATGTTGATTTCTTGACTTCCTTGTAGTGCTCTCTTCTCTCGCTGGGAGGCAAGGTGAAAGAGGAACATGTCTCCCTCTTGATTAATGCTGGCCTTCTTGTAAGTAGTATAGAATTTTATTTTCATTTCAAGTGCAACTCTTTTCATGACATTGAGTTTTAATTGGCTATATTTATGCTCATAAGAATATGGTAATAGTAACTTATTAAAAAAGGGGAAAATTAAGGTTAATTAATCCTGTACTGTTTTTATATTCTGCAATCTGCCTTCAATACAATTGTTATATACTTTTTGAATTATTATATGCTCTTTCAATGATTCTTTGATCCATATAGTTGTTTCAACATGCAAATTTCATAGTGTATCTATTTTAGCCATGTTCATCATGTTTGAAGAATAATTTCCTTTCTGTTTTTGCTGCGTTTCGTAGACTCGCCAGCTTATTGATCCAAACATGTACTGGTTTGCAATTCCAAATGTTGGACCGGTGCTCAAGGGCCTTTCACAGGTTTGATTTGATGATTATTTTGAGAACATATTTTCTCAAGGGGATCTTATATTTGATACAACTTGGTTTCCAACACAATTTGTAACAATTGACCTTGCTGCTAATATCAGGGAAGAAAGGAGCTTTTATCTTTACTCAACCGAAGAAAATTCAAAGAGATGATGATGGCCACTCTGGAAAAGAAACGCCTTCGACTTTCTCCCCTAGATATGAGATTTCATCTCTGCGATTTGATCGGATCTGGACATCTCCGAACTGTTGAGGCACCTAGTGGCCTAATTGTCAAGGTCGCGAAAGATTGAGACTCAGGTAAGAGAATTTTCTCCATATGTGTTTTCTGCAAGTTAAAAGGAATTATCTGAGTTGAAAGCTCACAACTTTTTGTTGTTCCAAGAATGGTTACTTTATTGCCATGGCCTTAGATACACTCTTTTTCTGTGTCTCTTTCTTTTTTGTTTTGGGTAGTCAAAGAAATACTTGAATATTAGGTGTAGCCGTGTAGGATTATATTCTGCAAAGTAAGACAAGTTCTTAATGACATGCCATGGGAATCATGTTTGTGCAGATGCTGAGCTATTTGAAAAGTTTCAAGTGATGATCAACAAACCAATTTTCATGCGTAAATAATTGCTCCAAGAAGGGCGACTTAGAGGATTTTTGCTTGATTAATTGGGTACAGACAACATAAGAATCATTTGATGATGCATCAAACATCAACCATTTAGCCTAGACACATCAACCAAGATTATTGTAATGAAGAGACCCATCAACTTTACCCAAAAAAACAAAACAAAAATATGGCCCTCAAAATTGATTGAGTTCTTGAAAGTTCAAATCATATCTTTTTGGGCTAAATTCAATTTTAGCCTTTCTTTTCCTCTGTTTTTTCTCACTCATTCATTTTTGGAGGTTGCTTGTGTCCAATAGCCTTAGAGGATATTACATTGGGCTTTCACATCCCTAGTGGAATCTGCTCTAAGCTCCATTTTATGGATGACCCTTTACCTTCCTTTTGTTTTATTGTGTCTTTTACCATTGTTATTTAGCACTCCAGCCAGCAGACTAAAATATTGCTGAATTTTTGGCCTTCAAAATGGTTTCTGACCCCTCTGAATCCCAATTCCTGAAACTACTAGCATACCATGAAATAGGCTTCATGGACTGAAAAGCTTTTAGATGCACTTGTGAATAAACCAAGTTTACACCATATTTGTGAATGTATGAAATTTGCCATATATACTGTAGGTACAAGTATGCCGTTGAAGCACATCCCGTGATTACCTCCACCAAAGTTTCGGAACAGGAGCAGGTGGAGATTCTCGGGATTGGGGTGCAATCCTTTTTAAGTTTACATCATCATAGTCATGCATGTATACTAGAAACTTGTCAAATATGGTGATGATAAGCTTGGTAATCAATAATGTTGGATTAGATTCTGCTTGAAGCAAGGGATCTTTAATCTTTAGAAAGAATATTGAAGTCACTGTAAGAGGAATATGCCACTTTATCTGAACTGACCTGCCTGGATATGTATACAATTTGGTTGAGCTGCATGTAGAAGCATAACATTCTTGTTTGTGTGTGTTTATTTATTTATTTATTTATTTTTTGAGTAACGAGAGAAACCAACAGTCATTATCCGAGAGTGTACACTAGCCACTAGGTAAATTCACTCTTGTGTAATAACTCACAAACTGCACCCTATACGATGTGTTCAACCGAGAGGGTGTTAACAATAATTAAACACGAGTGACAAATTCTTAATTTTTAGATATGCAACACCCACTAGCTACCCCATTGGAGGCATGTATTGTATTTTTTATGTTTTAGGATAGAATTTGAGTAATGATGAGAGATGTGTCATTATCTGCATGGAATCTCTAATCAATCCCAGAGCTTTGCTTCAATTACGTGTATATCTAATAATCCAATATATTATCCCAATTTTATAGTGCAAATATTGCCATGCAAGAAATTGCATAATAATTTTGTTTATTATAATATAATGCTCTCTCATACATATTTTATATTCAGCATATCAGTTTCTGATACGTTCTCGTATATTTTATTCATGTATATATTATCGGAATATAATCTGTAACTTTCGATTTGTTTCTGGGTGACAACGATGGTTGTTGCTATACATTTTTACGTATCTCAGGATGAATATTCTATCTGTTATGGGGCGTCTGATTGAAAGTAGAAAGTTAGGGATAAATGAATTATAATTTCGTGAAAAATGAATAAGATGTGGATAAAATAGGAATATAAATTTCATTGATTAGTAGGCAAGAAGTGAATAAAAACTAAAATGTCATTGGTAATAATGATGATGATGATGATGATGATGGCGGCGGCAACATTTGTTGTAGAATTCTAATTCTGGGGCATGTGGAATTGCAATTCCGAAGTGAGGGCTAAGAATTATAATTTTCTCCAACCAAACAATGAAATTGTAAATTTCATGAAATTTTGCAAGAATGAAATTACAATTTTGAGGGAGGGTAGGAATTGTAATTCCTCCTACTAAACAATAGAATTTAGTAGGAATAGAATTGCAATTCTATCGGACTGAATGCCCCATTATTTCTTTAATTTGTATATGGTGATTATTCGGTTAATTTAGTTAATTTTAAACTGAACTAATCAAAATTTTTACTTTATTAAACTGTACAAATTACATCTCAATTAATTGAACAACCCGGTACACAATGGGGAAAGCTATTGGACATTGGGAGTGGTCATAATCCATTGAGAGAAAAATCGATTTATAAATCTTTAAAACCAGTTGGATACACTTATCACAATTGTTATAAATTCTGTATCTTTCGTTAACACACTCATAACTTGATAATTGTTGTCTGCTGACACATAATATGATAGTTTCATGTACATAAACTGCCAAGGTATAGAATATGCCAACTACAGATACATAATTTGAATGTTATTTTGGACTAGGTCTACAATGCATCAGAATCATGACAAAATGAAAAGCAACATATATATATATATATATATATATATATATATATATATATATATATATATATATATATATATATATATATATATATATATATATATGATTGCGTTCAGGTGTGTACGGGCTGTCTAGGAAGAACTGCAAACGAATCGCAGCGCGTCACGTGTGCACGATGTAGTTGCACCTAACGTTATAACTAGGTGCACTTAATGTTATAACTAGGTGGTCCTAGGTGCACCCAGGTGCATACATGTTAACAAGGTAAATTACTTGCACTTGTAAGTGAAAATAGGTGCATAAGTGCAAGTAAAATGTATTACAGATGCAACTAAATTGTACATTGAGCATCAATACTAAGTGCACCTCATGTTATAACTAGGTGTATCTAATGCTATAACTAGGTGTACCTAATGTTATAATTAGGTGCACCTAGGTTGCATCCATGTACATGAATATTAACAAGGTAAATTGTAAGTTTTGCAAATAAGTGTACTTGCACTAAAGTTCGAGTTATTTACGAAAATTCTAGCGCATTGTTTTTTAAAATTGAATCTAATTCGTTAATCTGAACATGTGGACGGCTGTGAAGCGTTCTCATTTTCTTCTTGGACGGCCGTTCGAACGGGAGGGCGCCCATATATATATATATATATATGTAGTGTGTAATACAAGTATATGTGAGTATGTGAGATCGTCCGATCCCGTAAATATGGTTGTCGGGTGGAGGTGACAAGGCGAAGTGGCCGCCGATGGTGGCGCCGTCACGGTCGCGTCGCCATCAAAACTCACGTTACACAACAGTACAGTACAGAGGGGGGGGACCAATTAAGATGAATAAAGCAAGCCTTGTTGGGAGAAAGACAATCTTAAATTTGTTGGCGTTTCGTGCAACGCACACAAAAGGAATGACGAATCGTAGGATGATTTCTGCCCGATCCAGGAACAATCGTCCTCTTTAATTGTTGGTAGCTTAGCAGCCATTACTAGCTTCTCCATTCCCTCCAATAATTCCATATATTATATATATCATTACGTACAACTCCTTGTCACATCATCGTTATCTCTTCTTCAATAATATGTGCATCATCATCTCTCTCTCTCTCCCACATACACACATAAATATCAAAACCAATCATTTCTCATAATTACTTCTTTAATTAATTAACTCAACTTATTATCCTAGTGTGTAATTCGGAGTTCCCATTATTCACCTTTGGGCTGAATTCAATATCATGCTATCAAAATCATGGTTGTAGTAAGTGCTAGGTGCTAGTCGGACGGTAGGTTAGCGTTTAGCGCCTAGGCGGTGCTTAGGCGGCGACCTATAAAAACAAAGAAATAGTGGCACGTCCGTAAGGACAGCCCAAGTGGTAAGAGTGCTCTACCTACGGCCGAGAGGTTGGAGGTTCGATTCTCAAACCCGTGGGTTTGAGCCGGTCAGCTATGGGTAACCTAGGTTGGTTTACCTCTTTGTGGTCCTTTGCCGGCTAGGGTCATAGGACGAGGAAAATTTAATTTAAAGAATAGTGGCATGTTTGTGGGTGTATGTCTTATTAATTTATATATATATATATATATATATTATCTTACTTCTCTTATTTATATAAATAAATAAATTTAAATATATATAAATATAATTAAAAAAAATTAACAACACCGACTCGGGATCGTCCGAGTTAACTCGGCCGAATCAACCGCCAACTCCTAAGGAGCAATTCGCCTCGACCTAGAGGTGCCTAGCGCCTAGGCGGCCGATTTTTGCAACAATGATCAAAATGCAATGCTAACTATTCCATAAGTATAATAAAATAAAATTACATATTCGTTACTAGTTGTGACATTTGACGTAATGATAAGCACTTAATACTTTTAACATAATGGTAAGCACTTAATGAGGCTAACAAATGCTAGGTGGAGGCCTAACTATATAAGTGTAAGAAAATAAAATTAGAATAGTAGAAAGAGATATATATCCAACCATTTTTAAGTTCACTATAGTGTCACATGATATCATAGAAATTATATTATTTCTACAAAATATATTTGTTATCATGTATTTGTTATTGTTATCTATATAAGCATTGAAGCTAACTAATTTGACAAGGATCATGCGTGCCTTCTTCGAGTATGAGATGGATACAATATTTGTCTGTTTATATGCATCTATCTCAATTAATAAGTTCCATTTTTCTATATATGCAAATAATAGCAACAATGGACCCTCCCAAGTCCCAATGAACATTGCTAGCTATATCCAAAGCTTACATTTACATGCCACCTTATTATCTTGATAGCAACTTCAATTCTTTTTTATTCAATACGTCTTATATCACTTTCTCGATCGGTCTCAAACAGATTATTATCTAATTTCACTTTCTCATGATAATTAACACGTAATATTAGAGATGAGACAATTAATCGGGTTACCTAGCTATGTTGGTAGGTTAAAAACAGCTTTCAAATGCTAGTACTAATGGACCATGCTAAGATAGGATGCTACTACTTCATGCTAGCCTGATGATCTTGATTTTTAGCAAGCAATAATGATATACACACACACACACATATTGTCATCTACGTGTACTGACACAAAATACAAATCTTGATCCCTTCCAATTATAAGCTGCGCTGTCTATGGAAGATGCATGACTACCTTAGGTTGTTTGATCATTAACGTAATATAAGGTCATGACTCATGACTTGTTTCCGTGTGTGGGCCATCTTATATAGTACTTAAATTGACGACTCATGGAGAATATGCATGCATGCCCTAATACAACCCCCCTCAGCCCCCTCTCTAGTTGCGTTCAAATGAGAACTATGCTTAACGTGAAATCGTGAAAACTATATGAGTGCACAAAATTTACTACACGAATGCATACTAATGACTACCAAACATGCTTGGGAGTGGTTAGTGTGCATTCATATAATAGAATGTGTGCACTCATGCCGTTGTCCGCATGGTCTCACATTAAGTAGGTTCTTGAACGTAAGAATACACACACACACATGGTTGCAGTAAGCACTACGCGCTAGTCGAGCGGTAGAGGAGTGCCTAGTGCCTAGACGGCCTTGGCGGAACCTAGGCCGGCGCCTATGCGACTAACTAAAAAAACAGTGTGTGTGTGTATATATATATATATATATACACACACACACGTTTAAAAAATTCAAATTTTCTAACTGTTAAAAAGTGATTAAAATTCTATTTTCAGCTACCAAAAAAGTGATTCAGATCATGTTGCAAATACCTTTGGGGTTTAGAAAAATATCCATCAATATTACCAATCATTAACACTGATGTAATATACAAACATAAATATATATATGTATAGTGAGACTGAACTTTATTTCCTTATACTTGCGTAACAGTCGTCAATGCCGTATTTCAATGGCATAATACTTAATTTGCCTCTTCAAGCTAACACTCAATATATTGAGTTGTTGATTTTCTGGCCACTTTTAGTAATATTAAATGACGTTAGCTGTAATTTGAATCCACGTCTTTTATTATTATTGTAAACAATAGGCGTCGGTTCTTTTCAAGAATTGACATCTATTGTACTAATTTAATATAATAAATTAAACTACGTCGGTTCGATTTAAGAACCAACGTTGTTTATTATTATTATTATTATTATTATTTTTAAGAATAGTCGCTGGTTCTTTCCTAAAATCGACGTCTAAGCTATTTATTATTTAAAAAAATTTACATCAATTTGTATAATTGACGTAAATATAATAATTTAGACATCGGTTAGTGAACAGACATCTATAATTTTATATTTTACGTCTATGCTTTTTACATCACTTTAAAAACTGACTTAAAAATAAAAAAATAATTGATGTAAAACCTATAATTGTAATAATGATATACAAATTTGGACTACGAGTTGTCTGAAAGTGAATATGTTTGTCCCATAAAATACTTCAAAGAAAATATTTTTGTCACCATTATTTAATTAGTATAAAATGCCAAATTTAACTACTATTTTTTTGTACTATAATTTCTACCATGGGGTATGCATAAATATTGAATTTGGAGTAATGATTTGATCGAGATTGGAGCAATTATGCAATGTGGTTTGTGATGAAACTTAAAAGAAGAATGTAAAGCATCCACGCGGCGGATAATGGGAGGATTGTGTGGTGAGAAGTTGTGATCTAAACCTTGGGACACACGCATGGCATTACTCTTTTCTTTCATCCATCCCCCTACTACCTTAGCTACAAGCTACCAATTCTAAAACAACACCCAATGTCTTTGTCATATGATTCTGCCTTAAACTTGACACCTGTCACTACTACAAACATGCCAAGTGTGTATAACCATCCCTTAATTATATTGCTCTTCCTACGAGCAAGATTATTGATTGAAGTTTTTGTAAATATTTTTTTTTTTTTTTAGAAAATCACTTTATATTAATTTAAGTTCGAAGGCAGAACATTACAGATAATAGGAGAATTAGAGAATCACTCCAAACAATCACTTAAATTAGACTCAGAAACGGACTGCCTTGTTAACAAATGGGCTGTATGATTAGCTAATCGTTTAGCAAAGGAAACATACACGTGAGAAAACTCACTCATTACATGTTACAACCGGACATGTGTAGTGCACGTATCTACTAAGTAGTGTTAGTGGTACAATGTGTACCAGTTGATTTTTTCCCCCAGAAAATATGTATTTATTTTTTTCGAAAGCATAAAATACTTGATTCTATGGAAATAAGCTTAGGGATTGATAATTAACATATCATTTTTCCTTAATAGTACGTCTTTCTTTGTGAAAACAAAAATAAACACTCCACCGCTTATATATTCAGGATTTTATTTATGTTTTATGTATAAAAGTTGATGTTTTTCTTATTATTAATTGCCTAGGAGACAATAAGATTAATTGGGATTTGTTGCCGACATGTTTTCTTAATTGCTTGAAATATAGCAAATAAGACAGCATAACAGTCCAAAATGGCTGAAAACGTGTGGAAACCCAAAGCCGATTAGATTAATAATAGTAAATGTAGTTTTATAGGTTTGGTGAAGATGTCCGATTCTATTGTCTCTAATATTTGCTCCTACGATCTTAATTCCTGCAGGAACCATTGATTAAAGGCAATTGGTATGTAGGTAGAATGGATTTTTATTACTTAAGCAAAAGTGTATGTATTAAGATTCAAGAAGAAGTTATATGAGGTTGTAACACATAAAAGAGTGTGTTGTAATGTCTAGAAATTGAATACTTTATATTCATTTGAATTTTTGTCATAAAAGGCGAAAATCCCTTGCTAAGATAAATCAAGGTTCACAAGAAAGTGAAATTCTCACATTGTGATAATTTGCGACTGTCACTCAATTCTACGTTCTTGTCCACAATCTACCATTCAAGAACCAACTAAGCTACTCGTGTTGGTTCTACCAGAGCGATTTACTTCTCCTGTGTAGTTCACTGACTATTACGCAAAGTTTATCTACTCTTGGGTAATAATTACGATTTCATTACTAACAAATAATATCTTTTTTGGGTGTAGCACAGGGTTTCCACCGTCGAACACAATGACTAATCCCTTTGCTGGATTGTAGGCACCTCTGTCAGTGTGACAGGCTGACAGCTGGCCTGAAGATTTAAGACTGCTTCATACTCAAAGTCCATGATCGAGCCTTGATCTTTGGTTAAGGGTGAATGAGTACATTCCACTCAACCACAGCCTCCAGGTTAACTAACAAATAGTATCTAGTTGCACTCGAAATTGTTGAGCAGAGGCCGGAGAGACAAATCCAACATCTATATCCAGTACTGTAAATAAGAATTTATTTTATAATACTTGCGTAGCAGCCAGTGCCACCGCCAACAACTCCCTTCCCTACCAAAAGCTATAGCTAGTAGCGACTAGCAAATGTGCAACTTTATTCTATTATATTTACATAGCAATCAACGTTACGTTTCGATGACAGTACATGATGTTGTATTTAGTCGTTCAAGCGACACTTCAACATGTCTAAATTCAATAGCCAGGACCACCCTGCACTACAAAAACGATATGACAATCAAATATCAATTCAATTACGTAGCCTTTAGCTCAGAAGCTTTACAAGTAACCCAAAAAGATTGCCACAACACTAGGGTTTTGATTCTTTTTTGCTAATTTTGGCTCCGATCCCCACATTAACCAAACCTAAGGGTTACATACTGTACCAAAGATTGTGATGAAGAATACTGAAAGTAGTATATATTATAATGCAAATTGAAAAATAAAGGAAATGAAAAGCTTCTTTATGAAAAAAGTTGCAGTGCAGTGCAGTGGTGCAAGAAGCATCCTCAACTTTTGTGATACATATCATTTCTTAAGAAAAAGCAAAGCTAAAAAATATGCTCTAACCTTTTTGTATTTGTCAAAAAGTGTGCAGTGCAATATAACATTCTGAACGTGCGATTGTCTCCACATATATGTCTTTTAACTGCTTAATTAATCGTTACAACTTTTTATTATATATCTTATCTTATCCCCCAAGTTTCACATATCACACATACATCACAATTTATTGTTATCAGACGGCTATGAATCTTCCATTTTTGGGCATGATCCAATGCTTAATTAGCGGCATATGCGACTGTTAGTTTGATGTAAATTATGCTCACAACTTAACACTTAATGTAACAAGATCAAATTGTAACATTTTTCATTATTATATGCATGGCACAATTAAGTGGTTCAAGTTTAATAGGTTAATTATGGCCATTATATTGTGGTTTGTAATAGAAATAACCTTTACCATTATGAAGTCTATAAATATATGTGGCACCTAGGTTATATAAGTGTTTGGTCATCTCACTGCTCATGTCACAACATATATTACCTCTAGTTTGTTTGAAATTAAGTGAGAAACAATTTCTCTATTATAGTTTTATAAGAGCTAAGGTTGCTCGATTATATAATGCTGATTTCGCTAAAGATTAGAATTTGTTGCAGTTTTACATGTACAATACATGTATATAATTTGGTAATTCCTATAACCAACTATGTCACATGTATTGATCAAAATCACTAGTTAAATGCATGTTTAAATATACCAAATCCTACAACATTTTGTGTGTGTCTATATATATATATATATATATATATATAATGAGAACTAATGCGTAGAAAAAAAATAAGAACCAATTAGAACCGTCTATCTAGAAAGGTCTAACGGATCACAAGCAATTAAAAAAAACGTTAGCAATTTTGTAATAACTCAAATTTTAAACTGTAAATAATAGAACTGTAGAGTGCAAGTACATTATATATAGAATGCAACAATATAAAGTACACTCGAACTTTGAAGTGCAAGTAATAACACTATTGTATGCACTTAACAACATAATAGAGTGCAACGATATAAAGTACGCTTGAGCAATAATATTAAGTGAATTTAACGCTATCATTAATGGCACTTAATGTGAAAGGTAAATTATTTGCACTCTATAGTGTAAAATATTGCACTTAATAGTGATATTACTTGCAACTTTTACTTGCACTCTTGCACTTGTTACTTGTACTTCAAAGTTTAAGTTATTTACAAAAATGCCATTGTGATTTTTTTTTTTTTAAATTTCTTCTAATTCGTCATATCTTTATATATATGAAAAAAAATTATCCCATAGTCCCTTCTATGTTTATTTCGATCACAAGTTCACAACCCTTGTTCGACAGAAGCCTAGAGGATCAAGTCTAGTATTCCATCATCGAAACGTAGCATCAACTGCTATGTAAGTATAAACAAATAAAGTTATTTTATTATTATTAAATATCACTTTTCTTTTTGTAACAAAGAAAAGCCACAATTACTATTCGAGAGTGTATATGGGATAAACCTCACTCTTATCTTATTGGGTAACAAAAAAAAAATTCACAATCACTATTTGTGAATGTACACTTAATAAACTTCACTCCTATATAATAATATGATAATCACATTAAAAAGGTAAACCACATTAAAAAAAAAAAAACCTATGTTTCACACTAACATACATAACGGTACACAAAGAAAAAAAAAGAAAAAAAAAAACCCAAAACCCAACTAACCCAATGCGATTAAATAAAGAAAGAGGGAGACAGCAGTTAATTCCGTTGTAAAAGGAGAAAAGAATCATTGAGGAACACAACATGTAAGCGATTGGATGTGTTGAAAACAACCTGTTTGTAATGAACCTCCTTAATGAATCTTAGGATAATCAATATAATGATCCAAAATTATATTAAATAATTTTAGGATTGTAATTAACTTTAGTTTAGTAGCAGCCGAAAAGGGAGGGGCCCTAAAATTAAGATGTTCTTTTGCTGACTTGTCGAAATTGTGATGGGTGAAGGGAATTTCAGATTGGGAATTTGGGATACCAATATCTTTTAATATAAATATAATAGTAAAATATATTAATTATTCTTGATAAAAAAGTAAAAATTAAAAAAAAATATTATTGTCGAGACAAGGAATTTGAGTGACATGTGAAAGGCCCCATTGGTTGTCCCCATAGAAAGCCCATAACTTATGGAAGTGAATTAACTAAATGGACACTTTGGTGTGGGGTGGGGGGGAAATTATTGCTTCATTTAATTCCAAATTAGATATCGTCACTCTTTCACCAACATCCACACGAACAAGAATATCTGAATATGCACACCCAAAAATAGGAATAAATAATCATTCTCTCAAAAGGTTGAATTCCCAACTCCAAAGGCCTTCACGCTCCGGTTCGACAAAATATCTGAGAGGATCTAAATCAGACATTTTTTCACTGCGCACAAGAGTGAAACCCTGGTCTTTTCTCCTAAACTTCATCCATGTGACCAGTAATCTTAAATGGATGATTGAGTGAGTGGAGTATAACTCTCGTAACAGAAGGTAATGAGTTTGATTCTTATCAATATTCTTTTGGTCGAGTTCGTTGCACAATCACACATGGTATTTTAATTGTGGTTTACTTTTGTGTGGTCGGTATGTTTTGCGGACTATTATATAGTATCGGGCTAGAACTTACTCCTTGCACGCACTCAAGTTGTACGTGGCTGTAGAAAAAGCAAAGGTCTTTGCGTGGTTTTTATTTATTTATTTATTTTTATTTTTGTATTCAGTTATGTCACAATATTATATCGGGGTTTGTCTCAATATATTATAGCTTGAGGTTTGTCTCAATATATTATAACTAATAGTATTGAATGTCACAATATTATATCTCTTGATGAGGCTATTATACTATTTATTAGCACACACAATTATGCTATCAAACTAGCAACGTAACCCATTCTAATTTCATACTTGGTTACTTAGTTTAGTTAGAGCATGCACAATAATGATTAGAAAAATTAATTAAAAGGCCAATGGGGGCTCAATTATGCTCATCCCATGCAATAAAGATAAAATAATGACAACCTTATTATTAATAAGAATAATTAATATAAATAATAACAAAAAAAGAATGGAAAATAAAATAAAAGGGATCTCATTTGATGTATATATATAACATCAAAGGCACATCGAGAAGGTTAGTGTTGAGACACGACAAAAAGGGAAATCTTAAAGTTGGATATCACATGCATGCATAAGTACTCCTGAAGTTAAACACACACTGGCACAACCACTTGGGACTTTTGGTATATATAAATTGTTTTTAATTAATTAAATAATTCATAGAATAAATAATAATAATAATAATAATAATAATAATAATAATAATAATAATAATAATAATTGTCAGGATTTAATGTTGCTTACCACTATGCCAAATGTTATAACTTGTAGACGTGTAGTGAATGCACAATTTTATTTCATTATATTATACTTAATTATCTGGCCGGCCTGCCAACCTCAATTGCATCATGCTTTCTATGAGATTCAGAATTCGTGACATATTCTTGTACCAATTGTTAAATCAAACGTTTACTATTATGCCAAAAGGTATAGCTTGTAGCAAATATGCAAATATATTTTATTATACTTGTGTAACAGTTAATATAATAAAGTTTTGATGGTAGGATGCTGGACCTGGCTATCCAAGTTACCATCCGATATATATATATATATATATATATATATATATATATATATATATATATATATATATATATATATATATATAGTAGGAATAATAATAATAATAATAATAATAATAATAATAATAATAATAATAATAATAATAATAATAATGATAATAATAATAATAATGTAAGTGTAAAGCTGGATATTAGGTGCTATGTTGTGTCATTGCTTTGTTCTCTAATACGGTAGTCATATGACTTGAAAGATGTTATTGCAACAACATAATCACAAATTTTGGTTTACAATATGTCCAAAATTTGCATGAATATTTTAATATATCAAGTTGGAACAAGAATTTAACTTAGATTTAATTTTGAAGCCAACAACCTAGCATCAATAGTAAGTTGCTCCAAATCTTTGCTTGTCATTATTGTTTAGAACAAGAAACACCACATTGGCATCACTTTATAGAGTTATCTCCATTTTGCAAAATAAAATTTAAAAAAAAAATCAAATTATGAGGGTTGTTTATCCTTCACCCTCCACCCTCCTCTTTCTATAAAACAATAAAATTCTAAAATTTATTTTTTTCTTTTATAAGAGGTGTACTTGAATTTAATATTGTTGGAAAATTTGAGGTTTCTACCTACTGAAAGGTAGTAGAAAACCTTAGGTTTTAGGTAGAAAAATCAACTTTCTGACTAACTTTCAATTCAATCAGTTTAGAGTTGGGGATACGAAAAATCAATTATCACTATTACTGAACACCCATTGAAAGTGGTTATTAGTAACACCAACTACCAATATAATCAAGCTTAATGAAAAATTTGACATGCTAGGTGACGGATATATTCAAGATTTCTAACCAGTCTAAATTAAATTAGGGTTATTTTTATTGCTCCCTTTTCACCCACACATTAAATGTGGCTAGTAACACCAATCACCAACAAAGCTTGACGAAAAAATTGGTCGACTAAGTCATCAAACGTATTCATAGATTTCTAACCAGGCCATTACTAGCAAAAAACTCATAATTATTGTATTTAAATTTTTGACTACACACTTTTTGATCACCCGTTAAAAGTAATCACTAACACCAACCAGTCAACCACCAACAAAACTCAGACACAAATTCAGATGACTAATTTTCAATCACCAACGCCAAAAAGTCAAAATTATAGTTTTTCTTCACTACACACTTTGTGATGACCACCAATAGTCAAACTTAGTTTACAAGATGGCAAGGATCTCCAACTATTAACTCAACTACACATGCAAATAATGTTTATTATTTTACTTATTTAATCATCTCCTTATTATTATGAATATATTTATCCTTTTTTAGTTACGTTGAATGACATGGTAAGATTTTGTCACTTTGATTAGCAATTTTAAATTGTTGATTTCTATTTAAAAATTGCTTTTCACTTCCTTTGTAAGCTCCCAACAATATAATACTTCGCATGTAGCACAGCAAGACAAAAGTGCAACATAAAAGTGGTCAACAAGACATCAACAAACTAGATACTAAAGAACATAAATTATGGCATTTCAAGAACATTTATTTGTCATTTAATTAACGGTGGAAATTTTTTTTGAATTATCGGACAATACCAAAAAAGTTGTATTTCAAGAACACACTTAAGTATTTTTCCACATACACATAAATGGATAGCTAGGAATGTAACGTAGCTTTGGCATTATAGTAAAAGGGGAATGTATTATATAACAAACAAAATTAAAGAGTTTGGAAACCTTAGCCTTACCATATAATTTAATGTTCCGTTTGGATGGGTGGAGGATCAGAATTTACGTGTTTAGCGTGTTTAGTAGTTAAAAATTTTATAATATTTTAAGAAAATTAGAAAAAGGATAAATTAAAAAGGGTAAACAATTTTTCAATATTTTTTCTAATTTTATAAAGAGAGTTAATTGAAAAAATTTATTCAAAAAAGACGAAGAGAAAACATGAATAATACCTGTTGGGCGTCGGCAAGGTTGGCCGAGTTCAGCCCCTGCTCGATTCGAGACGTGGCGCTGTGGCTTACCATGGAGGGATGTGGTTAAATGGTTAATGTCCACCTATCTATCGCCAATTGGTTTTAGGAAGGATATGGCAACCAGTTAGCCAAAGAACTCTGTGGTTAAGCGTGCTTGACTTCCGGCAGTCACGGCAATACCTAGCCAGTACTATTCTTTGATCTCTCTCTCTTTTTTTTTTTTGAAGAAAATTTTCCAAAATAATTATACAAATTTTTAGTTCAAAATTGTTGAGACGAGGCCAGGCTTGGAGGCAAAGTCTAGTATCCTACATACCTACCATTGAAACGTGGAGTTGACTGTTATGCAAATATAACGAAATAAAGTGTGTATTTGTTACTAGTTATAATTTTTACGGTTATAGTAAGCACTTGATCATCATAATTGGTATCAGAACAAGTCATGAGTTCGAATCCCTATCAACTGCACACCCAACTTTTTCTGTATTTTCAAGCACCCAAACAAAGCATGGCCAAGATTTTAATTTAATTAAAAGGATAATAATGTGGTAATTAGATGTATGGGCAAAATGAATTAACAGAATCGTCGTATATGTATATATCCAAAAACATTAACGCGGTTTGATATATGTTTCAATGTCAGATCATTAAGAAAGAAACGCGGTTTTAATTTGATTAATTAACTAACTAATGGCCCCAATAATAGGACGATAATACGTGGCCACACGATCGATGCAAAAATCGAGGGGCAATCTTGACTTTTTAACCATCCACCTGGGATTAATTGCCTTTTGGCTATAGCCTACAGACTTTAATTATTTCCCCATTTTCATGTTGAAGAATCCTTAAAGTTAGTCAAAAAGTTTATCTTTTTTTCTTTTTTTATTTTTAGATGTCTGAAATTTTGCATGATGTTTATATGATATATTTATAATTTTTTTTTATAATTTATGTTGGCAATGGGTTGGAGGAACATTTTAGCATTATGCCGCTCATATTGTGCGAATTCGGAACTTAATGTTGACTGTTACACAAATATAAAGAAATATAGTTGTCCGTGGCACATGGATTTCTTAGCTATCCGCCCACCTTTTAGCCCTACCCGGTAAAGGACCACAAGGAGATAAATTATTAGCGTCTAAGATGTCCATAAATCTCAAATCAAGAAGACTTCCAATAAACAATTAACTTTCATAAAAAGTTGACCTTGGAGTCTTGTGGTTGCCACAAACTACCTATCCGACCAACTTGGGTGAGTTTGTCTCCATAATAGTTATCTATGGGGTTAAATATTCACTACATTTTATTTTCAGAATATAACATTTTTTACCCGCAAGCTATACAAGAGAGGTAGGATAGGTAAATCGCATTAGGCAACAGGTTTAGCTGAAAGGGTACATGCAAGAATCGAACTTGTAACATTTAGGTATATATGAGAAGTATGATTCTCTCACTTGACCATCATTTTTGGGCGTTGAGGCTCCCTTATTATTTAAGTGTTTATACGTGAATTATATGAAACTAAGGGACCCGTACCGTGTCATCATCTAAAACCTTATACACAATGTAATCCTAATTATTATGAAGAGTTGTGACGAAAATTATTTTTGTCGCCTTTTCATAATTATTGCGATGCCAACAAATTGAAACAAAAATTGCGAAATGCCACGAGCTGGAATTGAATCGGCATGAAAAATATGAAATATGACAGATGTGGAATTTCATCTTCATCATTGGTAGACCCCATATATATATATATATATATATATATATATATATTGACAGCACCAGTTTTTAATATTTATTTTTAGTTACCTATGACTAATAACTTTGAATTTACCCCTTAGCTTCTTCCTAACAAATAACTAGAATATCAATTTCACAATCTACTAAATATAATACTCCGTAATAGCCAATAAAATTCTAACGAGAACAAAAAAAATGTTGGTGTAATTGTTTGTTTAAATGAATTGTTCATATTATTTTTATTTTACTATTTTGGTTCAAATCAATTATTTAATATTTATATAAATAGGAATGCTGCATATATTCAAAATCGGTGGTCACATGATCGAATATTCGAACCCCTGTGCTGCGGTTATTTTCTTTAGACTGAAAAAGATATTTGAGACAAATGTGTAAATTTTATTTTTTAATAATAACAGAAAATAGTTGTATGTTCCATACCTGGAACATGGGCCTATTGTTATTTTAAAAAATGGCAATAGGCGTTTGTTTCGGACTCGGAATAGACTTTAGACATCTATTTTTTATTTTTTATTTTCAAAATCACCTAAAGTTGTCACTCAAAAAAATTACAATAAGGCCAAAATACTTTGCAATCCCGGCCCTATTGTTAGGTTCTCACATAAAATTATATTATGTATAGAGTATAGCTCAACAAAGTTCTCTAATTTTGAAATGTAAAAATATTTCATTATATAGTGTAACTTTAAGCGTGTTTAAAAAGAAACTTAATAGAAACATAATGTCACATTTTGATGATCAATTTTGTATTAGTGTGTGTATATACATGCAGCTTACTAACTAAGATACCCACCTTATATTATATGTCTATAGTTAGTAATTTCAAATGAAATATCATTGTCTTTCAATATAAATAGTATATATTTAATCCTCATTTATTTCATGATATTATCATTAATTGTGATGGTAATAAGGATATTAATAATAATAAATGTAATTGAATTATTTTACAATAAAATAAAATAAACGTTTATCTTGTACAAATAATGTAGTACGTATATATTTATTTAAGATTAAGAGTTAAATTATTGATACTCTTCCTGGTGAAAATAAAATAAAATTGTGTGAAATTTGATAGAAAGCTAGATGGCAGTCTTACGTTGTATGATTAGAGCGTTGGTTTTACATCGATAGATCTACATTTGATGTTTCGATTGATTTCAAATATATTGTCGCTGAAATTGTAATTAATCTGTATATCAAATGGATTTTAAATTTCAATCTGTAATTATTATTGATTCCCATCAAGAATCTTTGCAGGCTAAAGTAATTATGTAATTATATGCCATTAATGTTGCGGCCCGTGGGCGTATAGTGCATACCACTTGAACCAACTTTCATATCTTACACTTATCCTTACGCTAAAAATTATAACAAATAGTGAATACATAATTTTATTTTGTTATATTTGCATGATAGTTAACACCAATAAGTATTAGTGTGAATACCTATATAGTATATATGTGAAGGTAGTTCTGAAATACTAATTAATATATTGCATTGAAAGGAGAGTGGATGAGACATAATTCTCGTACTGAAGCCTGAATGTCACAAGTTTGATATTGCCAATATCTTTTCGGCCAAGCTTATTGCAAAAGGTCTTCTTAGTACGGTACAGTTTACCTAATGCACACAATCGAATAGTAGTTATTGTGTGTTTCTCTAGTTGAAAAAAAAAACTAATTATTGTTATTATTATATTGTATATACATATCTTAAGCAGATTAAGTTATCTCTGTCAAAACAAAAGCAAAGGTTTCTTGTGACTTTGGTTTTTCTTGAAAGTTCCAACATTCACAATAACGAACTACACAAGCATCATAAGCTGCCGGAATAATGCAACAAATTCCAATTGGAAATTAAATAATATTCAAGGGTATGTAGTACATACACACTTGTCACCCTTTTATCTCCCCCTTTCTCTCTCTTCCCCTCTCTCTCTCTCTCTCCACACACACATATATACGCATATATATACTCCTCTCCCTGCATTGTATATATAATAATATGTATATATATAGTATGCTATAATCTCCATAAAAGATCTGAATTGAAAGCTTCCTTTGGACTACCAACTTTCTTCCTCGCTCCCATCCCCCCCTTAACAGAAAATATTCCTTCTTTGGTACTTAATTGTTTATATCTTGTCCTTCCAGAATCTATCTTCAAGCTTTCTTTCTTCATTCCCAGAACCAAATAAAAAAGAAAAGAAAGAAAAAACATTAAAAAGCCCAGTTCGGAGAGTACGAGGAATGGGTTTAAGAGACATCGGAGCCACGTTGCCGCCGGGGTTTAGGTTTTATCCCTCCGACGAGGAATTGGTCTGCCATTACCTGTACAAGAAAATCGCTAATGAAGAAGTTCTGAAGGGAACTTTGGTGGAAATCGACCTTCATACTTGTGAGCCATGGCAGCTCCCTGGTACGTCGTCGTTTTATGTCCTCATCTCATCTTCTTCTTCAGTTCTTCTCTGTCTGATCATGCAAGAGTTCTTTCTTTTTTTTGTTTTGTTTTTTGTTTTGTTTTTTTTTTTTTTTTTGTTTGGGGGTTAAAAGTGGTGGGTTAGTTTGGGAATTACAGTTTGATGACTTTAAGGAAAGGGGTGAAACTGAAACATTAATATAGTAGAACCTTTATAGGAAAAAGATTCATGTTGTCCAAGAAAACTAAACTTTCTTGATTGCTTTCTCCATTAGTCTGGCCGGGGATGTTCATCAGTTGCTTCAATCTTATCCAGTGGATTTACAATTTTTCTTTCGCATGTTTGTGGGCGCAAAATGTGTAAAAAGCTGCAAATTTAAACGATAATGGAGTCTTATCATTAAAGAAAATATATTCTGGGAAATATTCTGTCTATTTACTTGATTAGCCTTTTTTTAGACGTATTAACCATTTATAATACTTTTCTGATCACGATCATAAACTTCATTAATCATCTTTTTTAAATTATTAGTATTTTTAATATTATAATATTTTAAAACAAAAAAAATATTTTTATTTTCATACAGCCATAACTAATTAATTTTTTAAAATAATTTTTCAAACCGTACCCAATAAGGCTGCACAATAAACCCGCTTTAATACCATTACTTGCCCATAAAAAAGTAACAATAATATTTACATTCATATAACGTATGAAAAGGGTCGAAATTAGCCCCTACATATATTTTCACCAAAAAGTTTTTTAAGTTACGTTTTCTCATGATTGCGTGTTTGGAATTGTCTTATCTTTTATAGTATCATTCTTCTTCTTCTTCTTTTTTCCCCCCTCTCTCCCTCTTTTTTGATGTGTATATACAAAGTGAATGATTTATTCTGTCTCAACTAAATTATTAATCGGGTCTGTGATACATGCACAATCCATATTATGTTCATTTTGTGTTTTGTGGTTATTATTACACCTTAAAATATTTTTAATTAGGAAAATATATAGTAATTAACACATGATTATAGTCCAATCGAATAACACATTTATTACTAGCTAATAAATGCAATTATGAAAGAGACACGATCGAATATTTAGTCCAATCGAACTGGTCCTGGGCATGACATGACTCTTGCTTAAATCATCCCACTTGGCCAAATTTATGTTTGCTCTCATTTCTCGATCACACCATGTTTTTTTGTTTAATTATTGTCATATAATAATCATAGCATAATTGAAATTATTTTAATATAATTAAGAATATACACGGATACACGTAATAAATTGAACCTACAACCTTAATATTGACTTATCACCATTGATCTTGAAAAGATAATGAAACAGACACTTATGTAATCAATTTATCACCGTTGATCCTGAAAAGATAACGAAACAGACACTGGTATAATCGAGTTGATATATGTATTATTAATTAATCAATCGTCACTGTTTTGATTGAAAGATAAAGGCGAAACTCCCCTTTTTTTCCTCCATTGTTTCGTATGAACTTTCTCAAGAAAAAACTTTGCTAAAGCCGAAACATGCGTGGGGAATCTATTGTGACGATTACCCAACTTTTTTCGTCACTTTTGCTAATATTGTCTTACAAGCCATTATTCTTGCAGGTGACGATTTCATTCCGAACAATTATTTTTTTCTTCTCACTCACACCTCTATGTATCTATACAAAATTTTGAACTAACCAATCCTCCACACCTCTCTTACTTAATTGCAGTGTTTTGTCGTCTTCTTCCTTAATCTTCGCTAAAATTTGACGAAATTAAGAAAGAATGAACTAACTAATTTAATGATGATTATATTACAGAGGTGGCGAAGCTGAACTCGAGCGAGTGGTATTTCTTCAGTTTCCGGGACCGGAAATATGCGACGGGGTTCCGGACGAACAGGGCGACGACGTCGGGGTACTGGAAGGCGACGGGGAAAGATCGGACGGTTATGGATCCTCGGAGCCAGGCGATCGTGGGGATGAGGAAAACGCTGGTTTTCTACAGGAACAGAGCGCCTAACGGCGTCAAAACGGGGTGGATCATGCATGAATTTCGTCTCGAAAACCCTCATATCCCTCCCAAGGTAATACTTGTGCCACCTTTCCTCTTCCGACATGGCAACACGTGTTTGGCTTCTTTTTTGTCTAACCCTACGTGATGGACGTCTGTGTCGTGACATGGCCGCTGACGTGGAGAATCATAATAATAATAATAAGGGTAACCTTTGTTTAAAATTATCACACAGGTCTCAATCTGTGAGACAGATCATATCTTTAATTAATGGGTCAAATTTTTAATTAATGAGTCGAATCTTTGACTTCATTAATCAAATATCTCACCCATTAGTCGGGCCCATCCAAATTTTTTCTTAATAATAATTCAAAAATAATAATAATAATAATAATAATAATAATAATAATAATAATAATAATAATAATGCATGTGAAAAAGGACAAGAGTCATTGTGGGAAGCTTCTTAGAAAGCTCAACATTGAAATAAGACAGATAACCAATGACTAAAAGAGGAAAAGTTTCCCACCAACGTTGAAAAAAAAAAAGACCTATGTGCGCGCATATTAAAATTGCGGCTAATTAATAACCTAAAGTGTATGGATCGTTTACTTGTAGAAGTGTGATTCCTTATTATCTTGTACAACACCCTTAAATTTTAACAAAAACAGAGAAATTTTAAGATAGTAATCAATATTAATGTCTTTTGTATTGAATCAGTATAACCTAATGGTTATATTGATACAATCAAAAGCTGAATTGTCATCAAAACAAGTGTTTGACAGAAATTGTTACCATAGAAATTCACTTAGTAATTAGAAATTCAGCATCACGTGAGCGGTTAACTGGTATGCAAGTTATGTTTTCGCTACTAATTATATGATAAATTGTATTATTATTATTGCAGGAAGATTGGGTTCTATGTAGAGTGTTTCACAAGTCCAAGGGCGAAACCAGCGAGAACAACAACCTTAACACCTGCATGTACGACAATAGCATCGTGCTACCGGCGGCCACTTCCCCGCCTAGTCTCGCCGCGTCTCCTCCAAACATGGACGCCGCTTCCTTTCCCTATCGTCCCATCGCGGCGGCGGCCTGTCAGAACCAAAGCGCCACCACTGCGGCGGCGGCGAATTTCTTCAACGTGTCCTTATCCGTGCCGGAGCACCACCAAAACGGCTTTCTCCGGCCGTCGCACGAAATGCCGCATTCCAATAAGTGCGAGACCGACCAGTACGGCTTCCTGTTCGACATGAACTTCGAAGAACCGAATTTCCACGACGGCGGCGTCCATTCCAGCCTCGACGACATGCGATTCGACGACGAAAACGGCATGGTTTTCATTTGATCTTATCAATACAGTTTATACATACAGACGAGCATATATGGATTTGTGTTTATATTGATATATGGTATATGTGTATATGTAGATGGACTTGAATTTAGAGTGTTTAAAAAAAAAAAGAAAAAGAAAGAAAAAAAGACATGGCATTCATTTCTTGAATGGTACATGCATGTTGTAATGTTTGGCTGTGAGATAAGGATGTTGTTTGATTGGATATTATGATTCTTAATTTACTAGCTAGGGCTAGCTAGGTTTATTCACATGTTAGACATATACATATGTGGTGTAATTTGGGTATGTATGGATATTAATTATAATTAATTAATGATATTCTTTCTTTTCATTATTTTATATATTTTTGTTTCATTCCAATGGAGCTTGTTTTTTAAGTAAAAAATTATCTACATAAAAGAACAATAGATACAAATGTATATATGAATTTGAATAGGTATCTCAGCTCGCGATATATATTGTAGGGTTATGCAGATGAGATTTTTGTAATTGATTTCTTTGCTTTATGTTGAAGGGAAACAAAAATCTATGAATAATTATTGTGAAATGATTTAACCTATTAATGGGTAACACAAGTCAATATTCCTCATCATAATCTAGTCATTGCTAGCTAGGGATTGGGAATTGAGAAGACAATCCTCCTTCAAGTCAATGAGCCTATAGCTCTAAGGTAATCTTGCTACAATAATGCTACTCTATGACATTAAAATAAAAAATCAATATATAAAAGATTGTAGGAGGATTATTATGTCTACTTTTTAATCTTGTTCTATTCGTTTAATTCCTAGACAGGTAATATGATAGCACACTCTTTAGCTTCTAAGGCTTATCTTTAGGATAATTCGTTGTACTGGAACTTGTCCCGCCTGACTTTGTTTCAATTCCAATGCTGTAATCTATCTCATTTAATTTATTTAATTTCTTTCAAAAAAAATTGATTACTAATTTACCAAAAAAAAAAAAAAAAAACTTAACTTGGGGGTAAAGTAAGAGTTAGCCTATTTTCATGCATCAAAGTCTTTGTGTATCTTCTTTTTATATTTTTTAGGTTTCACTTGTTAGTCAATCCTCCTGTAACAATCAATATCACATTTTAATGACAGGATATTGGACTCGACCCTTTGAACCACTGCACAACAAAAAACTAATGTTTTCCATGTGATAATTTGGGGATGGGGAAACGAGAAAGCCATACGAAGTTTTGGAGAGTTAAAAGGAAACTTCGTTACTTTGTTAAGGTACATGCATGAATGTACAATGAAAGAGGACTGACATATAATAATAATGGCTTCTCTAGCAGACAGCAAATGGTTCAATTCCATCTATCTTCCTTGTATAGCTTCAGTGTTAGCTTTTTTGCCTGAGTTTTTGTGTCAGGTGTTCTTGGGTACACTTTTGTTGTGTTTATAATGGCAGTTCAAAGATGGTAGAAGCTTGCCCAACAAGATGTGGATTGGTAATTTGGGGTCGGGAAAGTCTCGTACAAAATAAAGTTTTCATTTGAATCTTGCTTATCAATGAAACAAATTCGGGACATGATCAGGAAAGTCCCGTACAAAATAAAGTTTTCATTTGAATCTTGGTCATCAATGAAACAAATTCGGGATATGATCAGGAAAGCCCCGTCCAAAATAAAGTTTTCTATTTGAATCTTATCAATGGTACAACAACATATATCGAATTGGGAAAACTGCAAGTGATCAAAACGCTTGTTACTACACTAAAAATATACCTAAGAACGAATGCATAACTTTATTTTTTACACTATAACAGAAGGGTAAATTTGGTTTCCAGCCACTACCAACAAAACCTTCTCCCTAAATTGGTTCTAATAATTGTTTGGCTTCAAATTCATTGAAATTAGTCCTGAAATGGTCATTGAGTAGGTGCCCACAGTATGATTTTTATACTTGAAGGTGGCGAGTTTAATTCTTATCAACACACTCTCAATCTAGTTCTTTGTGCAAGATTTTCCTAATACAATTTATCTCTCTTGTGTGATTTACAGTTTACTCTCAAATAGTGAATGTAGACTTTATCCGTTGTTCAATTTTTTTTTCTTTTTAAATAATTATGGTTAAGAGAATAGAGAATATATAGGCTAAGTTATCAAATGGGTTCAATACCCATTACTATTAGAGCACTACATTTGCGAACGTAAGACAGGGAATGGGACAAATTGCCTGCTTGCTTTGTCGGCCCAAAGAATTGGGCTTAAGATTGGGTTGTACAATACATTAGTCAGACTAGGCTAAAAGCAGCTGTCTGGCCTGGATAGTTATACCATGGGTCCGAATCCACCTTACAAGGTGAATTTATGTTCAAAATACATAATTTACACACTGAATGCTCACAATTTACCTATTGAATGCTCATAATTTGAATTGTGAACATTTAGTATGTAAATCATAATTTACATATTGAATGTTCACAAATTGAATTGTGAACATTTAATATGCAAATTGTGTATTTTGGATTTGGATCCAACTTACAAGGTAGACATACATGGGTCCAAAGAATAATTTGCCCATAAGGATGGATGTTTTACCTATGACAGTCAAAGATCATCATAGTCTAAAGTTTAAAATACGCACACAAGGAATTCAATTCGCACATTCCATCATTTATCAAGTCAAACAATGAATCACTACGCTATGCTCCGGGACACCTTATATATATAATTAGCGCATATATACGGTATCTCTATCACAGTGTTCATAAAAAAAAAAAAAAAAAAAAAAAAAAAAAAAAACCTGGCCCACAGTTCTTTTTTTTTTTTTTTTGAATACTACTGACTCTATTGCAATGTAGTATCTGTTCATAGCTACTTCCTCATCCTGGCCCACAGTTTGTTAATATAGTGTAAATATGTTTGCCAAGCACCTTGTGCTCAAATGGCATGTAGTAGCCTCCCTCAAATGAAAGGTCATGAGTTTGAGCCTCAGTGGAGGAGATATTGAAATTGATTCTTTGTTCTTCAACAGGTTGAGAAAAGTATAAATGAACAGATACTACAATGTAATAGGGTCAATTGTATTCATAAAAAATGTTAAAACTGATCCCTTGATCTTATAATTATACAAACAGTCCCGACCAACTACCCTAACTTCGCGTTAAAACATATTTCATATGACTATTCTCGGCATGATAGGATTGATAGCCATGTGCCCTAAATGAGGATGAAGTTTTGACCATGCATGTGTGAGGTTGAAAGGAGAGGAGCTTTGCATTTTTTTTTTTATCCCCATTGGGACGACATATACACAGTCTTGGGTACGGTCCAATGGTCCATTAGTGTCTAAAGCCTAAAAAGCAAGCTAGCATTTAGCCGCAACATAATATTACATATACTTTTATTTTTTATTTTATTTTTAACAAACATACACTTTCACTTTTTATTCTATTTTTTACTTCTATTTACCTGGTATGTTTTGATTTATTCAACAAAATTTTTTATCCATAAAAATATATTACAATTATATATCATTTTCCTTAGCCGCATATACACTCCCACTACTCTATCTCCACAACCCACAAATCATGTTGACAATTTCGTCCATACATCGATGGATCCCCACTTTCAATCCGGCTTGTTTTCCCGGCGCGGCGGTTCTCCGGCGGCAGCGCTAGCTCTCATCAAGTCTCAAAGAGTCAAACCCATATCGTAACTAATCGTTGCATTATATTGCCGGTGAGTTGCATCTATCTTGACCATTTGTCATTGGAGTTTCAACCATTCAAAGATTTGTTATTTTACTTCCACTACTTAGAGCAACCCCATCAATGGAGATTGCATGGATTATGTCAGATCTAAATCTTACATGGAGGAGAGAGGTAGTTGGAGAGAGAGGGTTGGGGAGCAACTGCAAGAGAGGGTTCATGGGCTGACACATTCAGGATTGGAGCTTCACTTGCTGTGCGCGTTATGCGCACAGCAGCGCCCACTCGGGCGCGTCAGGCGCGCCAGAGGCGCGCCTGACAAAGCTGCTTTTTTATTTTTTTTATTTAATTTCAGATTCTTTTTATTATTATTTTTTTACCCATCCCACTTTCTCTTTCCTAATCACACTTACAAAAACTCCTCAATTACCGTGAAATATACCCACTACTAAGGATGCTCTTATACTTAACCCTACTTATTTTCATAACAACGTTGCTCTTACTATTTGATATTATACTACGCTACGTTTTACTTTATAGGCAAAAAGGAAGATATATATAGTTTTTGGTTTGTATCTTGAATCTTTGAGTTTAATTTGAACAATTAACATATGAGTAATATTATGTTTAGTCTCATTTTCTACTTATTTATATATAAAAAAAAATATGGCATACTTTGATTGATAAACAAAGTGAGCTACGTATAGTACTTTTTATGTTATTCATTTTTATGTAATTAATGAAATCGGAGCATATGACGAGATTTTTTTTATTTTTTTTAAACACTACACATGTCGGCCATGTGGATGGCAATACATGTGATGACAAGGGAGACAGTTTGGTTTACAAGTTGTGGAGGACCTATCGAGAAGGATTAAGTTGCTCTCAACAGCTAAAAGTATGGCGTGACTTGATCATATACTTTGTATTTGCCTTTTATCTCATTATATAGAACATACAGATACCAAGACATGTGACGGGGGAACAATTGAGTCTATGAATTGAGGACCTAGTGAAAGGAATTCAGTTGCTCTCAATAGTTAACTATATGGCGTGACCTCACCATGCTTTGCTCTTTACTTCTATCGCATTATATAGCAAAACAAATACAAACACATGTGACATGGATAATTTAGTCTACGAGTTGCATATAGAGGACCTATCTAAAGGGCTTAAGATGCCCTTAACAACCGACAATATGGTGTGCCTTGACCACGTTTTGCTCTTTACTTTTATCTCATTGTATAGAACAAAATACTGGCACATGTGAGAGATACAATTTAATCTACAAATTGTAGAGAATTTATCCGAAAAGATTACGTTGCTCTAAGTAGCTAACAATATAGCGACATTGCATCACATTTTGCTCTTTACTTTATCTCACTATATAAAAACACACTTGTCAAATTGTCCATAAAACAAATATTTAGAGAGAGGGGGCTAGGGTAGGCAGCTAGGGTTGTGGGGGTTCACTGTTGCTTGCAAACTGACAAGAGTGCACGTGGGAGGAATTGCATGGGGTGGACTAGGACCGTTCAGGTGCTACGGGGCCCCACATCGTGTCAAATCGACGTCCCATCGAGTTGACCGCAGAATGCGGGATTCTCGTACGATCTCATCAACTTGTTGTTTATTTTTATTTTTTACAGAATATTATGACAACAACAATAATTACACATAGTAACAGTAATTACATTTGAATTTTACATTTATTATATACGAGCATTATTTTTATTTAAAAACAAAAAAAAAAAACAAAAAAAAAACATGTACGAGCGTTAATAAGAGCAACTCTACGAACGAGTTTTTGGATAGTTTTTTAACACTTAGGGGGAAATTTTGTTTAAATTTTTTCTTCTACAAATGAAGTTTTTGGGAAAAAAGTAAAAGAGGATTGCATGTGAAAACCAGTCAGCGCCTACTGGAGGCTTTATGATGGGCGCGACTCTGAATTTAATATTTTTTTTTAATGGAGTGGAGGTTACATTGCTAGTTTCTTTCGTCTTTTTTATTTTTTTAATTTCTACATTTTTTCTTATTTAATTTTGTTATTAAATATTTTAAAATTTATAGAAATTGAAAATTTTTAATGTAATATATAATTTAATAACCTATTATTTGAATTGAAATTTTATAATTATGAATTATCAAATAAATTAAAATTTGACATATTTAATTTAAATATAAATTATAATAATATGATAATTACAATTATAATTCTAATTTTTAGAATAATAAAAAAAATTAGAATATGGTTTTGTAAATTAATGAGTGCATAAAAAATTTAGACAAAACTCTAAACTATTGAAAATAAGAGTTTTTGAGATTGAGTGAGATAGTGAAAGATGAGATGGATTTTGGGTCCATAAAAATTGAAAAAAGTATACTCAGTTGTTGATGTTACTTGCTCTAACAATAGCTTCTTCTTTTTTTCTTTTTCTTTTTTTTCTTTTTTTTGGTGTAGTTTTTTTTTTTTTAGACAAATCAGATGGTGTAGTGGGGAGATATGCAATAAAAGAGAAAAATATTATGCAAATGTTATTTTGGATTTAAGTAATTTTTAAAAAATAAAGTTATAAAAAGAAAAGGTTGTCATCAATCGGCACAAGTTGGCCCGCTAGGCGCATCATCAGCACTATTACACGGTTTGTTTCTCTTTCTCTTGATTGGCTTGACACAAGTTCCACATTTAGATTTTACTGAAGCGGTTACTCTAATATTCTTTGAACTCGCAAATGTATTAAGAGATTATCATCAAGGTCGTGTCGTTTTGGTTGTCAAAGGTGCAAATATTTTCAATGAAAATGGTCAAATATATAGAGAGCATTCAACCCTAAAAACATATACAATAGGCTTAGAAGAATTATAGCTACTACATATATTCTAAATTTCTACTCCCTTACTTTATTTCTTGATGTGGCAAACAATAATAAACTATTTTCATTATGCAAATCTAAAAACAAAACAAAAATAATCTACATTATGAATATAATTTGAAATTTGATGGAGTGATCTCAATCTCCTTTCTCCCAAGTGGAAGGGTTTTTTTTTTTTTTTTTAATGTTTAAATTAGTTGAAGGTCTTAATTACTTTTTTTCTTTTTCAATTTGATGTAATTTTAATGAGCACACGATGATATACGCGTCATCCCAATTTTAATTCACATTTCTTATTTTTCCTTCTGAAATTTCAACGAGAAGGATAATAACAATGTTCAATTATTGTTGGTTGAACTGTTCATTATTATAATAACTACTCTCATCAATCTTCCAATAAGAACCCTAATCAATAGACTTGATTTATCTAGTTTGGATTTATAGTACATAAAGGGTAAGGTTAAAATCTTGCAACAATATAATATAAGTAAATATACATTTAAATTATCTCAAATAGAGTTATATATATTAAATAACATTATGTTTCGTATTTGTCATGTAATGTCTATTTTCATTTTTTAAGTTCATTGTGTGTGTGTGTGTCATCAGCTACAATTATCAGTAAATATAAAATATAATTACCATTAATATTTTTTGTTAATATATATATATATATATATATATATATATATATATATATATATATATATTTATTTATTTATTTATTTATTTATTTATTTATTTATTTATATATCCAGGCATCTTCCCTGCCATTGCTACCACCTCTCAATCACACCATCTTTAAACTAGCTAGTAACAAATTAGGTTCTTTATTTAATAGCCTGCAAACCCTCACTAAGTGATTAAAAAGGTATTGACCGGATTGAACTTATGATTTTGTAGTATAAAAATTATACTTCACTTGCTCAGCCAACTTTATTGATTTAATAGTGCGCAAACTTTCACGATAAATTTTTAATTTCTTGATAATTATATTGCAAATATATATTTTACTTATTAATTATAGACATACAATAAGTATCAATATCTATAGTTCCTAGACCAACTTAATTATTTCTTTTTCTGACACCAAAATACGATATAATGGATTAATGGGACCCCTTCATTATATTATTCTCACAGAACTTTTTACACATCAACTTATTATTACAAATTATATATTTATCATTTATTTTATAACCATAAGTGATTATTATTATTATTATTTGAACACAGCCTTCATAAAAGTTAAAACGTAAAAGACTATCTTGGGACAACTCTAGCAAAGTTGGTTGGACGATTGATTTAGTAATCACAAGGTTCTTGATTTGAGCCAGTCACTTATGGACAATTTAGGCTAGTTTACCTTCTTGTAATAAGGTTGGTTGCACCCAAAGTGCACCTTTAGATAATAACTGCAAGCTTTCCATAAATTTATTTTTATGTTTTAAAATTGTCTGTATGTAGCATACAATAACTACTCTACATACAGTACCACAATGTTCTCAATTTGAGTGTGTCAACTATAGACAATCTAGGCTAGTTCCATCTTTGTAGTCTTTTATCGGTTAGGGTTGAATGCGAGTTTCACCCAAATTAAGCGTAGATTTGATTAGTGACCATGAGTTTTCATAATTTAAAAAAAAAATTGAAAATATTGTCTATATCTAGGCATACAGTGGCTAGGATGTTCAATTCTTCACCAATCCATTTTCACATGCAATGATCTGAGCACATTATTTCAATATTCAAGAATTGTATAGACTATAGACTGGAGGTTAGCTTTCTCATTTTTAGACCGAGTAGTCAAAGGAAAATTAAAGTTCATAGTACAACGCTTCACCAACATCACCCAATATCATAGGATTGTTGTCGGGCAGAATTGATATATGATTAACTAAAACAACAATGTTTCATATGCACACAAGTAGTAGCTAGCTAGTTACATCAAATGTATATACATACACACACAATATAATCTTGTTTTTACCTGTTTCCAATTGTGCAGATCTAGCTAGGTTTGTCTTTGATTACAAATTTTGCAGATTTTACTATCATTCCAAACCTTTAATTTCTTGTTGCTCATCTCATTCTTCATCTTCTTCTAATAATTAGGTATCCAAAGAAACCTAGCTAAAGAACCGGCACATATTATTAAGATATTCGATCCCATTTTGTGCACCATTATCACTCATCTCAGATCAAGAACTCATTATTGCATGAATTTTTTGAGTGACAGGGCAACCATTGCCTGAGTGTATGCACTGAGTAAACTCGCTTTGTGACTTTAGTCGATAAAAAACCACAAAGAGGCGAAGCAATCTAGATAACTCATAACTGACCAACTCAAACTAAGAAAGTCAATAAGCTTATAGGCAGCTCGAGTCAATAAGGGAATGTTTAAGGGAAAGGACTTTACAGTTTTCCCACTATACACATCACAGTGGAAGTGATTTAATTTATGAGTCCCAAAATATAATAATAATAATAATAATAATAATAATAACAAGAACAAAGCTGTAGAAGGGCAGGAGAGAACAGTGCAGAAATGAAGAACATACACAGCAAAAGCGAAAAAGAGAGTCAGAGAGAATTGAAAGATGTTGCAGAAGAAATCTGCCACTCAACAAAAAGCAAAAACTCTTATCAATACCCAGTAGACTTCACAGTTTAAAGACTCAAAATCCTGTGAAATTCAAACACAAATAATGATATAAAGTAATGGACATATATATATGGTTTAACAGTTCAGATCATCCCACAATTCCACCATTATAACATAATACATAATAATATATAATTACCAATAGTAAACCTACATACCGCTCCAATAATGCCACTCTTATCATCATCATTATTTTTTTGGGTAACCTAGTAAACTCTGCTTTATAACCCTAGACTAGAGATAAACCAGATTAATTAGGTTATCCGATCCATAGCTGATTGGATTGCTCAAACCCATTTACAATTATTATTATTATTATGAGATAAAGATGATAACTTGGGTGAGTGGAAGAATAGTAGGTTTTTGGGATATGATGGTGTTTGACCTGGTGGTTCACGGTGGCGGAGGTGGCAGAGATGGAGGAGCTTGCGGCGGGCGTTTCCGCTTCTTCTTCTCGTAGCTAATGCCTCTGGCTTTGGACTGCAGGTCACGAACTTCTCGGAGATAAAGCCGGACGGCGCGAGCTCCGAAGGGGTTGGTGTCCGGCTTGCCGCCGTTTTCCTCGTACGCGGCTCGGAGGCGGCCAATGAGCGCGTCGAGGCTACCCCAAGCTTGCCGGAGCGGGCAGGGGCACGGCGCCGGCGGATTAGGGTGGCCGTAGAAGGGACAGACGGGCGTGTGGACTTTCGTCTTCCCGAACTGGTCGAGGTACCGGAGAAATTCCAGCACGTGAGCTCCACTGCACCGGGAGAGCGTGAGCGGCGGCCGGTGGTTTTTCAAGTACTGCCCGAACGTGTTCCAGTCCCGGCGCTTCTGATTCTCGTACCGGCTCGACGTCGACGCCGACGCCGCCGCAGCCGCCGACGAAGAAGACGAACCCGCCGCCGCCGAGCTCCCCGCGGCACCGCTATTCTTCCCCGGATTCAAACTCTCAACTTCCGGATACGGATCCATTGATTTCTTGAATATATCTTTCTAGGGTTTCAACTTTTCAATTCAAAGCCTCATATATATCATATATAAAACACAAACAAAGACCACAAAGGGAAGAACAGAAGAATACATTCAGAAGAGGCAAAAATAAAGTGAGGGTTTTGATTGATATATCAGAGGATTTCCGTTTGTGAGACTACAGATGGAGACTAGAGAGAGAGAGTGGAAGAGGTTGATGTCGGATATGCATGGATGGATAGATGTTGATGATGATGATGATGATGATGATGAGATTGATGTAAGACTAGAAAGCTTTCTGGCAGCTATGTTTCATCATCTCGTTTGAGTGTTTCTTTGTTTCGAGTAATACTATAAAACCAAATGCTACTATTAGCTTTTACTTTCTCAACACCTTAAACCAATGGGTTTTTTCCCCATTTGAGGGAAGCAACCTAATACATACTTTTCTTTCATTCATATATATGAAAGAAATGTTAGTATATATATATATATATATATTCACTTTATTTCTTATATTCAGGGGCAGTGTCCTCAAAAATATAATTGACCCAAAAACCTATATGATAATAAATTTTTAAGTATCACCAATTGAGTAACTTGTATATACATTAAGTCCTTATATATAATAGCTCACTGCTATATATATATATATATATAAAGGGAAGAGCTCGGGAGGAGGGGGGTAACTGCCTCCATTATCTCTTCTCGATCTGCCTTTGCTTATATTTGTGTAGCTGTAAGTGTCATGTTTAACGGAACAGAATTGTGAGAGGAAAGGGTGGGAGGGATCGGGGAAAAGGAAAAAGGTTAATGTAAGATATGGTGTGCAAAGGGAGCAATGTAACATGGCATTTTTTTGAGCTTATTTCAGTTCATAACCCGATGGGTCGATTCCATCCTCGTTGCATTGTCCTGTCACTTGCCAAATTACCTCTTTGTTGTTCAATTCAAAGGGCATATAGGTGAATGAGAGGGAGAGAATTAAGGGCAAATAACCAAATTAAATTATTATTATTAATGCCCTACCTGAATTTCAATGTACACTGCCGTGTGAAGCTTAATAAGTTTATGCATATATAATACAGTTATACACAAAAGAAGATATCATCAACAGTAAAGAGGACTAGATGTATGTTCATTTATGGTCATATACTAATATCTATTAATTGACTAATCAATGCTTAATTTAATATATAAATGATCATCCTCAAAACATGAAATTCCGCCCTCACCGCTAAACCTCACACCTCAATTTCGCAAAATTGTGAAAAGATAAGTTATAGTGATTTAGCAGCATAACATAAATTTATGTTAAAAGAATATAATATAGACCCACATCTAAAAAAAATGATTAAGGTTATCTACTAAAATAAATGATAAAACATCAACACAAGCATCATTCTCCCTTTGATGGATAATGTCTCATCACAAACAGTGTATGTCTGCATCTATATCTTGGCTATACTGTACAACTATTATATATAGGAAAATACTCCATTTGTTGTATGTTTTATATAGAGTTTAATAATTTCTTTTATTTATAATGGGTTTATAGAGTAGCTAGTCAATTGGTCTAATATAATTATCTAAATTATAAATCTAAGAATTAGGTTTTTGAATTTTGAAGGACGGACTCTACACTAGTTCAATTGGTTGGGAGAAATTAAATGTCAATCAACGCAACTTGACTTGCAAGAGTCCGTATATTATAGTTGACTTACACAAGCTACGCTATTAAAGTAATTGTCATAGCTATTGGAAAGCACTATCATGCCTCTTGACGAACTGGCTTCACTAGCTAAATAAAGAGTACCACATTAATTTACTTGCAAAGTATCATCATGCATGCATGAAAGAGGCTGATTTGGACAAGGTAGTTAGTGGTAAAGGTGTGCATATATGTACTGCACTCATTGAGTAACGTACATTGTTATCGAGCATGTGAGGACAGTTAATCGGATGGCTCATGAATTAGCTAGAGCCTCTTTGGTTCATACGAGTACTGAGATTTGGGAGCACAACGCAGTCTCCTCGTATTCTCAACATGAGTTTTAGTTCTTAATAATATTTTTTCCACTTTTTTGGTCTAAAATAAATAAATAAATCCTTTGCCTCAATCATCTACAGGCCGGACAATTAATATCACGTTATACTTAACCTTAAAGTACGTATTAATGGGCCAATAATGTTAATTAAGCTTTTGTGTGTGTGACAGTTGTACATAACATAACCTAGTATAGGGTACGGTGACCCCTTTAAGGAATCATCACTGTATGTTTACCCCCTCCCCCACCCTTCTTCCATTCGTTTTTTCTGTATATACAGGACGACTTGCCAACCCATTTTGTGCAGATCAGATCTTGGAATGGATTTCATAAAATGTGAGGCTAACTTCTATTTTAATTTGGTCCAACAGTTGATTTGATAACTATAAAATTTCAAGTTAAACTCAGTTTGAGCATATCAGTTAGACTAAATTATCTCTTTGTGACTACTTTGCCAACTAAGGTCATAAGAGGGTTTTACCCCGTGTGTATATTTAGGTAGTGGTTTTGGATTTTTCCGTAAATAATTAAAGGATTTCATAAAATGATGAGTTTGAATATTACTATGTCACATCTGTACGTCACATTATGTTGGCATCGTACAACAACTAACCTTTGCTCGTGTGATGACAAACTTTAATTTAGTGTAGTATATGGTGCGCCAAGAATGTGAATCACAAGGAGCAATGCACAACACACAAAGTGCGCATAAGTACACTGCATGGAGTGTACAAATTAAATTCACTACATGCATGGCGTGGCATACGTTCACGTGTGTGTAAATATGTATTATTTTTTCTTGATATAAGAAGAGATAGAATCAAATTACTATAACAATTATTGTCATGTCACACCAATACAATTTATTGTTAGAAATTAGGGATGAAGGCCATACGATGGGGGTGTTGAGGATGTATGTAGTATGCACTTTCTTTGTCAATACAAGAGAAGATAGACTCAAACCGCACTAGGTACAGGCTCAATCGAGCAAGAGGGTGTTAATAAGAATTGAACTTGTGACCAGCATTTAGATACGAGCTGAGAGTCATTCTCCATAGATTGACTGAGATGGTGTTGGCAAAAATCAAACTCATGACCTTTAAAGTACGGGAGTCATTCTCTATCCACTCGGCCTTTCGGGGTCGTGATTATGCTTTCTTTGTCGATACAATAGAAGATAGACTCAAACTGCACCAGGTACAGGCTCGATCGAGCAAGAGGGTGCTGATAAGAATTGAACTTGTGACCAGCCTTTAGATACGAGCTGAGAGTCATTCTCCATAGAATTGAAGGAGATTGTGTTGACAAAAATCAGACTCATACCTTTAAAGTACAGGAGTCATTCTCTATCGATCCACTCGGCCTTTCGGGACTGTGATTATGCTTTCTTTGTCGATACAAGAGAAAATAGACTCAAACCGCACTAAGTATAGGCTCGATCGAGCAAGAGGGTGCGGATAAGAATTGAACTTGTGACCGGCCTTTAGATACGAGCTGAGAGTCATTCTCCAATCTCCATAAGATTGAAGGAGATTGTGTTGACAAAAATTAAACTCATACATTTAAAGTAAGAGAGTTATTCCCTATCCACTCCCCCACCCGGAATTTTGGGTATTGTGAGTATGCTTTCTTTGTCGATAAAGGGGAGATAAAATCAAATTACAAAAATTGTGATCACATCACAAGAGTACAACACTACAACCTACTGTGAAAAATGGACGAATGCCATTCGATGGGGAGTCAAAATGTTGTATTTCTTTTTTTAGTACACAACATGATGACACCATCATTTTCTTATAAAATTATGTGAACCGTACCAAAAAAATTGCATAAAATGGTAAACTAAATCTGTATACAGGAGTAGCACCAAGTTGTCCATTGATTGGCTTCTGAGTTAGCTAGCCAATACAGTTCCCTATAGTTCTTTACAAGATTTTACATCTTTTTATAATCACTACTAATTTAAGAAGAACATGTCCCGAAATAATTAATTGAGCGAGTCAAACGTGATTCTTGTACTAAAATGTCAGGAGTTTAATTTTTGTCATCACTCTCAACTAGATTTTTTATACTAATCCCTTAAACTTATTCTTTAGTGGCGTGAAATAAGATAATAAAGAAAAAATTTTAAGTCACAATCTTAACCGAGTTGATCAAGTAACTAGTTTAATAATTACAAGATTTTAAATTTACCTAACTCCTTATTGTCCTTAATATTTACTTCTTGATTTGACGTTACTTGATTTTTTTTATTTGATTATTAGATGGACTTTTTAAAAACTCCTGGTGAAAAAGTAATTCATAAACCTTCAATGAATATAAATGGTCTTATTATCACATTGTGAAGAGTTGGATGGCAAATATATGATTAAAGGAAAGTTTTACCAAAGACCTTGTGGTCATGGGCAAAAACTTGTGTGAGACCGTCTCACCATGAGACGGGCCGGGCCGGGCCGGGTCAAGATGCAAATGTAACACTTATATGCACAAATGTCATACTTATATGCTCAAATGTAATACTAATCAGGAATAAAATTTTTGTTACTTATAAGGGTAAATGTAATACTTTTAAGGGAAAATACAATACTTTTACATTTCGATTTAAAAGTATTACATTTTTTCACAAAAGTATTATATTTGCCCTTATAAGTGAGGGGCACTTGTCAACATTACTTATTATGAAAAATGCATTACTTTTTCTCTAATAAGTAACAAAAATTGTATTATTGATTAGTGTTATATTTGAGCATATAAGTATGACATTTGCATGGTGCCTTGACCCGACCCGACCCGACCCGTCTCACGAATAAAGATCCGTGAGACGGTCTTACACAAGTGTGACCCGTGGTCAAGTGGTACCCGATGTCCCGGTTAACACTCTCACATGGATGATGGGAGTGGGTTAGAGCCTCAGTGGAGGCAACTGTTGACTCACTGTGCTCAGTAGGTTGAGAAAGTAGCTATGAACAGATACTACATTGTCACAGAGTCAGTAATACTCAAAAAAAAAAAAAAAAAAAAAAAAAAAAAAAAAAAAAAAAAAAAGGAAAGGAAAGTTCTAATGTGTGCCAACGGAACCATAGTTAACCTTATCTAGTATCATAATATTTTTACACATAATATATAAATGAACCTTTTTAAAAATTGAGTCAATTAATTCGTAAATTTTCGGTGAATATAAAGAGCTTTATCATCATCGGTAAATATAAAGAGTTTTAT
Organism: Ipomoea trifida; assembly: GCA_003576665.1. NCBI lineage: Eukaryota > Viridiplantae > Streptophyta > Magnoliopsida > Solanales > Convolvulaceae > Ipomoea > Ipomoea trifida. The sequence goes on along the minus strand of CP025647.1, from coordinate 26,979,253 downwards.
CATCATCTACATCGTGAAGGTTTGGATGGAAAGTATTTTTAAAGGAAAGTTCTAACGTGCCATTAGCAACATAACTGTTCTTAATTAATTAGCATCATTATGTATTTCACACATAATTATATTGTATATGATTGGAAACCATTACTAATTTAATAATACCAAATACATACAATCATGTGCACTCGAAAGGGGTGGTCAAATGAGTGAAACATAATATTCTTGTCAAACCCTTCCTGTTAAACCTAGCACACAAGGTCTTCCTAGTACTAATATCTGGATCATATCATAAATATTTTCTATAATTAAATAATGGAAAGGAGTGGTTAAGGACAAATGAAAATGGTGAAAAAGTAGCAAAAATTAAAGACTTAAAATCCGGGAGGGAATGGAGCAGCCCATGTGGTATTATGTGGACTTTATTGAAGACCATGTCGTCACAACTTATCTTTATGTCCTACTCAAAAACAACACCACCTTTATACACTACATAGTACTATACATGAGGAGGGGTTAAAATTTTATTTTTAGTTTTGGTAACGTCTTCTTGTGAACCGTTTGACTGAAATTATTTATATTTTTTTGACAGGGCGAGTGTACGTACAACATAGTGACAATCACTTGATAAATAAAAACTAAATAATATAATATTGTAATGAAATTCAAACTCGTGACTAAAGATTCTAGTTTCAAACACAAAATGTTTATGATATTGTAATGAAATTCGAACTCGTGACTAAAGATTCTAGATTCAAGTTAGTTGGGTGGAGCCGCTGGGGTCAAGAAGATCAAGTCTAGCACGTTACTACCATCAAAACATATATGATGCAAATTGATACGCATATATAAAAAAAAATATTATTATATATTCGCTACAAACTACTCTGTATAACATTTTGCGTAGTGCCAAGTAATTGATCATATTATACAATTGACACTGTACTGGTATGTGCTCGGAAAACATATTAACATATATATTGTCTTTGATAAACAAATCATATTTAAAATCAATTATTAGATAAAGGTAGATAAAACAAACTCAACCGTACGTATAGAACTCTGGTTTGACACAACTCAATTGCTTTAATTTATATGCACGAGTAGTATAAAATGTGCCCTTAAAAAGGAATCGGAATTTTCCATCCAGACATTTTTATGTTTGGTATGGGCAAGAATCAAATTTAGAAAGATTTGTAGATGAGAGAACCTACGTAAGAAACATATGAAAAGGGAAAAACATAAAGGGGATTCTATGTTCAAGCAGATAACTTAGTCAAATCTTAATTAATTAATTAATTAATTAATTAATTAATTAATTAATTATATATATATATATATATATATATATATTTATATATATATATATATATTTATATTTATTTATTTATTTATTTATTTATTTATTTATATATAGAAATGGATTCCCGTGCAGTTGACCTTCTCAGCTGCTGTTGTTAAGGTGCATGATTTTCCTTCTTAAGGTGCGTCAATTGTGTGAAACTTAAGGTGCGTCATTTTAAAACCTTAGATATGTGATTTGTGTTCTTAAGTTGTGTGGTTTGTGTACTTAAGGTGCATCGGCCTAAAGCTTTAGGTGTGCGTGGTTTGTGTTCTTAATTAGGTGTTTTGTTTGTGTGCTTAAGGTGCGCCATTTTAATGCTTAAGTCAACCGCACGGGAAGTCATCTCTACACGACTCGTGCTTCCAACCAACCCGAGTTCGTCCAGTTTCATCACCTTGGTGATTCCAGGTTTATTAAACTTTTATAGGTTCATTCTCCTGGTTTTAATTATCCTTCGTGGATTATTATTATTTGTATTTTCCATTTTCTTTGTGACTTCCGAGAATCAGATTCTTACAAAAGTATATAAAGAAAGTTAAAAATTTTTAGGTTGGATTGTGCGATTTTAACTATTTATATTTGTGAGAAAAAATCTACAAAAATTCTAATTTGATAGTCTAAAAAAATGAAAATAAACAAAAATGAGATAAATAAAAGAGTTTTTCCCAAAATGATCCCTCAACTATTTCTCAATGTTTATTAGGCTAACAATAGATAAATGGACGAAAATGCCCTCCATTTTAACACTAATCAGATGGAATATGTAACGGAGGACTGAATTGGGTGAATTTTTGAAAGTCGATGGAGCACATTTGATGCAATTGAAAATCGAAATGCAAAATTGAGAATAAGCAATAGTCGATGGACCATTTTAGAAAAAAACTCGTTAGGCAAAGAAGCTGTTATGCCATGGACCCGGGTCCACCTTGCAAGGTGGACCCAGGTCCATGTTCACAATTTCAAAACTCTGTGTTCACAATTTCATAACTCTATATTCAATAGTATAACACAATTTTTGAACCAATATTACAAAATTGTGAATATAGACTATAGAGTTCAAAAATTGTGAATATTGAGTAATGTAATTTTGTATATTAAGATTTAAAATTGTGAATATAGAGTTCTAAAATTGTAGAGTTCCATAGCATAATTTGCCGAATAGTTCCGGGAAGTTAATATATTAGCAAAGAGTTAATTTGCTTCCCGTAAATTTTAATCTAGGCGATTCTTCTCTCTCATTTCTCAAATATTAAATAACTCTTAATAAACTTTTATCCAAACTTAAATGATGTTTTAACTTAACAACTCCCAAATATTATTTAAGTTTAATAACATGTTTGAAATTCTCTAACACACATTTACTATATAAATATCAATATCACGTGAGGCATCATATCCAAAGTACCCGTTTATCTTTAATTGAAATAGTAATTTATGATTTTTATTTATTTTATTATGAGATGATATCTTAAAAGTGTTATAGACTTATAGCTAGCAATCAATCAATCACCCATGTTGGGGCATAATACAACTTGCACAAATTCCTTTTCTTCTAATTATATTCCAAAGCAGATAAGATCAATAATACCACATTTATTCCATCTTTTCATTTTAATTTTTGTTGGTGTGGCACATATCAATTGGCATGAAAGAGATTGAGGTTGCTCTTAAAGCAGTAATCTAATTGATAAGATGTAACACTTAAAATTTATTTTCAACAATAAAGTCAGGTAGAGATACTCAGATAATTTGAATCAGGCGCCCAAGTTGTAGGCTTGAATTGGGCCGGGTTGGAGTGTACAATTTGGTGTGAGTCTTAATACAAAGGTAGACTCGATGTGTTTCATGGGATCCATAATTTAATTCGACAAAGTTAAAATACCTATATTATAAATATATTTAAAAAACCGGGGTTGCAATTTTTTTTTTTTTATCTTTTTCATACTTTCTTTAGTCAATAGAATTAAAATTGTGATGATAGTCCCTTTCCAAAAAAAAATTGTGATGATAGAGGCAAAGGTATTACCTGATTGGTAGAGGCAATAATATATAAACAATTTATATAAATAAAAGTTAAACGCGATTTCGTACAACTTAATCATTTTATTAATTGTGGCCCTTTTCATATATACCTTTTTCTGCCATTAGGAATCTTTGTCTAAATCACCAATAGCAGGACTGTTTTGACAGTTAAGACTTAAGAGTGGATAAGGTTCATATTATAAATTAATGATAAATAAAAGTAAACTGATTTCAGATTTTATTATTCTAATGTACTAAAGCTTGAGTATATAATCTACTTTAAAAGATTTTGTAATACCATAATCTTAATTTATAAATTATAATTATGTTATTTGATAATTATGTTTTTTTTTTTTTTTGGAAATTATTTGATAATTATGTTATGCCTAAAAACAAAAGGAATATAATTATATATTTTTTATTTAATTACATGAAAACCTACTCGAAAGTCAACAAAGAACATATAAATCAACTTTAGTTAACTCTCATCAAAGAACAAAACATATGAATCATAGCGACATGTCCTCTATTTGACACATGAATCATAGCGACATACATGTCCTCTATTTGACATAGTAATATTTTCTATGCATCACATGCATTTTAATTTCCCAACTTAAGTCATTTATGAACAAACTCAATGTTTATTCTTGGTATCTTAAAGGATGTTTCTTAAAATAAATTATGTGTACAACTTTTTCTTTTAAAAAAAAAAAAAAAAAAAAAAAAACATCAAAATTGCACAAAAGAGTACATCTCTAAAACCTTAAAAACATACAATAAGTAAAAAATCTCTTGTTCATTTAAAGTGGGCGATCTTGAAGTTATTTTGGGAAGGTTATGGTGTATATTTAACATTCCAAATTTTGAACTAAGTTTTAGTTTATTAAACAAAAAAATGTCAATAGTCAGCTCCCACAAGAAATTGAACTTGAAACTTTGTGATTACCAAATTATAATAATTATATAAGAAACTTAGGTTGAGATTGCTTGTAACAAAATAAAAAGTGTGACAGCTACCAAACATAATTATTTATTTTTTTGAAAAATGCTCAATAGAACTTGTAACCACCCTAAATTTAACAACTTGAAACCAAGCATTTGTTTAGAGCAAAGTAAACAAACAAAAGATGTAGATGATCACCAACACACCTAGCGGGCGCATGAAATGCGCACACATGCTAGGCGCACTTGCCTCGCTCAGTCAAACTTTTTTTTTCCTGTTCCTCCTCAAAAACTGCATTTGGCCAGCAAATAGCAGAAAAACCCTCCCACTCTCTCCTCTCTCCTCCATATATGTAATTTTTCTCAAAAGCTTCACCAAAAACCCCTCAATGGGGAAGCAATAAATTGGAGGCTAGTCTATAACCAACAACATAATCTCTTGACCATTAGTCGTTTTTCAGTTAGTTCCATGCTATGATTCCATCTGAAAGCAAGGTAAACTAACAGAATAACAGCTACAAAGGGGTATTTTGATGGGTGAAAAATGATAAATTAGCTACCATCCCACAGGAAATGACTTATTCTTGTGAGATTTACTCACGGTATAAATAAAATCATGCTGGCACACAGAATAAACCAGAGAAAGGTATGATTGAACTGAAAGGATCTACGCGTTTTCTTGGCAGTCTATGCTTTGTGATTCTTTACCATCTCGTCCACATCCAGCTCGACTTCAAGCACAGGTGTATCCTTCTGCATGCTAAAAATGCTGGAAAAAACCAACTATATTTTATTACAATCAGAATTTTTAACGTACCATAAATAGTCGAACCAAGATAAGAAAACACACCTGTTGTTAACAGGGCCATGATCAACAGCTGATTTTAGACAGTAAATAACTCTACCGATTATATCAGCCGTGCAAACGGGGCCAAATGTCCGGCTATCATTTGCATCCTGTTATTAGGCAAAGGAAAATGAATCTAAATACTCATCTCAGAGCGTCTGTGCAAATTACAGAGCTGTGGGGTGAAATAGTTCTTTTTGAACAGTATCAGACTTGTGGTAGGTGAAATTAAGGTTCTGGTTAAGTTAAACAAAAAGAGAAAACTAAATTTGCAGAGGCAGTGAGGCAGATAATGCAGAATGAAAATTTCAACAAGTGTATATACCTTGGGCTTTATGTTTTCATTGTCAGCTACTACCCAGCACTGATCTTCTTCAAGTACAAATGGTTCATCTTTTTCATCAGTGGAAGCCATCTCATATCCTTCAATGGCAGCCAATCTCCGCACCAGAAAATTATCAGACTTAACAGGGCTCTTAAGGACTACAACATCTCCTACAAAAACTTTCCTGTGAAAGAATGATATGAACTCTTAGGAAAAAATCGAATGAAGAACACAAACGAAATCATAAAAGCCAACTTTCATGAGCAGAGCTAATTTTAACAGTGAGGTCAATTCAGCCCACTAGAATTTACAACACTCATAGATATAGTGAAATTAGTAAATTATTCCACTATTTTTCTATAATGACTAGAGAACAAAATTATGGGTTGGGTCAAAAAAAGAACATAGGTCCAATTAAAAGAGAGCATTTCTCATAAAGCATTGGTTTTTGTTACTTTATTTTGTAGACTACAAAAACCTTTTCAAATTTAAAGAAAATGAAGGCAAAGGCATGACAAAAGCTCATGGAAAGACTCGCGCAGAAGCAGGGTGTAATTTTTTTAAATGCTTTCAAAGAAACTCAATTTCTCAACTAGCACATGATTATTTTATTGTTTAGCTCTCTAAAATGTTCAATCGATAAGCATTATGAGTTTTTTTGTGTATATTGTATTCACCTTGGATAAATACTTTGAATGGTAAAACTTCACTTAGTTCAATTACTCTTTTTCTCTCAAGTGATTTTAAGTTACTTTCATAGTTTACAAGTTCAAATCTAGTATGCAAGGCTCTGACTTCATGTAATGCTTGGATAAGGACAATGTACACAGCCTTATGTTTTCCTCTTGTAAAAATGGGTATTATATATACGTGCAGAAGAGAAACTTTAAGAATGAAAGTAAAAGATAACTCACAATAAAAACTTCAATGATTTTTGTTCAATGCTTATAAACAAAACAATGAAGACAATATTAGTTTATTAACCAAAATGGCACACACATATGTATGGTAGTGTTGGTGTTTTTTTTTTCTCCTTTTTCTTTGTGTGTGTGTGGTGATGGTGTGTGGGCCATCTGATGGGGGGAACCCCAGTAGTGTTTATGCTTCCATTGACTAAAATAATGAGAGCAAACCATTAACCTGAAATACTATTCTACTACCACTAAAAAATCATCTCAAAGGAAAAGTCAACTCCAATGCATTCTTTATCTCAGAGGAATGCTAATGACTGATTTATCTCAACTTTGCATGTATTGAAAAATGGGAGGGAAGAAACTAAGCAAGAACCATATGTCCATGATTCAGAGCTGTTGCAGCATACAAAACCACCATGGGAACTATTATTATGGCAGATGAAACCCCTATGTTGGTTTCATCTGCCATAGCAACAGTTCATAGGGATGTGTAGTGCCATAACAACAGTTCATAGGCATGTGTAGTTTAGCATGTATAGGGCAGTGTATTCATCTGATAAAATGCAATTAAGTAAATCTGTTTTCTCACCTTTTAACAAGAGCAAAGAAATCTTTAGGCTTTACCACTAAAATAACTCATCATATACCATTGCATGATATAAACTTACATTGGACTTGACATAGGTATCTTCCGCACAAGTAGGGTTCCACCCTGAGCTCCTATTGTTGGCGCCATTTCTTCTCCTTTATTGAAGTGCAAGAATGTTAACTTTCCTTGAAAGAAATGCTTAAATATGGCATCACCAGCTTCTTTCTCTGTGATATGTCCTGCAACGTAGTTCTGCAACAAAATGTGCAACCACCACAAAGAACAACAACCAGAAGTTGGGACGGATTCAGGAAAAATAATCCACCAATAATAGAGCACAGTACATTGGTAAGCAAATCCTCTTGCCCCCACTAGGGAAATGCAAAAATAGCTATTTGAAGCACTTGCATAAAAATAAAACTGAAGGATACTTCTCAAACTCTACACCCATAAAGTTCATCCATCAACATCATCTTGCAAGTCCAAACATCTCCCAATTAATTGCATATAGGTTCTCTAGGAAGATGCCATATGATACATGCTGGGGCCATGATTTTTAAGAAGTCTTATTTTATTATATTACATAGTTTAGATATTAATAAATTACTAAGTAGTTATTTAGAAAGTACTAAGGCTCTGTTTGGCAGAGCTTATTTAGGAGCTTATAGTTTATTTTAAATTACTAGTGAGCTATAAGCTTTGTTTGGTAATGTTCCCAGAATAAGCTAGTAGCTTAAAATAAGAGCTTATTTTGAAACACTACCTAAGGTAGCGTTTAAAAAATAAGCCAGTAGCTTTCTAACTTTTTTTTTCCATCTTTATCCTTATTATTTTAAATAAATGACATCATTTACCCCTCTCAATTAAAATGTGACCATTTTATTATTATTTATTATTATTTTTAAGATTGATTATCTTGTATATATAAACATTGAATTGCATAGGATGGAGCCAACCTAGACCTCATGGATCATTTGAAATCTGTTGAGCTAGCTATTGCTGTATTTTATGGTGTTTTTTAATCTCCTTTCTTCTCGAAGGATTTCCTATCCAAATCTTAGCCTGCAATCAATATTCTGCCTGAGACTGAGTGACTGACTTTTCAACACAAAATTTGGGAGCTTACTCAATATTTTCTATATATGAAGATTAGAGTCTTGCTTTGCACTAAAAATGATGTTGGAGACATGTATTAGACACCGGATTGTTGCAAGGTAAAAAGCTTTTAGACACCATTTAACTCATTTTGAGTGGTAGTGTTATATTGCCTATTTGTTGGTGACTTTTTTGTTGTTGGTCACGATATGAGTACATTTCTTTTGCTTTTTTTCTCACCAATGGTTAACATAGGTTTTCCCATTTTGTCCATTCTGTATTTGCATTTTGCAATCTATATTCAGGTATCCTATAAAGCTAGAGCACATAAAGAAGTTTTTTTGCCCATGTCCAAATTCCAGATTTTGATGCTACAAGTACTTATGATTTTTTTTCGGGCCCTCACTCTATTTGTGCACGCATTTCAGTAGGTAGTTCATTCATGCAATTACCTCAGGCAAATTATCCTGGAAATTTGTTATCATGTAAAAATAGGACTAGTTTCCACCGAGCAGAGGCTGTATTGGCAATTTGGCAGCGGAGAGGGAAAGGGGGCAGGGTAATGTAGAATTTTGAAGAACTGAAGGGGAAAAAAGTAAGAGTTGGGTGTTAATGTGCAAGATGGGGCTAAAGCAGAACAAGATAATGCAAGGTTGGATAAATTGCCATCCCTATCCAAATAAAAACACGATTCATTTTTATTATTTTTTTAAAGGCTTCGAGACCAAACAAATGCATAATACATCCAGTCATCCACTTAATAAAGCCTCATTAGTTATGTTGTGCCCGTTACTTTCCTCTCGCCTAAAGTGCTAAACTTTATGGTATTGAGAGAAGATAAACTTGGTAAGCACACAGGACGATAAACAAAACTCATTTTAGCTAATACAGACTACATAAAAATTTATCTTGAATCTTAAATGAAATGTTAATTACTTCATTAAACATAATAAGAGTAACACCAAGACTATGTCTACCAATAATCTGCATCATACAGACCTAGCATAGAAAATGCAATCAACCTCACTCTGCTTTCAAAGGGAATGTTTTAGAGACTTGACCTAACTGTCAAAGGGTGATTACTAGGCAACAGACGTAATCCATATGCACTCACTCAAAACTTTCATTTGCTAACCCAAAATTAGAACAAACAATTCGAGAATACAGGAATAAAACATCAATCTCAAAGCATGATACACCAAATTAACCCCACACAATGAAGCATTAATTATCCACAAATTCGGAATGCTCAATCAGCAATCATTTGATGAACCAAATTTTCAGAACAATCTTACCAAAAGCACGTATTGAAACAGTACTAACAAGAGTTTAGTTGAAAATATAATCGATGTGTATTATGTATGCGTGCGAGTGTATAGAGAGAAGGAGAAAGTGACCTTCCAGCAGAGATAATACGAATACTCGGCTTTGTTCGCTAGGTAACGGATCCAGGTAGCTGTGGAAACCATCGCCGATCGGGTTGCGTTCTTGCCGTAGCTCAAATGTCGTCGTCCTCGCCGGAGTCGGGTTTTAGGCTTTCAGGGTTCTAATCTTAAAACCTCTGCTCTTTTTGTCCGATTATTTTCATTATCCTTGATTTCGGATTCGTAAAATTACCAAATTAGCCATCATAGACTTCCCGTGAGGCCGTGATACCTTACAAGGTGAAATTGTTAAAGGGTAAAAATGTCAATTTTAATCCCAAAGATATTGCCGAGTAGGTGAAGCATAATTATTGTACTTTGCCATTACAAGTTTGATTCGTTATAATAATCTTTTGGTTTAGCCTATGCAAATGGACTTCCTATCACGATTTTATCACACATATAATTTAAGGGCTATTGCTCATAAGTGAAGATATGCACACCCTCAAATAGTTAATATGTATGCGTTTCTCTTGTCACAAAAAAGAAATTCTCAACTTGATTTTAGTATTAATTTATTGAGAAGTGTCTCTATATATACAATCTAAATAACATAAATGTAAGTATGTACCCTAAGGCCCTCCACAATAGCCAATTTTGGCACAAAGTTTAAGAACAAAATCTGATTTAAAGTCTAACAACAAATGGGAATGGCTTACATGGCATTGGGATATTTGTCCTGCAAAGTTGGGAATTTGCAGAGTACCAATGGGCCCCACTATGCATTAATTCCGCGCCTCACGCACGCGTGAGGCGCGGAATTCGTGCCCAGGCGGGCGCGTAAATTACTTTTTAAAAAAAAAAAAAAAATTTCCAGTTTTTATTTTGTTTTTTTTTGTTTTCCTCCCTCCATTTTCTCTTTCCTAATCACACTTACAAAAATACCTCAAAATCTACACCCAAGTTTTAACTATTGGGGAAGGCCTAACAACTCGAAATGATGGGTAAAAACTAGTGCAGTTGCACATTGCAAATTTGTGCGTGCGACTCGAATTAATTTTAAATTAATCTTTTAAATAATGATGATACTATATACTTGAAAAGTTAATTAGGTCCCTAAACATTTAAAAAATGCAATTAGGCCCTTTAACATGTTAGTAGTAGATCATTTACTATTAAGGGGGAATCCGGCGACGGCAGAACCGTAAATGATCATTCCACAATAATACTAATACCAAAAGTGAACTGAATGTTCTAACAAAAATGACTATAGATTGCCACCTATAAATCTATAACCAAAAATTGAATTAACTCTTTTTTAAATATATATTATGAATGGGTTAGAAATAAACCAACAAATTTAGCATGAATAATAGTCCATAATTAGGATCAAAGGCGTCCGCAATTGGCGGCAGCAAAACCAACGGTGTCTGAATTGGAACATAAATCTGATAAAACTGCAATATGTTCTTCAATTCACAAAATTGATGTTATTATTATTATGATGATCATATGATGATATATTTATAACGTGACTCAACTCTTTTGCTGAGGAGGGGAGACACGTCCATCGCCGGAAACCGCAGATCTCTGGCCGTGCACGACTCCTCCGATCATCATCAGATCAAACGACGACGTTAGTTGACAATAATAATATTATATATATATATAATGCCAGAGCAAAAAGTGTTCCCCTCCTTCGACGATGACGAGGAGGACAACAGCAGCATAATCATAAACGATCTGGAAGAAACGGACCAGGAATTCCTGTCGGAGCCGATCCAATGCGGCCGGGAATCTCAGGACTCGGACGAGGATGACGACGACAACAGCCAGGACGAGATGAAGCTGTCGGCGAAGATGGCGTTGCTGGATTTCCGGTCCCGGATAGAGGACGCCATTCTCAGCAACTACCTGGTGTACAACAAGAAGAAGAACGACACCGAGAGGGTTATCTTCTCCAAGGGGAAGTTGGAAAACCAACGGGATATGACACTATGGGGGATCCCATTGTTGTCCGCCAAAGGCCACCAGGTAGGTAGGGCTGTTAAGGAATCCAACATAAACCAACAGAATCTGTTCCTGTTCCTGTTCGTTTGTTAAGAATTTCAGAGTGTTCTTTTGTTAAGGTTTTTAGAAATCCTGTTCTGTGTTGTTTGTAACAGCACGAGTAATTTATCGAAAGTTCTGTTTGCTAACATTCCTATTATCAGGGCACGGATGCGGTCCTGATGAGTTTCTTGAAGGCGAGTGATTACAAGGTGGCGGAGGCGTTTAAGGCGCTGCGGAAGGTGCTGAGGTGGCGGACGAAGCACCGGGTGGACGCGATTCTGGACGAGGAATTCAGCCCGGAGGTGGAGAATATGTGGTTCACCAACGGGAAGGACAAGAAAGGGCGGCCAGTTTGTTATCAGGTGCTGGGGAATTTTAAGAAGAAGGATTTGCAAAGAGAAATATGGGGGGCACATGAACACCGGAAGGATTTAGTCAGGTGGCGGATTCAGTGCCTGGAGAAGGGGATCCGCCTGCTAGACTTCAAACCCGGCGCCCAAAACTCCATAGTTCTCGTCACGGATCTCAGGAACTCGCCCGGAACCGCCATGAGAGAGGTCCGCTGGATTACCAGGAAAATGCTGCGTACGATTCAGGATAATTACCCAGGACTCATCTACAAGAATGTGAGTAATTCCAATACCCCAAAACCTAATCCCTCAAATGTTGGTCCAAGTTTACAAGTTCGACTCCTAGCATATATTAACCTTTTCAATTTGAGTACAACTTATGCTTATTTATGATTATTTAACGACTAGGGTTACGAGGCTGCGTTTACCTATACACTCTTAGCTTGGTCAGGGTTTACAAGTTCGACTCCCAATTTGCCGGTCAATTGACCTTTTTGGTTTGAGTCAATCAGCTATAGGCAAGCTAAGCTTGTTAATTTTCTTGTGGTTCTTTGTCGGCTAGAGTCACAAAACATGGTTTATTCATACACCCTTGGTCAGAGTTTATAAGGTCCCCTCCCAACTGGATTGCCTATTGGTCTTCTGGTTTGAACTGATCAATTATTAATCACATAGGTTAATTTATCTCATTGTGATTCTTTGTCAACTAAGATTGAATAGTGGGTTTACCTACACCCTCTAATAATGGCTGCCTAGTTACTCAAATAATTTACAGTTTTGGAAAAGCAAATTAAATGTTTTAAGCATTATTATTGCAGATAGTGATAAACGTTCCTGTCTGGTATTCCACGTTCCATGCATTAAACCTGCGAGTGATACAACAAAGAAGCAAGACCAAGTTCATCTTTGTGAAGCCAGCAAGAGTTACAGACACACTCCTCAAGTACGTCGTCCTACTTCATTTTATTTGATCCGGGTTTTAATTTGTTGGATATATTTATATATTGTGTATAATTATTTGTCGTTTGTTCCATTATTCTTGGAAATCCATTGCATATCCAGGTACATTCCAGCTGAACAATTGCAGGTGGGTTATGGTGGCATCAAAAGAGATATAGACGATGAGTTCTCCCCGGAGGACAAAGTTCTAGAGGAAACCCTAAAACCAAGCATAATTACCACCATTAACATTCCTGCCAATGAGGTAAATATACAAGTTAGTTCCAACTAAAAACTTTAGGGCTCTTCAGGCCACTTGTTCTGGGAAACTTGTAAGAGAAGATAAATAGCCAGATATATTTCAGTAACATAGTAATTTTCAGGTTGACATGACAATAACGTGGGATTGGATGGTTGTGGGGAACGAGGTGAGTTACAAGGAAGAGTTCGTCCCGGAAGACGATTGCTCCTATAACGTGTTGATTCAATCGGATAAGAAATTAACGGGTATAGTCAGGAATTCGTTCCACATTAGAGAACCTGGAGAGATAGCCATCACCATTCACAACCTCACATCAAAGAAGAAAAGGGCTTTCTATAGGTCTAAAACCAAACCCAGTGTACCAGTTTACAAGGTCCCCAAGTGATCCCTAGCTAATTTTTGTCTCACACAAAATTTTTTTTTTTGTTTAATTTAACCTCTTCTCTTATTCTTGTTCGTTTGGATTGTTAACTTCATGCAATGGTAAATACAAAAATTCATTCTTGGCCTTCTTGTCGTTTTTGGTTTAATTAAGCATCTGACTAGCTATAACAATTCAGACTGATTTACTTTTTGCATTGTGATCTTTTACCTTATTGGGTCACAATGCCGGGACCATCAGATAATGACAGGTTTTCCTTGTTACCAAAATAATAATAATAATAATTGAAAATTCATCTGTCTGTCATGAGATTTATTTGGTAAACATAAACTAACGAAAACACAAAGGGTTTGGCAGAAAATTGAAGTGCAGGCTGGTAATAAATTGTAACAGAGATTATAATTATTTCCAAAGATCCAGGAACTCATCACCAGTCCAGGTTAAAAGGTGGTCTTGCCAAAACTGCAGCCTGCCTGGATCAACCCCACCACCGACATCATCGTTATCCATTGTCGGATTAAAGTCGGCGCCGTTAAATTCAAACCCAGATTTGTCGTTTATTTGTGGCCAAAACTGATCATCATCTCCTAATGGGAAATCACTCTGGGTTAATCCAGCTAAGCCGCCGGAGGGATCATTGTCCTCCGCCGCCGCAAAATTGGAGGCGCCGTCGTTATTGAGGGTGTCGCCGGCGACCTGATTATCGAAGTCGTGCAATCTCTTCTTCAGACGAGTGTGCCATATGTTCTTAATCTCGTTGTCCGTCCTTCCCGGCAACCTTGCAGCGATTGAGGCCCATCTGCATGGGAAAAATTAATGTTTTTCTTGTTGTATTTTAAATTTGTAACATACTAAAAGTATAACTTTTTTTCTAAATTAACTTGGTTAGGGTTACAATTAGTATTATTGGAGTATTAGTCATTTGTGACCTTATTTAACTCCTCCTCCCCATTTTTCTTAACTTTTAATTTTCAACCAAAAGAATAAAAAAAAGGTTATAAACAACAACAAATTAACCTGTTTCCAAAAGTCTTATGCAACTTGACAACGATAGACTCTTCTTCATGAGTGAAGTGTCCTCGTTTGATGTCGGGACGAAGATAATTCATCCAGCGAAGCCTGCAACTCTTACCACACCTCACCAAGCCTACCAACAAATCATTAGATTCATTAAATTTATCAAATCACAACTCATGTAGCATTTTAAAACAAACAAACATACAAATGGTAGTAAAAGAAATACCAGCATTCTTAGGAATTTGTCTCCAATTTCCATGGCCATATTTATTGATGTAGTTGATAAGGATTTGGTCTTCTTCTTTGCTCCATGGACCTTTCTTCACTGCCGTTTTATCACAACATGGAGCTCTCCCCATTTCTAAACCTCTCAATTCTCCAACAATTGCTAATTTGATAAGGAGTAAGGGGGAAAACCTTGGACTTCTTAGGTACCTATATATACGGGGTACTCGAGCGTTGTAATTTTATAATTTTAAGGTGATATGACGGAAAAAATAATTCATAATATTTAAAGAAAATCACATCATATCCATAATTAGATATATAGTATTAAGATTTAATGGATTTGATTTATTATATAATTTTTCGTACAATTTTATTTTTAGATAATTAATAAATTTTAGGTCACATAGGGAGATTCTCAAATTCAATTAATATTTGAGAAAATAAAGAATTGAGATCGATGGATATCTATTTTTTTGTATTTTTAAGCGATAGGAAATATTCGTAGTCACAATTTGAAAGTATTCATGGATTAAACATTCTTATGTAATAGTCCACAAATCATACATGAAAAATACATCGTACTAAAAGACCTTATGGGACGAACTCGGCTAAGAGGATATTGGCAAGAATTGAACTCGTGATTTTTTAGTAATTATATATACTCCATTCACTTGGTCACACATATTTCGATTGGAGTACGTGATTAATAATATTATATTTTTTTAAAAGTATTTTTGATTCACGTGGTGGAGTCACAAATTTTTTCTTTATCCAATGAGATTAAAATATGTACTAATAAAAACAATATTTCCTACAAATATATTAATCATTTTCCATTACTCAATATCTTAGAATAAAATATTTAAAGATCAGCCCCTTATTAATAACGTGCCAAAATTGAAAACATAATATATTTCTGAAATATATTTACGTATGAAGAAGCAATTGAATTCTTACTTTAAATATTGTGGGGTAAATTAAGTTGTTACTAAATGTGCAACGTTTTTAATTTATGAAATCAAACATGATGGATTTTTTATTTATTAAATAATTGAAAAAAGCAAAAATTGCAATAATAAAGTGATTCAAATTTGACAATAAATCTTTTTTAGATTTATTGCACTTTCGGTTCATAAGTATTTTTTAAAATTTGTTTACCATGATATGATGTTTTAAAACTTATTTATCAAAGTATGATGATGGCGCCATGGGATTTCCCAACCCATTTTACTAGGAAAATCTTCACTACAAAAAATTTTTTTCGATTCACGAAATAAGTTTTGCGACGGAATTCGTTACTAATAATTATATTCCACTAATTTAGTTACTAATTTCAGTAATTTGAGACTAAAAGTGTGTACTTATGGGGGCATTGGACCCCGAGACTATTTTATTGGAAAGGTCTGGGTCCAAGAAGAGTGTGGGTATGGGCCTTGTTGGGCTTAAAGGATGGAAGGAAACAAGGGTTGTCCAAAAGGTGAAGGTTGGTGATGTACACATGATCGGAAGTGAGAGAGTAAAACTTGAAGGAAGTGTACCAATTCGAGTTCAAACCCACATCTTTCAAGTTAGCAACTGATAAACCGTGAATTAACCTATAAATATGCTTTAATTGTACTAACTTTTAAGTGAGTTTTATGTGTTTGTGCAAGAACGAAGTATATTTTAGGTGTTTATGGCGCAATGATTGAAAATCGGGGACCGAGGCATGATGAAGCATAAAATGAAGGCAAATCGGGATGAATTCAAGACAAAATGGTGCAAGAATGAATGGCCAAAATCATAACGAAGTTCAGCGGAGCAACAGAACAAGGATTTAAGTCAAACCGTACCACCGGGAGGGTGTCAAGCTGCTGGTCACACCGTGACCAGCAGAGTGACATCTTTGACACATTCTTATTAGTGTCAAGCTGCTGGTCACACCGTGACCAGCAGCTTGACGACCACTAATCAGAAAGTGGTCACGGGAGTCACGGTGAAGGTCACGCCGTGACCTCCACAGTGACCACCGTGACCACTTTGCTGATTTCAGTGGTCACTCTGCTGGTCACACCGTGACCAGCAGAGTGACTACTGAAATCCGCAAGGTCGTGGCTTGGTCACGATGGTGGTCACACCGTGACCACCACCGTGACCAGGCAAATTGGTGGCGGTTTTTTTGGCGCAATTTCATTAGTATAAACACGTTTAGGCTTTATTTTGAATTTATCTTTCAATTTTTCTAAGTCTTCTTTTAGGTTTTCTCTCTACAACACTTTAGAACATAATTTCATTACAATTCCATTAGTTTTGAAGAAGATTTAAAGAAGAATTCTCCATTGTAATCACACATTAAACTTCAATTTCATATTTGCTTTTTACAAATTCATTCAAGTAAGAATTCTTATTTCTTCTCCTTTTAATTCTCCAATATCTTTTGTATTTAAATTCATTGTTGATTATTTCAATTGTTTTAGTTTTCAATTCCATTATGGATAGTTAAATCCTTTAGGGATTTAGATTGAATTGCTATGCATGAATGCTTATATGAATTGAATTGTTAACTCTAGGTTGCATTGCTTTTAATATGAATGTGATTGTGATTTTAGGGGATTATTTGATTCTTGTTTGATTGTGGCCAAATTATGCAAGAAATATACGGTATTGTTGTTTCACCTATGAGAATAGGGATCCACCATGGCCACCCCTTTCACAATTCTAACTTGCTCTTGAGAAAGGGGAGTTGGAAGGGATTATGCCCACAATGTGTTTGATTAAATGCCTCACCTAGTCTAATTGCTATGAGAATGGGATTAGAACTTTGGTGATAGCCAATGTCCACGAGAGTGGCATTGGCATTGAATCAATTCCCTCACTTCATTGTTTAGCATTGTTAAGCCTAGAACCTTAGAACATTATAGAAGCATTTGTGCATTGCTATTTGATTTAAATCCTCCTATTTATCATTGTTAATTTCTCAATTTAATTACTTGTTTTCATCATTATCTCATGCAATCAAATACATCATTTTGGTTAGCTTTCAAACACTCGATGAACTTGTGTTTAATCCCTTGCTACTCAAATCCCTCCTAGCCATTCCTAGAGGACGACAATCACTAAATTCAACCACTAAAAATTACAACTTTCAGCAACATAAACACCAACCATCCAAGCTATTCACTTCTTGTGTTCAAAGATGTAGCATGCTTTACATATTAAGATGAAGGGTGATGTGGCAATTAGTGGGGGTGAAAATGAGACACGCGCATGTATAGCTAAAATGAGAGGCCAATGAAGACCACACACTTGTCAAGTCATGAAAAGATAGGCAACACGTACTATATAAGGAGTCTCATGTCTCCCCTTTAGACATGATCATTTGGTTCTCTACATCCTAGCGACCTAGAGTCCTAGCTAGCTCACTGGTGTCTTGCCATAACTTTCAACTCATTCACATGTGTTTAATTCCTAGCTATATTATTATTATTTGGATTATAATATTGATCTTTTGGACCGTCAAATCTATATCCAATTAATATCTGTAAAGTTATTAGTTGATACAAATCGACCTACGAAATAGATTTATCACAAATCAATTCGCATTTACACCTTAAAGATTACATAATTTTAGATCTGCAATGCCCACGATGTTAGTCAACAACAAACTCGTGATGCTTTCGATGGAAATTTTAAAATATGAAAACCAAGTTAAAATTACTAATTTAAAATGAAACTTGTGAAGTAGAAATGTATAAGATTGGATTAGATATCTTTTTTTTTAATACAACTGATCCTATTACATTGTAGTATATGTTCATCTATACTTTCTCAACCTGATGAAGCATAAAAAGTTAATTCGCCTCCACTGAGGCTCGACCTCATAACCTCGATATGTGAAGTAGAAATGTATAAGATTGGATTAGATATCTATTTACTAACCAATAATAAATTAACACATCATGTGATCATTAGTTAATGCCCGTAATACATAATCCTTTAAAAATAATACACGTAGTTGACGTTTGCTATTTTGTGAAAAGTAAGCAAAGCGTATGTACAACGCACCGCCCTTGCCGACGGTGGGGTCCAACTCGATTCCCAATGCAAAATCTTGGTTTTAGCACCATGCATGTTATTATTCTCCGTAGTTTAATATTACGTACATAAATAAATTTGCTGGGAATCGAGAAGAAGAAACGCTGGAGTCGAAGAAAACATTTGAATAAGTATAAATAAAGCAGCGATCTTTTATCCTTCCGTTGCTGATTCAAGCTCATAAGCCATGGCTTTCAGAACTGCAAGAGGGGTACTTTCTTTATCTCCCTCTGTTTTCTCTGCTCAAAGCTAGGTTCTCGAAATCTCGAGCTTCTATTTGTGTCTTTCCTGGTAGATTATGTGCTTCTAGGGTTTATAGTGATTGGGTGTTTTGTGAACTTGCTTGAATTGTGAATTGCTTTGGGATGATGCCAATTTTATTACCCAGTTGTGATCTTGAATGGTTCTGCTGTATCAAGAACATCTCTTAGGTTTGTGTTGTTTGGGCCTTTGGTTTAATTTCGTTTCATTGTCTCGTTGAAGAAGTTTAAGGAAAAGATTGAAACTTTGAGGATTGATTCTGGGTTTGTATCAGCTGCTGCCATTTTGATGAGAAATTACTGAAGTTTTTGGGGTGGAAACTGAAAAGTTGGTCTTAATTAATCAGTCTTTGCATTTACTATTTCTTTTCTTGCTTTTCTATGATAAAGAAAGGGTGTGGATTTCACCTTATAACTTCACTGCATAATTAGCTATTTGAGGAAGATGATTAGGCAAATTAGCAAACCTTATTGCATCTCAGAGTAGTACACTGCAAAGTGTAGAAGGTTATTGCCTTATTGCTAGCTCTCTGTAGAGAGGTGGATGTAAACTGATGATCTGATCTGAGGCTTTAGGGCATGTATAGGAACTGCATAAAGTATTGGCCACAACAACTATCCTAGGGTAAACCCCACTTGTGACCCTAGCTGGCAAAGGATTACGAGGAACTAAATTAACTTAGGTTTCCATAGCTGAGTGACTCAAACCAATAAGGCCAATACGTAGCTCCTACGGGGAGTTGAACTTGGAATATTGACCAACTTGGCTTTGGGCTGAATTGGTGTATTAGTCAGGCTTAGATATGTTAGCCTTATGCAAATCAGTAACACTTAGCTGTGTTTGTTTTTCAGCCAAATGCATCTTCTGGCATGGGTGTTGCTGATCACAGCAGAAGTGCATTCCTGGAGCTGCAGAGGAAGAAGATGCATCGATATGTGATCTTCAAGATTGATGAAAAGAAAAAGGAGGTGGTCGTGGAGAAAACTGGCAGCCCTGCTGAGAGCTACGATGATTTTGCTGCTTCCTTGCCGGAGAATGATTGCAGATATGCAGTATATGACTTCGACTTTGTGACATCTGAGAATTGCCAAAAGAGCAAGATATTCTTCATTGCTTGGTTAGATCTCCATCTGTCTGTCTATTCCTATCAGCAGTGAACTCTGCATTTGACAATGATGCGTTATTCTAATAATCGTAATGGTTTGCCAATGCTGCAGGTCTCCATCAACCTCCCGAATTCGTGCAAAAATGCTCTATGCTACCTCCAAAGACAGGTTCAAAAGAGAGCTGGATGGCTTCCATTACGAGATCCAAGCTACCGACCCTACAGAAATGGACCTCGAGGTGATCAGAGACCGCGCAAGTTGAAGAAAGACATAAAAAGCCTTACCATCTCATCATCAACACCCTTGTCAAGCATTCTGCAGGCCATTTCTGGCCCAGAAATTGTGAATGCTGGTGGTTAGTGTCTAGAAATAAAGAATAATTCAAAACTTGTTTTGAAGAACTTCTTAATATATTACTAATACAAATAACATTCCTAATATTCTCTTGATTCTGCTTTCACTAGTACAAAAGTTTATGTTTTCGACATAACCCCAGCCAAGTTAGTTACACTATTGTTTTGGTAAAGTTTTATCTGGAGCAGCTTGTTAGCCTTCTTAGTTACAATCTGCTTTGTGATCTTTTACCGGTTAGTATTACAAGGTGGGGTTACCCGTTGGGGATGCGGGTTTTCCTGTCATCGAAACAAGTTTATGATTTCTAGTTGTAATGAAAAGATTGCAAATTTGAAGGATATACACACTAAATTTCTGATCTTATTGTCAACTAGCACACTCAATACAAGTTCTTTCAAAGAAAGAAATACTGATTAATAGCTGAAACACACAGAGGAAGTAGAGCAATCTGACAAGCGACAACTAAAAACAGAAAATCTGGAAACAAAGAAGCCAAAAAAAAAAAAAAAAACACTGTAAGCTAAATATAACACAAAAAGAACTATCAGGGCGACTCTTCGTTTTCTCTTGATACTTCTTCAAGCGATTTCCCTTTGGATTCAGGAACCAAGAACGTCAACAATGTGCCCAGAAGATTAACCACTCCAAGAACAATCAGAGAATTCCTCACCCCTATCCCTGCAGGGTACCCTGCATCTGCCTTAGCTTTGTCCTGCGGTTGAGCCAAGTACAAGAACCCGAACGCCCCGACCATGGCTCCCAGCTTCCCGGAAGCTGCCGAGATTCCATGGCAGGTGGATCGGAGCCTGGCCGGGAAAATCTCGGCCGGGACGACGAATGTGGTGGCGTTGGGGCCGAAATTGGCGAAGAAGAAAGTGAGGGAATATAAAACCACAAAGCCTATATGGTTTCCAGGATGAGTCCAGTGGTCATAAGGTATGGCGAGAGCAAACATGAAAGCTGTCATCATAGAAAAACCGAGCAATTGAATCCAGAATCTTCCGATTCTATCGATCAAGAAGACAGTGAACCAGTACCCAGGAACTGTGCTCATTAGGGCAATCAGAGTTTGAGCTTTTGCGATCTTGAAAACCTCTTCAATCGCGTTCATAGTCTTGGCCGCTGGAATCCATCCAATCGCGGAGAAAATATCTTTCTGGAATAAATTCTGACTGTAATAAGCAATGTCGAGTAAAAACCAAGTCGTCGTAGTTCCCAGCAAGTGAAGTCCATGGCGCCGGAGAAATTCCTTTGAAAATAAACCGAACCCTTCAGCCGCCCTCGCCGGCGGCGAGGGCTCCCTTTCCTTGGGGCCCTCCGCTTCAAGATCAACCTGCATAACCTTAGACATATCCGCCGTCGCTTGCT
Organism: Ipomoea trifida; assembly: GCA_003576665.1. NCBI lineage: Eukaryota > Viridiplantae > Streptophyta > Magnoliopsida > Solanales > Convolvulaceae > Ipomoea > Ipomoea trifida. The sequence goes on along the minus strand of CP025647.1, from coordinate 26,957,420 downwards.
TAACATTATTCGCCACCAGCGCCGTGTAGCGGGCGGTTTCCGGCATCTTTATCCGCCAGTACCACGTCAGCAGCGCCGGGAGCGCGCCGGCCATTAGGATAATCCTCCACACGAAATCCGCCTGCGGGACGGTGGACCCCACGGGATCAACCTGATACGGCGGCGCTTTAAACCTAGCCTCGAAAACCGCCGAAACGCCAATCGCGAAAATCCCGCCCGCCAAAATCCCGAACCCCTGCATGGCGAAAACCGCCGCGATGAACGCGCCGCGCGTCTTCTTATTCGCGTACTCCGACATTATCGTGGCGGAGAGCGGGTAGTCCCCGCCGATGCCGAACCCCAACCAGAACCGGAAAAAACAGAGCGTGGTCATCACCGACGTCGGCGTGTGGCCAAACGACAACCCCGAAGCGATTGAGCAACCGCACATCAACATGAGCGTGAGACCGTACACCTTTTTCCTCCCCAACTTATCCCCTAACCAGCCAAAGAAGAGTTGCCCCGCCAGCGTGCCGCAAAACGCCACGCCGTTCACCGCCGACGCCACATTCGGCGGCAAACTCCCCGGCTTCCCCGCCCCGTCCACGTGATAGTAAACCCTCCCCAACAGCTTCGTCACCAACGATATACAAAACAAATCATACGCGTCCGTAAAAAACCCCATTCCGGCAATAATAATCGCCGTAAAGTGATACCACTGCGTCTTCGCCTGATCCAACGCACTCAACACCTTCATATCCCCGTTCGGCATTTTTAGCCCGCACAGACAGCTCAGTTCCTCCCTAAATAACAAATTATAAACAAAAATCAATAAGTAGTCCACACAGATAACTCAGTTTCTGAAACAGAAATATATCCAATATCTCATAACCTAAGAATAAAAAGCACGTGAAAATCAAAGAGACCTGAAGAGAATAGGAGAGAAAAAAGGAGTGGAGAGGCCGGGAGAGCGGAGTATTAGTTAAACACTGAAACAGGAAGAATTCATGCTAGATTGAATGAGTCGAGAGAGTAAGGCGGGGGGTGAATATATACGCAAAACCTAAAGGATCTACTTTGGTATATTCATTCAACTTAGTCAAACCTTAAAATATTTCGGTGGTTGTTTTTATTTTAATTCGAACATGTGCCAAACTGTGTGGGGGTACTCTAGTCTTTTCGCCCTGTATGTGTTAATTCGATTTTATTTATTATTGTCATTAATGATACTAATTTCCATATGAACTGTGATTATTAGTAGAATATTCTTGGTATATATTAAGTGCATGCATTATTTACTGTGCTATTTTACCTAACAAATTCTCCCAAAAATGGCCGAGTCCAGCTACGGCTAAGCAAATTATGGTTAATCTTTCAACCCGATAATCAAGAATCAAGAATAAAATCAATCCAGAAATTTAATTTTCGGTCAGTTTTGGATATTGATTTTTTAAAATTATATTTCTATTATGATGGGGTAATTAAGTTATCATCCCCGTTTTAGTTGACTTAGTATTTATAATGTAATAAGGATTGTGATTCATTATTTTTAAGGTGGTAGGAGTATATGACTAAGGTTTATCACTCCCAATGTAATAATGACTCCCAATATGAAGGCAATCAGAATTTTTATTCCGTGTAGGACTCTATGCGTATAAATAGACTATATATTGGAACAACTTTCACCATACATAAACAGTTCTCAGCAATACAATACATATATTCTCTCTATATTTTCTGATTTTCTATATACTCATTATTTTAACAATTGTGTTGGACAATGTTGATTGTCCAAATTTTATAAAATCAACACTGTGCATTTGATCCATTTTTGGGTAACCAATATAACCAACTAAAATTGACATTCGATTTTTTTTGGTTGGTTATATTACTTACTTCGGTCAATTATGAAGGTCAAAATAGTTGATCAATTTTTTTTTTTAATATTTCAGTCGATTATATAACTAGCCAACTGATTACTCACCCCCTAAATCCAACATAATGTCATCGAAATATGGCGGTATAAGAAAAAAAAAGTTGCACCACCATTAATAATAATGCAATCAACTAATATACAACAGTACAACACCCTGGGCTTAGTATAGTTTGTTCGTCGCTAGACTTAAATGTCATGATTGGAGGGGGCAGTGTGGGGGTATTCCTTGTGCGAACATGAAGACTAAAATATCGATGGATTGATTGTGCGATTTATCTCTGCAATGACTCTGTAAAAGGAGTCCTATGAGTTTAGAATTAGTCTAGCAAAACTGAGATCACCTACTTATTATTATTATTATTATTATTATTATTATTATTATTATTATATTTTTTTAAAAAAAGGTGAGCAAAGTAACAAATTCGGTTGTGTACCCCAAAATGATACCAAAACAGCGAAGAATGGAAGAGGGCTCACACGTGAGTTGACAAGCTAATTATACAGATATGAGAATGACATGTTCCCAACCGTATTAGGATAATTAACATTAAAATACTAATTAGAATAAAGGGGAAATTACATTTTTTACCAAAAATAAAAGGTGCATTATTTGTGTATGAAAAAAATATATTATTTTGTATATTATTAAATAATGTACATTCAGTATTTAAATAATATATTTTTAGTATATTAAAAATGTAGAGTTAATAACATCTGTAGTCTTCCGAGTATAGTGGTTTTATCACGTTTAGTCCTAAACTTTTAAATTGACCACTTTTCCTTCAACTTTCAAATCGTTACTATCTGTGGTTCAAGCTAACTATCAATGGTCTTTCAACTATTAAATTTTAACTAGTCATGGTCCTTCTAGAAAGATCACGTACGTCTGGTCACATTTTGAAAGTTGAGGGACCCTGAGTGACTAGCTTGGACCACGGATGGTAACGATTTGAAAATCGGAGGAGCAAGAGTAGTCAATTTGAAGCTTTAGGACTAAACGTGTAAAAATCACTATACTCAGAGAACCCCACATGTCATTAACTCTAAAAATTTACATTATATTCAAGGAAAATACAATATTTAAATATTGAAAATATATATTTGGTACATAAATAATATATTTTTAGTATATTAAAAATGTATTTTTTTTTAATGATACACAATAATTTGCTTTGGCTTCCGAAGTGTCTTTTCTCGTACTTCCGTTTAAGAAAGTAGTCATGGAATGTGTTTTCTTGTTTGGGATGGCACTTAGCAATAGCGTTGTAAGCCCTCTCCATTAGCATGTTTTGGCACAAGTTTTAATAAAAAAATAACTACCCCTTCTTGTTTTACACAAATGGGGGTGTTGTTTTTTGGAGAATTCTTTCTCCTGCAACACCCCCTTATATGTCAGGATTTTGTGAGTTGTTCATTTGCTTTTGAGTTTATTACCGAAATGGTCACTCGACTATTACGAAATTACCAATTTGTTCCTTGACAATTTTTTGTGCCCAATTAAGTTCCTCGACTTTGAAAATTTTAACCAATTTGGTCCTCCGTTTATTTTGTCGTTAAACATCTGTTAAATCGGGACCAAATTGGTAATTTTGCTATAGTCAAGGGACCAAATTAGTAATTTTTCTATTCTCAAGGGACCAAATTGGTAATTAATTTTTTACTGAAATGATCTCTTGACTATAGTAAAATTACCAATTTAGTCCCTTGACTATAGCAAAATTACCAATTTGGTCTCGATTTTAACGGATGTTTAACGACAAAATAAACGGAGGACCAAATTGGTTAAAATTTTCAAAGTCGAGGGACTTAATTGGGTATGAAAAATTGTCAAGGACCAAATTGGTAATTTCACAATAGTCGAGGGACCATTTCGGTAATAAACTCTTTGCTTTTTTATGTTTTGTTTTCTTCTTCAGCTGGCCTACGGTAGGCCAGCTGATTCGTATTCTTTTTTTTTTTTTTTTTGGCTGGCTGTTGAAACAGCCAGCTTCTTCTCTCTCTCTCTCTCTTTTTGTTTTTTTTTTTTAATTTGTTATTAAAACTTTAGCTGTAGTAAAATTATTTTTAAAAAAGGTAAATATTTATAATTATAAATTTGTTTTAATATTTATAATTTAAAAAATTGTTTTAATTTTAATATGTTTGATTTACATATAATAATTGTAATTATAATTTTATAATGATAATAAATAAATAATTAATTAAAATATTGTGTTAAAATGGTGGGCCCATACAAAATTAAGAAAAAACTTAAAACTAATGGGAAGAATAGTTTTTGTGATTGCGTGAGATAATAGATGATGAGGTGGATGTTGGGGCCCACAAAAATCTGGAGAAAAAGCTTGAACTAATGAGGAAGGCCTAATGGAACAAGTCATCGATCTCTCTATATTTTATGGTTCTCATATCTTGGCCATACAAGTTTATTATTGATGAGTTTAGAGTTTAGTTAACTTAGGCATATGTTACCTCACTAAATATATTTTTTTTTATAATTAATTTTCTTCGTTTGAGCTAGTCGGTTGTATACAATTTAAGCATGTTTGAAACTTTGTGATCCTTTGATCGATAGTCATGGTTACAAGGTGGGCTTTACATATAGTGTACTTTTTGGGTAATAATTGCGAAAATTTTCATGTATAAATAATTGAAGTTTAGTTGACATATTAAGGAACTAACTCTCGAATAGAATTGTTTCAAAAAAAAAAAAAAAAAAAAAAAACAACTCTCGAATAGAATTTATATCACCTGAGATATATGAATGCTATTGGTTAGGGATCAATTAAGTGTATTGGTTTGTTGTTCGCCCTCTCTTTAGACATATTATTGAAGACTTAAAGTAGGCTTCCTTCTCCTCGCACAAGAAGTTTGACTCTTGAGGTGACCCCAACCCAGGTGGTAAGAGAGATCCACCTATAACTGAGAGGTCGTAGGTTCGAACCTCAAATCCCTGGGTTTGAGCCGGTCAGCTATGGATAACCTAGGCTGGTTTACCCCCTGTGATCATTTGCCAGCTAGGGTCACAGGGTGAGGAATAAACCTCATTAAAAAAAAAAAAGAAGAAGTTTGACTCTTAGGTCATTGTGATTTATGAGTTTAAAATACAATTATGGCCTAAGATGGACTATTCATATTGTAGCCCTTGCCCATGCCGGATTATTGATTGATGTATGGTTCTAGCTAGAGTGTTTTTGAACATGTCCCTGCTTGCCATCAACATCCGTACACAAATGCAATCCTTATGCTGAACCATGATTTACAGTGCACTGTGGAGTTTGGTGTATATGTGCGTATCTTATATTGTGAATCTTTATGTTTTGTATTATAAAATTATATACCTTAAGAGTATGGATTCTGTACTTGAAACAAATTAGTAATTGTGTCTTATGTTATGAATTTTTTTTGTCTTGTGTTGTGAAATTATGTGCTTATGAACACAAATTATATACCTAAATTAGATTCGAAAAATAAGTAAATATATATATAACATGTGTATGGGTTTTGTGTTATGAAACTTTGTATTTTACGAGTATGAACTATGTATCTCGTGATTTCGATACTGGGTCCATAATACTATGTGAACCCCGGTCCATGAAATAAATTGCCACACTAATGACTTTATGCCTATGTTTGGGGCCTTCTTCTTTCTTGGCCCCTTGTTATTAGGGGTGTGTAAACTTCGGTAAATTTTCCTTATTTTCGGTTAACTGACCGAACTAGCAAAGTTCAATTAACCGTTTTTTAACTGAACTTTTTCAGTTAGATTAATGGTTAAATTTTTTTTAAAATTTTGGTTAACGATTAATTCTATTAAAAACTTTGGTTAACAGAAATTTTATATATATATATAATCTAATATGTAAAATCCTTATAATTTTGTAGTGTTGTTATGGCATTGTTTTTGTATATTTTCTTATGGATTTATTATTATATGTATTATTTTAATTAGATTTATTATTTTTAAGATTTAAAACTTTAGCTTAAAAAATTTTGTTAATCGATTAACAGACCGATTAACCGAAAAAACTTCAGTTCAATTAATTCAATAGTATAAAATTTCATTCGGTTAATTATTAAAGTTTTAAAAAACTTCAATTAAAACGGTTCCTGTTAAATAAAACTAATCTAATTAATTAAATTTTATTCTGACCCATTTTGAGAAGATTTATTTTTTTGAAAGGGAGAAAAATTCTTTTAAAAATATTATAATTTACAATCTTATTAATTAATTTGGTAAAAATTCTAGACCATTCTTTCAAGACCCAATAAGGTAGTTAATCAGGATCTTCAGACATATACTCGAATATTCTCATACTACAACAATACAATAATGACAAATAATCTAGTCATTAAAATCATAATACCATCACTTGAAGTTTATTCATTGTAATCATATACAAGGATTGACGGAAAAAAAGTTCTAAATTAAAATTTACTAAAGCCGGCGGCCGCATTGCAGCATGGTCAGATAGATCATCGCACAGCCACAAATGACCATCCGCATTAACCTTAATTAAATATTTAATCCTTAACCTCTCAAAAAAATATTTAATCCTTAAATGACGTTTGAGGGGATCATTAATTTGAACAAATTTAAAACCATAATGTACCTATCAAAACATTCCTATGCTTTTCAATTTACAAAAAATTAGAAATCACTATCTGAATGTACTTTTTTTTTTTTATTATAAATCTTAGTACTCTAATTATCTTAATTAATTCATAAAAGATTACAAAGAAATAAATTAATTTAAATTTTTCATAATTAACTGGTTCAAATAAAAAAGTTGTAAAAAAATCACACTTAAAAATTAAAACATTGTGATTATTAAATAAACTATTATACTAATTTGATTGAAATTGTCATAAGACATTCCTTGGTTGACACTTAGGAAACTTTGGTGGCTTGAATGGACCATTTTGACTAGAATACAGCATAAAGTTAGTCGATGAGATCAGTGGAAAGGGATTTTTTAGGTTCTTTTTATTTATTTATTTATTTATTTGTAGGGGTGAAATTATGAGAGTTGTGTGTTAGTGGCTGTGAAGAAGGTGGTCTCATTCTACAGATGAATAAATTACTCATAAAAAATCCACCATGATATTTATGTGCTCCATGTGCAATTTATAGATAAGTAGTAGATTGTTACTCATTCCATTTCCAATCTCAAGGGCTCTTGTTTAAAGTGCTTTCCAATTGATCTTTTCTTTTTTGTTATTTAAAAAAAAAAACTATTTCTAAACTACAAATTCTTTACTTATTGTTGTCATATCATACTTAAAACCATTTGGTGATAAGTGGGTGAACATTAACCACTTAACCACATCCCTCCATAGTAAGACACAACGATCATGGACTGAACTCGACTAATGCCCAACAACCTCGTGTGTTTGTGATACATTACTCAAAACTCCGACAAAGAATGAAATTAAACCCTAGGAAACGAGGTCCTTGGTCTCAACTCTATTTATTGTTTGGGTTATATTATATTACTCCAGTCTATTGAAGTCCAACTCGTTGGAAGTTGAATCAAATATACTCACTCAATGTCAAGTAACTTATGATTTGATGACATCACCTGTTATATTTCCAAATGGAAAGGTCATAGGCTTGAGTCTCATTCCAATCAAGGATGTTGATACTACGAATATGTTAGATTGTAGTCGCCAAAAAATTATATTCACCCAACCAATCAAGAGGTTCGTGTAACTCATTTGGCCGGCCTATTGCGTTTTCACATAAAAATCTTGTATCCTGTATGTTATTTAAGTTTTTTCTCTCTTTACTTCTAACTTAAACCAATGAAGTTTGAAATCCCACTCTATCACTGAAAAAGAGTTTCAAATGGAGTTGCTCATCAACTCCATTCTTCAAGTCTTCAACCCTAACATTGAATGCCGCTAAAAGCTAGCTCTTACATATCATTGGCCATAATCCATGAGACTTATTGAAGAGATTCAATGTATGAATGAATATATGTATAGTGGGGTTATGTGGTTTCTTTGTAATTAACGCACACTATATTAGAGACAGTCTTTGTTGGGTGGCTGGATAATACCTAACTAGTGCTCTCTACTCTCAAACCACTTATGGGAAACTGGGTGGAAATATGCAAAACCCATCACCCACTTCTGCACAATTTTTCTTTTTCCACCTTTAACTTAGAACAACTTCCATCTTCCTTCGTAGTATCGTTAGGGATGGCAATGGGTGAGTCGAGGAGGATTACATGCATCATTCGACTCACCTGGCCTTATATTTTCTCTACCCATTCTCACTTTCAATTTGTATGTGGTGAACTTTTTCAAATTATGGGAATCAAACCCTGTTTTCCCGAAATTTTTTCCCAACTCACTTGCCACTTGAGTTACCGGGTTAAAATTCATCAGTTATACTCAAACATAAAATAATAAAAATATTTAAATATAATAATTAAATTTTTAATTTTGAAAAATAAATTTAATATAGATATAAAAATAATTTTAAAAAATTACACAAAGTTATAGAAACTTTTATAAATAATTATATATTAGTACTTATTTTACTATTTTATACACACACATCGTGGATTGGGTGTGATTCTAAACGAGTTTTGTACATAGAATTCGAATCCAATCCGACACGACACAGGTTTATTTTTTGAAGACCAATTCTCGACCACCATCTATTATCACCAAAAAAAAAAAAAAAAAAAAAAAAAAAAAAAAAGACCCATTGGTGTGAATATCCACAGAACAAATTAAAATTGTCATTCCCTAAGTATCGTAGCCAAATCCTTGTACTTTCGTGGATCACATGTTCTCTTTAGTCCTCATAAATGGTGGTGGATTGTGTATTTCTAAAAATGAAATCAATAATTTCATTTTAGGGTGTGTTTGGAAACCCGGAAAAAGATTTCTGGAAATCATTTTCCGGGTTTTTGGTGTTTGGGAAGGCCATGGAAAACATGGTCAAAGGAAAACAACCCAATGGTCAATGGAAAATGAGGGTCATTTGAAGGAAAATGACTTCCCCTCTTTTTGGGGGGAAGTCATTTTCCAACTCTTCTTTCCTCTTCTCCTCTTCTCTTGCTTTTGGCTTCCAACACTCATTTTTTCTTCTTTTGCCATTATCATCTTCCTATCATCAAACCTTTTCTTCCTTTTATTTTTTTTTTTTGGTTGATTTATTTTCTTTTTTTTTGTTGATTTTTGCGGAAACCAGCCGTGACTTCTTTCTTTCTTTTTTTTTTTTATTATTCTTTTTGGTTAATTTGTGTTGATTTCTTGTTTGTTAACTTGTTGTAATTTTTTTATCTTTAAAAAAAATTATTTTGTTTCTCAAAAATAAAAATAAAAAAAATTTTGTTTTTCATTTTCTGGAAAATAAACCAAACACACAAAGACAGTTTTCCAGAATTCATCCGAACACGGAAAATGAAGCTATTTTCCGAAAAATGACTCATTTTCCAGAAATCATTTTCCAAAAGTCATTTTCCTACTTTCCAAACACACCCTTAATTAATAGCATAAAGACATACACACAAATCGTTTTCAATGATTCCCATATCATACTTATTGGGGATATGGGTTACGGCCCATACCCGAAACACTGGCATAGTGGTTGGCCCAAAAATAGAAGCCATGGCCTAGCCTACTTCACTGTGCCCATTCATGAAGGAAAGGGAGCAAAGGAACTTGGGCAAATTATACTATGGAGTATGTATCATGGTGGATATTGTAATGTATATCATTAATAAATATTTATTTTTAATATACTAAATGTTCATTATTAATGTATTAAAAATTTATTAAATAATAAATCTTCAGTAAATTCAATATACTAAAAATGAATATTCTGTAATACTGAAAATGAATTTTATGTTACTTGTTCACGTTACAAGGTGAACCACGGTCCACAATTCACGATGATGTAATGATGAGGAATTTGATGGGGGACACGTGGTTGGCCCGGATAGCAATAGCACTTACACTCAAGAGAAAGACAACCCTTACACTCAAGTATATAATTTTTTTCGGGGGGGGGGGTATTGGTTGGTCCAATTATTAGAATCACACTCGAAACTTTATTGCATAACATTTTCTAGATGCTGATATGCAGGTGATATGGGGCGGACCGAGTTTTTGGCATTAATGGGCTTTTGCACTTACAAAGTTGATGTAAATATGGTTTCTTGTTGGATCTCTATGGAGTCTATTTTATAAACAATATAACATGCATAGACCAAGGTTCACATACACTGTGAACCATGGTTTATGTATATGTATTTTTTGTTGTATTTTCTGTGTCTTGTGTTATGAAATTCTGTACCTTAACAGTATGAATTTTGTACTTTGAACAAATTAGTAATTGTGTCTTATGTTATGAATTTTGTGTCTTGTGCTGTAAAATTATGTGTTTATGAACACAAACTATGTACTTAAATCATATTCGAAAAATAAGTAAATATATAGCATGTGTATGTGTCTTGTGTTATGAAATTATGTACCTTACAGGTATGAATTGTATACCTCATCAATTCAGGGTTCATAATGCTATGTTATGTGTCTTGTGTTGTGATTTTCTGTATTTTGTGTTATGAAATTATATACATTACGAGTATGAATTTTGCATCTTGTTATTTCAATCCAGGGTCATAATTCTATGTGGACCCTGATCCATGATATAAATTGCTTTTCTATGAACTTATAAAAAGTATTACACGTATTACGTGAGACAGTACACAAAAATTATTCAATTCCTCATTAATTTGGAATAATCAATATATGGGCGATCAGCTGGATTACCTTTCCAAAATCTGATTCTGGTGAATCCAGTTGAAATTGGGCAAAAGTTGTAGGATGCTCCACTAGCTAAGAAGTGATGGAGAAGACGCAACATGTGGATCAAGAGTTGTATTTATCATATTGTGTACCAAAATTCTTGAGGTAGTGATGGATAAATTAACATTAAAATTCATATACAAGTATACATCTCAAAAAAATATGGAGAATTTGTTACTTTTATTGGTCATTATCACAGATTTTGATTTGCTGATCAAGTTAATTAATTAAGACTCTAACTCCACAAATGTTGAATAGAAATGACAGAAGTGTTGCTGCAAGCTAAGTGTTTAAGGAAGTAGAATGCAATTGATAATACAGTGACCAAGATTACAAGAATCAACTTACAGAAAATAAAAGATACCCCACACACAATAAATTACAATACTAGCGGTCTATTACTCTTTTTGGTTTGAGCCAGTTAATTATGAACAGCCAATGTTAATTTAAATTCTTGTGGTCCTTAACTGGCTAAGGTAGTAACAAGGCAGAGTTTATCCAGTGCACACGCCTTCTTAGTGGCTACGCGTTTTTATCTGTCACTTAAAAAAATTACAATACTAATGGTGTGTTTGGTTCATACATGGGAATTGGAATCGGTATGGGTATCAAATTCTTGGTAAGGATAATGAGTTTTGGTGAAAGTATTTTGCATGTTTGGTAGTAGGGTGGAATGAGAATGATTATTGATGGTTGGGGAAGAAAGAAGTAATAGGGGTATGAGTTTTTCAATTAATGGGATATTTCAAACCCATAGTAGTATTCTAAAAACCTGTCAACCAAACAATAACAATCACTTTGATACACATACCTTATACCACAATCTGTCAACCAAACACATCCTAAAAATGCAAAGTCACTAATAAAACGTTAGTTCGGGAATAGAGGAGAATTGAAGTGGCTTACATCGGAATCTTTTCAAACACTAAATAGTCATTTTTCACTTTGAACAACTCTCGTCCAGAATAAATACCATACACTGACCTCTATGTAAAACCACTTATTACAGGATGTTCAAGATAAGCAATACTCTACTCTAACTTCATCGCAAAAGTAAACTCAAAATGATAATTAATTTAACCTAACTTAGGGTGTGTTTGGAAGCCCGGAAAATAATTTTTAAAAATCATTTTCCGGACTTTGGGTGTTTGGCAAGCGCTGGAAAACCCAATCAACGGAAAATGATTTCCGTTGACTGGGGAAAATAAGCCCCATTTGGCGGAAAATGACTTTCGCTGGGCGGAAGTCATTTTCCGCCGTAGACAACACACACACATCACCATTTCTGACGGAAACCATGGTATGGTTTGGTTTCCGGCGAGAAACCAGAGCACTGCTCTGGTTCCTGGCGACGCTGCGTAAAACAGAGCGGGAATCCGCATGGTTTCCGGCGGAAACCAGATCTGGTTTCCGCCGGAAACGTTTTTTTTTTTAATTTTAATTATTATTATTATAAATTATAAATATTATTTTTAATATTATTATAAATATTTTAATATTTTAAATAAAATAATAAAAATATAATTATATATTTCTACCCATTTTCCGGAAAATGAACCAAACACACAAAGACAGTTTTTCAGAATGCATCCAAACACTGGAAATGGAACCATTTTCCGGAAAATGACTTATTTTCCAAAAGTCATTTTCCTGCTTTTCAAACACCCCCTTAATTATCATTCAACAATTTCTTAATAGCTTCTTGTGTTCCATTTTCAAAAAACATATATTGATTAATCCGATGAATCATGGCATGACGATTTCTGGCCGCGTCACCTTGCATAGGTTTAGAAGGATGAGGCTATGGGTGAGGTGAGGCACATGACGTCACCCTGCTACGTCAACCAGAATTTTAATACATACTTGGACACTTGGACAGGAACACATCAGACCATTATATTTATATCCCATTTTTGGTTAAATTAAAATGAAAAAGACCCTGAAGTGGAGCAGAAAAAGAATCATTACTATGATTCATAAAGGCTTCAATGGAATTTAAGTCAAGGTCTTGAGCTAATAGATAAAGCTTCAATAAGATTAAGAGTTCCACTAAAAAACTTAGGGCCAATATATTTACCCAAAAATGAGTGGTTTAAAATAATTTATATATTCTCTCTATACTATTTTATTGTCTAACTTACTATTCATTTGTCAGTCCAACTCTTTTTTCTTTATTTATTTTCTTTATTATTTTTATCTTATTTTTAAATTTAATTTTTTGTGTGTTTAGTAGTACTTTTAGTGTAGTTTCTAAATATATAAATTTTGTATATTAATACTAAATTCAATATTATAAGAAATTGAATTAAAAATAATTTCAGTCAAGTCTCGTTAACCGAACCAGACACATAAAATGGGATGAAGGGAGTATAATGAATGAGATTAAGGCATCTAATATTCGGCCTCGGTTCAAGTGGTCAGACACAACCAATTAAAGGACGAGAAAAATCTAAACCTCTTTTACTTAAAACAATAATAATACTCTTTTTATTTTTAAAAATCTTTTAAGCTTTTTTACTTTGGCTCTGTTTGGCAGAGCTTATTTAGGAGCTTATAGCTTATTTTAAGCTACTAATAAGCTATAAGCTCTGTTTGGTAATGTTCCTAAAATAAGCTAGTAGCTTAAAATAAGAGCTTATTTTTGAACGCTACCTAAGATAGCGTTTCAAAATAAGCTATTAGCTTCCTAACTTTTTTTCCATCTTTAACCTTATTATTTTAAAGAAATGACATCATTTACCCTTCACAATTAAAACCCTTTTCTATTCTTATTTATTCGCAATTTTCACGCTAATCGCTTCATCTTCATTCACTCTCCGCAGAAGCATCGCCCATCAGCCACCTCGCTCCGCAGTCTGCAACCGGCCAAGAAGCATTCAATCGCGCACATTCTTCTCTTCGAAGCTGTATTGAGAGGTCGTTTGGAGTATTGAAGAAGAGATGGAAGATACTTGCTAATTATATGCCACAGTTTAGTGTGGAGACCCAAATTGATGTTATTATGGCCACATTTGCCTTACATAATTATATTCAGAAGAATTCACAAGATGACATGATGTTTAATGTGCTTGAGCAGCATCCAGATTACATACCGCCCGATGAACTTCAAGATTCAAGTAGTAATACCTCCACCAACGAAAGTTTAAGTCAGACCTCTACTGAGATGAAGGAGATTCGCAACAATATTGTTACTTCATTATGGGATGCTAGATCATGATTTGCTAATAGTTTTATTTTCAAACGTTAAATTTTAATATGTAAACAAACAAATTTAAATTTTATGAAGATGCCCTTTTTAGTCTTTTTACATTTATCAGCTTATCAAAAAGCTAATTTTACCAAACACTTTTAAGCATAACAGCTATCTTAACAGCTCACCAGTTTCAGCTCCTAACTTATAGCTTTTCAGCTTTCGGCTCCTTTTCAGCTTTCAGCTACCTTTTCAGCTAGGTTTGCCAAACATAGCCTTTGTTTCCTACTAGTACAGTTGTGTTGGTCAGCCGTCAATGGCTTAGGTCATAAAACCACAAAAATATTAGAGAAATTCATTTAACAAACAAGTATTTAAAGGAAAAAAAAAAAGTTTGTTAAACTAGTATTTCACGTTTTAGTTCAGATTTAACAAATATAGCATAAATTAGTATCTTCACTTCATTTATTTTATTTTATTTTTTAAACTTCTGACAAGAACATATAGATGGAAAGAATTAGTCTGATTTGACTTGTGGATTTTTTTTTTTATTTTTTTTTTTTGAAGAGGACTTGTGGATTGATCATTAATCGATAAGTAATATTAAACATATTTTTAATTTTTTCATCATTCTCACTCATTACTTACCTGACGTGTTCTAATTCATCCAAAAAATGAATAAATTATAATTTTTATTACTCCTTTTTTTTTACTACTTTATCAATAAAATTATTGCATGAGAATTCATATATCATTTTCCTTAATCGATTGAGGCATATATTTTTTCTTTTAAAACTATTTTAAAATAAAATTACTAATCACTACAGGCAGGAAAATGCTGCAAATGAAGTAATCATTTGACGATGGATTACAATTACTTGTATATTAATGGATTATGTATGTAGAGTGCCGTCAGCTTACTTGAATCATCACTTTCGTCACTAAAAACTAACATCATAAATCATGTATTTATTTAATTTCAAAGTTGGTGAAAAGGAAAAGAAAAAAGGGGAATTTCAATTCAAAGTCAATTAATAAGGATATTCTTGACTTTCTTGCTTATTCGTTTAGTAAAATAACATAAACATGCCCACCTATGACCTATTATTGTATGATTTTCTTTAAAAAAAAAAAACATATTAACAATATGACAATGACATTGTGGTATAGTAGCACAAAGTGACTGTTTGTGTTTCAGTAAGTTAGAAAGTAATTATAATAGATATTACATCGTAATAGAATCAGTAGTCCTTATATATATAGTGACTACAGATTTTCTCATTATCCGTGGAGTAGAAATGATGAAACAGAAAAAATAATTAAAATTGAAAATACTCCGATCGCCGGTAAATATTTACAGCCATCACCATTTTCTCCGGGAGACGGCCGGCGCCACTGGTTGTTTTCCGTCAACTGTCAACCGGCGAGCAGCTCCTCTAACAGCTTGTCGTCGAGGCACTCGAACTCGATCACTTCTTTCGCCGCCGTTTCTCTTTCAGCAAACCCCTTACCCGGCAGCGACGACCCACCGAACGGCGGCGTCCCCGACGGCGAACACGAACCATTCAGCGTCGTCGGATACTCTCCGGGGAAATTGAGAACCGCGAACTTGCCCCTCATTCCATAGGCGGCCCTATCATAAGCTCTGGCCGCCTCCTCCGCCGTGTCATACGTTCCCAGCCACACGCGGACGCCGTTCCGATTAGAGTCCCGTATCTCCACCCCGTACTTCCCCCATGGCCGCTTCCTTACGCCGCGGTATTTCACCTCCTCGCTGTTTTTCCGACGAGCTTCCTCCATTTTTAAACGCTGGCCTGCAAATTTTCATTCTAGCTATCCACCATTTATACCCAGCGAAATCTGCAGTATAGTAGAATATAATTGTTGTCATCCTCATCGGCAGTAACATCCACTGAATCAAACCATAATTAACAACGTAATTAATTTTAATAATCAACATTATCAAAATATGTGAATCATTGTCTCCTACACGACATGTTTTTTAATAAATATATATAGTTTCTCTGTCGGAATATAATTAATTTAATTAATAACTGAACGGTTTACTGTTAAAGATAAGTAAATGTCTTAATGATCTACTAAATCTTTTTTTTTTTTTTATGAATATTATAAGAATAAATTAATTATATGGTTGTGTTGGGGTGGAGGTTTGGAGGGTCACGTGAAATGTGACAGTGATTGATTGCTATGCAAGTAAAATGAAATAAAATTGCGTCTTAAATACTAGTTATAACTTTTAGAAATGGCAGTAGAGCAAGTAATATGGTGCTGATTATTAATTACAAAAGTATATTACTTATTTACTACTAGTTATAACTTTTAATGTGATAGTAACTTTTGATTTGACAATTTTTTTAATTTAAGATTACAAATATAGGTGACTCGTGGTTATTGGTAGTTTAGGACTTTTTGAAATTACTTTACAATATAATAATGATAATAGTATTTGGGCGGTTGTGGTGCATTTTGAGATCGACATTTTTGGTGACGTGTGTATACTAAGTGCAATTTACTTGTGTAAACATGAAAGGGCAATTGACTGCGACCACTACTCTTGAGTAGTTGAGTACTTGAGTATATACATTTGAAAACAAAAAAATTAAAAATCCAGGAGATAATTGAGAATGTTGGAGAGGTAACACCTTAGATGAGTAGTGGGGGTACGCTGGGGTGGTTTGGTTATGGTCTTATGGATCCCAATAATTTATTACATTAATATGTGAATTGATTTATTCAACTTATTTGTCGAGATTTATTTTACTTATTGTGCCATATACTATTCAAGTTAATTTGATAATTAAGCTTTATTGTTCCTACTTTTATTTTACTCTATATTCCTAATGTTATATGGGTGACTTTTTTTTTTTTTTTCCCCAAAAGTTAACAATCTTTTTAATTAAGCTAGCTTGTCGTCCAAGATTCATAGGATAGGTGTGGTGATGAGTAGGGATGACGAAAATCGACAAATATGAAAAAATATCCATTAAAAAATTTAAATTAATAAAATCAATAACTGACCGATAAGTTAACTATTAGAATGATTCAATTATCGATCTCTAATCTTTCAATTATTGGATTGATTTATGCTCACCCCAGCCATGGAAAACCTTGTCTTTCGGGAAGAATCAACATAACATTGGTGGTTGTGTCAAAATATTTGGGGTGTTTAGTAAATAATTGTTAGCTGATTGGGTTAGTGGATTTGACTAGTTGATAGAGTTAGCTGATTGTAGAAAAGTGTTTGGTAAATTAACAGCTGATAGCAAATTACATAGAAAATTACTTTATCAAAAAAATTGATCGAAAAAAGCTACTTTGAGCAGATTTTTGAATTTTAACATTTTGAAGCAATAAGTTATTACAAAAAAAAAAGCTAATTAATCATACATTTATATTGATTGTTTAACAAAGTCAAACATCTAATAGTGGTCAAATAAGTCAAAATTAACGGATAAGCTAACTATGCTACACATGATCATAGTAAACCGATGTTTCATGGCATCATATTTTATGTCACTGATTAATCCGATAAGGCGATAAACCGTGGCATGACCATGTCTCATGGCGTCAGCATGCATAGGTTTTCAAGAATGAGGTTATGGGTGATTAATCCGAGAAACCGTGGCATGACTATGTCTCATGGCGTCAATATGCATAGGTTTTCAACAATGACGTTATGGGTGATGTCAGATGCATGATGTCACATCCTGTCCTCTCTACTTAGCGTGCTGCGTCAATACAGAGTGGGAGAGGAATAGATTATTTTATATTCTTCTTCTTTTTTTTTTTTTTTTGGCTAAATTATTATAATGAAAGAAGACTTCAATGGAATTATTGAAGTCAAAGTCTTGAGGTAATAAGGTTTAACTGTGATAAAGAGTTCCACACTTCCACTGCACAATATAATGATGTTTTCGTTGAGATATTTCCAGCCTAACATGTATAAAGGTAGATCATTGGGTGATATATGGTTTACTTTCTTTATTTGTTGAATTTTGACTAGGTAAAAATCTTTTTTAAAACTTGTGCTAATGAATTGAAAATCAGAAATTTGGAACATCTCTAATCAAGTTGATCAAACAGTTATTTGCGGACTAGAATTATAGTGTGCTTTTCATTCATAGCACAATTTTTTATTTTTTATTTTTACCGATCAAAAGGTTATAAATTATGAAGTTTAATTTAAACTTTGAACAAATGGTTGAGATGGTCAATGGATTGCTAAAAGGCAATGGGGACATGTTTGGTAACATAGTCAGATTATAAGCTAATTTTGACTTATTTGACCACTATTAGTTATTTGACTTTGTTAAACAATCAATGTGAGTGTTTGATTAATTAACTTCTTGTAACAGCTTATTGCTGCAAAATGTTAAAATTCAAAAAACTGTTCAAATAAGCTTTTTGAAAAAGGTTTTTTTTAAAAAAAAAACTTTTTGAGAAAGTCATTTTGATTGTAATAAGCTAGCAGCTATCAGCTAATTTACCAAACAATTCTCTACAATCCGCTAATGTTATCAACTAGTTAAACATACTAACTCAATTAGCCACAACTATTTACCAAACACCCCAACAACCTCCTTGAATATTTAGGGGAACCTTTTTGAAATATTTTAAAATGCATTTCTAATAGAGAAACATGATTACCTTAATTAAGATAACGAACCGCGTAAATGAAGTCATCACTTGATGATGATTGATTACAATAACTTGTTTATTAACCGATTATTAATAGTGTCGTCAGTTTGCTCGAATCATCACTATCGTCACTAAAAAGCGAACATAATGTATTTTGACTTCATTTGGATGTTGGAGAAATGGAAAAGTATTCAAGCAAAAAAAAAAAAAAGGCATTTATAAACTGCATTTAACACGTCAGATGTTGTGGACTACTCGATCAATTCAAAGTCAAAGACAATCTTGCTGATTCTTTATAGCAAATTAGCAATGTTCAGTAAATCCCGCAAGTGTTATTCAAATGTGTGTTTTAAATAAGTATGTATTATGACTTTAGCGGGTCAACGACGTGACAACAATGTCATAAATATATAAATTTAAGTTGTTTGACTAAAATCAAGAACGTCTTAGTCTACAAAAAATCATTCAGATTGAAGTAAATCAGTTCAGATTATCTGCTGAATTAACAAAAAACTAAGAATGTAAATTACACCGTTTATTCTTTCTATTTTTTTTCCTCTAATAAAATCATAATATGAAATTTTACTTATAGAGTTATAGTACACCTATGATTAATCGATCCAAGGAATGCATTTATCACCATTTTCTCCGGCGGCTCTACTGGCAACCGGCGAGCAGCTCCTCTAACAACTTGTCGTCCAGACATTCGATCTCAATCACATCTTTCGCCGTTTGCTTGTCCGCATTCTCCGCCACGGCGGCTGGGGAAGACGTCGACGGCGAAGTCTCAGTAGCACGCAGCGACGAAGGCGGATACTCGCCGGGGAAGTTGAGAACCGCAAACTTTCCCCTCATTTCATACGCCGCCCTGTCATAAGCCCTGGCCGCCTCCTCCGCCGTGTCAAACGTCCCCAGCCACACGCGCGCGCCGTTCCGGTTGGAGTCGCGTATCTCCGCCCCGTATTTCCCCCACGGTCGCTTCCTCACTCCCCGGAATTTCACCTCCTCCGTTTTACCGCCGCGATCTTCTTCCATTTTCGTTACGCTCAGCTCCTAACCCTCTTTCTCGTCACCATTTATATATACGCTGTAAAATCTTTGAATTCCTCAGTCCCATTAAGCATGGAAAATGACGGGCACACGCAGTAGAAGTGTGGCCCTCACTCCACAGTAAACATCCACTGAACCAAGCCACAATTAACAACGTAATTAAATTTTAATAATCAACATTATCGAGTATAATCATTGTGTCCTTTAATTTAGCGCATATGTTTTTAAGGGGATAATTTATTTTTTTAATTAATAACTGAGCTAGTATTAGCAGGTTGTTTACTGTTTTCTTTTTTTTTTTTTTTTTTTTTTTTTTTTTTTTTTTACCTACTGAAGCACAAAGAGCGAATGGTTGACTCCATTGAGGCTCGAACTCATTCTCATCATTCATGTATGGGTGTAAACCGGGACACCGGGTGTCACTAGATCACAAGATCTTTGGCATGCGGTTTATTGTTATTCTGTTAATGATCAACGAATTATATATATATATATATATATATATATATATATATATATATATATATATATATATATATATATATATATATATATATATATATATTTGTAAGTATTAAAGTTATACGGAGTATTTAATTAATTAAGGGGTATTAGTGTAAGACTACATATAGGTGATAGGTAATATAGTATAATAATAATATGTGGGCGGTCGTGGTGCATGTCCGGGACCGGGAGTGACGATTTGAGATTGTCATTTTGATGACGTATGATATTTAGTTATTTACTTATGAAAAGAAGAAAGGGATGGATTGACAGGAAGGCAGTAGAGAGTATATTATAGTGTATATATTCATGAAGATATTTGAGAATATATTTGTTTATTTACAAGTCAATTGAGAAGTTGGTGAGGTAATATTTGAATGGGTTTTGGGGTGGGGTGGGGTGTGGCGNNCGGGGCGGGGAGGGTCAACTAAGGGAGGAAATAGCAAGGGGTAGTCACGAACCAATTTACTAGATTATTTAAAAACATAAGTTTCAAAAAGGTGTCTAATTAAGTGGTTCAATTCGTGTCGATATATTTATTTCCAGTCAAACTTGTTGTATAAGGTCTTCTAAGTATGATCTACATAGTGAATGCATAACTTTATTTGTTTATGTTTGCATAGCAATCAGTGCCACCCGGCCCTCCCACTCTCGCCACTCACTGTTTGAAAAATAGCATAAATATGGCAATGTAAGTGTTATTTTGTGGTACGAATATATGTAGGGTCCACTTCTAATTTGGACCATGTCAAAGTAGATTCAGGTTATTTGTAGTGAGACGAAGAGATTGTTTATTGTACTATATACTCTAAACGGATAATGAGTTAATGAAAAATTGATTCTCAAAGTATACCCATTTGAGTTTAAAAATGAATGTGGAAAGCAAGGAATTTGCACCGATATATATACAAGAGCCTTTTAGAAGATAGAGTTGTATAGCATAAAGGCTCTCTCTTGCGTGCAAGGAGGTGCAAATCAAATCCTAGAATTCGTGTTCGCACTTGACCTTCCAGGCACCATTCGGAGTAGTTACGGAATCAATTTCAATTTTTAAATTTAAGAATTGATCTTCAGAGTAATAGTTGTCTATTATAAAGGTTACACAAACTAATTTTATTATCATTGTTAATGCCATGATAAATGCTATTAATCATCCCTTCTCCAATATAAGCTCTTCAGGGTACCATTCGAAGTAGTTACAGAATTAATTCCAATTTTTTTAAATTTAAGAATTAATTTCCAGAGTAATGGTTGTTTGTTATAAAGGTTACACAAAACTGATTTTATTATCATCGTTAATGCCATGATAAATGTTATTTATCATCATATCCTTCTCCAATATAAGCCTTGGTTGAGCAGTCTCACAGATCCTTATCTGTGAGACGAGTCGAGTCAATATGCAAATGTAATACTAAATCTGGAATATAATGTTTGTTACTTATAAGAAAAAACTTAATACTTTTGAGCACAAATGTAATACTTTTATATTTTGATGTAAAAGTATTACTTTTTTAATCAAAAGTATTGTATTTTCTCTTATAAGTAATGTTACACTTATAAAGGAAAATGTAATACTTTTGATGAAAAATGTAATATTTTTGCACTAAAATGTAAAAGTATTACATTTTTCCTTATAAGTAATAAACATTTTAACAGGGCTCCTGCCGTGCACAAAAAAAAAAAAAAGAAGAATAATAAACATTTTATTCTTGATTTAGTATTACATTTGGCAGTATAAATATTACATTACATCTTGATCCGATCTAACTCATGGATCCTCATACAAGTTTTTGCCAACTTCCTTTAATTACATTTAGTTTCGACAACAAGTATAAAACAACTTTTTGATTCAAATATTAAAATATTGTAATCCAATATAATATATATGCGTCATGGCATCATATTTTCTTGCACTAAGAAGAAAGAATTAATTAAGAATTCCAGATACATTGTTGTTGGCAGGCATGCATATTATCATGTATTGAAGATGAGATGAGGCGTATGACATCAACTTCTTACCTCAGCGTATTGCGTTACAATTAAAGGAATTCAATGGAATTGTTGATCTGTAAGTCAATTGTTGATTTGTTGAACGTCTACCAAAACAATTTTAAAAAATGAAATCTTGATTGATGAGCTAAATTTTAAATTAAGATGAGCTAATAAATGAAGTCATTTGATTGAATGGAGTTAAAATAGGTTAATATTAATTATAATTCAATGTTGAAATTATCGTGCATATTACTCAATGTTTTTAGATATTTGTCAATGAAGGTGTTTAATTTTTGACTAACTTTTCAATCAAAATCGAGATCTAGGATTTCAATCAAAATCGAGAAATTAAACCTTTTAATCCAATTATGATTACATTACACGTACCTGACTAGGATGAGATCGAAAATAATATTGATGTCATCAAATTACAAGGTAATTGAGGAATTTTAAATGTCAATTTGGTTGTAGGTGTGCTGTTTGGTTCTAATTAATTATTTTATTTTTCCCACTAAAAATGGGCCAATAAAATAATTAAATTCAAATCAAAGTCAAGCTAAGGATGTTGTTGTTGATTTCTTGTTTGTCATAATAAAAGCGCTGCGAATTGCTTGAAAGGAATCCATCCAACAAAACAAGTGTACAAGTTGCCATCACTGATATGATCTATCACTTAGAACTTTTAACTATTTACCACTATACACCATATTTAAGTCATAAACCTTATAATTATACTCTTATGGACAGGGATAATGCTTTTATACTTTCTTACTTGGTTTTCACTATTTAATTTGATGGGACTGAATAAAAGAGAATGTAATACGGAGTAACATTTAAAATATCCAAAGCATAATACAAGTGAATCAAATTTTACTTCTGCCACCAATTGAGAATCAATTCTTGATCTTTTGTGATAAATTTTATAATTGATACATGAATAATCTATGCTAATTTACTTCTATAGTGGTTATTTATTGGCTAGGGTTTTTACAAATCTTTTCACAAATCAAAGTAAATTTGTAATGGGTCTAAAAAGAAGAAATTAGTTTTGCTTTTGAAGCGATGCAGAGAGTGAGACAAATATGCATAGATCATAGCTTTCATCACTTCCCCCACTTACCCCCTAAAAGAAAAAAGAAAAAAGAAAAAGAAAAAGTCAAAATTCAAGATTCAACGATCTTCTACGTAGTCTGGCATCCATTTACAGGCGGCCGGCCATCGCCATTTTCTCCGGCCGTCTGGTTACTTCTTCTTTGGTTCTTCTGTGTCGTGGCAGCCGAGGAGGTCTTCTAACAATTTGTCATCCAGACACTCGAACTCGATCACTTCTTTCGTCGTTTCTCCTCCTTCTTCAACACTACCCTTACCCACATTTTCCACCGCGGCGCCGCCTGAAGAAGACGCCGTCGACGGAGAAGCAGAAGCAACATGCGAAATTGGGTCCGACGGAGACGCCGACGTAACAACCTGCGGCGAAGGGTAGTCTTCGGGGAAATTGAGGACGGCGAACTTACCCCTCATTTGATGCGCCGCTCTGTCATAAGCTCTGGCCGCCTCCTCCGCCGTGCCATACGTTCCCAGCCACACGCGGGCGCCGTTCCGGTTGGGGTCGCGTATCTCCGCCGCGTACTTCCCCCACGGCCGCCTCCTCACTCCCCGGTACTTCACCTCCGCTTCTCCTTCTTTCTTCCCATCGCCGCCGCCGCCGCGATCTTCATCCATTTTCCCACGCTTTCCAATTCTCCTTAGCTTTCACCCTGCAGGCCACCATTTATACTCACCAAAAATATATATATCTTCGGGTCACTCCAATTAAGCTGATTGGACGATTATTGACTTTAATTATAATCACAAAATTAAAATTTTTAATGTTTCATGATTTGAATTACATACAAAATTGATTTACCTTATACTCATTTACGGACTAAGATTACAAAATAAAATTTACTCAGTACACACTTTTGAGCAGTGGATATTTTCCATGGAAAATGACCAGTGATATAGCATTGACACATCCACTGAATTGACACATCCACTGAATGCAGGTTATGCAGCCATGATTAAACATGTGATTAAATTTTAATAATCAAGATTATATTATAATAAATTAAGACGATGGCTAGGATGGCATAAGATATATTATTTTGTCACCTTAATTAGTTTTTAATTAAATTAAAGTCCGACTATTTTGTAACAAATATGTAAGAATTGAAGCTAGGCATATATTATTCAAGGAGGTAGCCTTTCGGACTACTAATTTAATTTAATTATATTATTAGCTGCTAATTAATTAGCGTTAGTCAGGCTAATAATAACACATTGGAGAGGGCTCTGATTCGCCCCTCCTGACTTTATTTCAGTATTTATGCATAATCTACATCAATTTTGTTGCTTTCAAAAAAAAAAATAATTAGCGTTAATTTGAGTAATCATGGTCTTTCTTTTCAATTTCTCCAAAAAAAAAAAAAAAAAAAAAAAAACTTTTCAACCACCAAATGATCAAAAATGTCAATGACTACCAATCATCATCATCATCGCCCCTGATATTATCTTTATTCCTGTAATACTCTCTTATTTTTAAAAAATAGACTCTATTTCTGCATCACCAAATTTACAATTCTTTTACTATTTTCTCTTTATCCTTGCAATATTTTTTTACTTTCAAATAACATTATGATATAATAATTAATAAAATAAATAATAATAATAATAATAATAATAATGGACAAATTAAAAGACTGCCAATCAGCTTGAAAGCTTGCAAGTCAAGCTCGCACCCTAAACTAAACTTTTTTAAAATTAAATTTTTTTAAAAAAAATCATATCATCTTGAAAAGAAAAATTACATGGATAAATTTAACTTAACCGTCTAACCTTTCTATCGACTTTTCTTGTAGGTAGTTGATATTACCAATACCTACTTTTTTTTCTAATATTTCAAAAGCAGACCAAAAAGGGCTTGAAAGACTTCTTTCTGTCTATAAATTTCACTTTTTAATAGATTGAAAAAAGGAGAATTTTCTAGCCATGTATGTTTGGTAGTGACAAATTGAGATCGTCATATTGATGACGTTGTCTAAGTGCAATTTACTTGTGGGAATTAAATCAATTAATTTAGATTGTGTTTGATTCGGTTGGTGACCAAGTGGTGTAATTAACTGCTTATTGTGTAATTCAGGATGTCGTCATTGGATGACGTTGTGTTAGCTTAGGTGATGAACAACGTAAGACATGATTCAAGCGCACCTGTTTGGTGGAATAATCCACCCGACTTAACCTCACAGTTGTATGGAATAATCACAAAGATTCAAATTTTAACTTTTTAAAACATATTTATTTCTCTTTTCGATTTGAACTAATCAGTTAACAACAATTTAATCATAAGATGGATTTTACTATATCGCATACCTCATATAATGAATGTAAAATTTTGCGTAAATCAAAGTGTACATGTTTAGGGTATACATATATGTGATTATGTGAAAGATATATAGGGATGAACATATACAGTAAATTATGTGTCTATTCTAATAGTGATATTGAGCTCAAAAATTACATCTATATATGATGTATCAAGATCATAGGATCAAAAAAATTACAGGAAAATGAGGTGTTTTATATATCATTATAACTTAAATAATTGAGCGAGGTAATGATATAGTTTGGATCCAGGCCATAGAATGGATATAAGGCTGTCCTCAACCCTGCCAATCTCTTCCTTTCTAATCTATGTGTCAAGAGAGAGTTTTTTTATTTATTATTACTTAATGCAATGTGTTGTAATAGGAGAGAGAAATTGCTAAATTAGCAATAGGAGAGAGAATGAAAAAGTGGGAGAAAAAGATAAGTATGGTAAATCTGATTTGTGTACTTTTTTATCTTTTTTATTTCCTATTATATTATTTAGTTATTATATTTACAATATAATATGCAAATTTCAAATAATGAAGAATTTACAAAATTGATGATATGGAAGTGAGACCCATTTTAGAAAGTGAGAAAAATTTCTGGGTTAAGGATAACCTAAGTATTTCAATAGTAAAATATTACATTCTGATTGATTGATTCCACAATTTGTTGTAAACCAATCATAACTTATTATAACCTAAATAATAGAGTGAGGTGATGACGGCAAATTATTTTGTAGACTCGTGCTCAAAATACACAATTTACATATTGAATGTTCACAATTTATATACTGAATGCTCACAATTCATACTGAACATTCAGTATGTAAATGGGTATGAGTTTATCTTACAAGGTAGACCCGGTTCCATAGTATAATTATTCGGTAATGATTATATAGGTCGGATCCATCTATGACCAATTATTATTGTGTGGACGGTACTATCAAATAATGTACATTCAGTAAAAAAATAATGTAATTTTAGTATATTAAAAATATATATTATATTCAGGGATATACATTATTTGTGTACTGAATGTACATTATACAATATAATGTACATTAAGTACACAAATAATGTACATTTAATATATTGTGTATTCTAGACAAGGATTCTGTGTATTCTAGACAATGAATTCCATGATTCCATGAAGTCATTCGTGTCCGCATCCACTAACATTAAAACGACGTCGTTTCGGGCCAGGGTCCACAGTGCTTTATTATATTGATATATTGTGTATACATTAGAGGATTTAGACTTTAGAGCAACCTAATTGTCTGTGGGCTTAACATGTTTTCCCAAGCCCAAATAATCATAATTAAGGAGCTTTAAAGATGTTGCCAAGGCGGCCCATTTTATATTTGTTAATGAGTCTCTCTTCTTCTTAATGAGTCTCTTCTTCTTAATATAAAAAAGGGGTTCAACCTAGCACTAACCTATCAGCGTCTAATAGTAATTTTTTTCTGGACTCTGTGATACTCAATTTGTCTTGAGTGTCTTCATTCAACAGATGAACAATGTTACTATCATGTCATACACATCATAAATGTGACTATTTTTATTTTGAAATACTTAACACCAATGTTACATAATTGCTTCAAAGAAGTTGTCAATGCCCGATAACACACGTGCATAGAGAAGCCCTATGTTGACTATATGACATCTAGAATTGCTAGTGTTCTATTTAACTTAAAGGTGTATGACGACTTTCCAAGAGAGTTTTTATTAAGAGAGATTAGAGGTGTGTGGTGAGACATGTTTTTACGGAGAATAATCTCTGTGTCAATTATATGATATTGAGATGTTGAACCTTTCTCACGGAAGCTACATGTGTTTTACAATCCTTTAAAATACTAAATCACTCTTGGTTGCTAATGGTTGGTGTGGCTTAGACTAAAATTTTCGTAATTTTTATTTTCTTTTCTTATTTTATTTATAAATACAATGTATTGTACAAATTTTGTATATTTACAAACTCAAATTTAAATATAATAGGCTAAAGTGTCCACTATGAACTATATCCGACTATTCATGTTTTCATAACATATATTTTGATTTACAAATCATTTATTTTTTTCCCCTAGAATTTTTTACAAGTTCCCTAATTTTCCTAATGACATGGCGCCAGTATTTAGGGCCTTATTTCTTAAATTTTCCCAGATTTTAATATAAATAACCAAAACCCTGAATTATCTAGAGTCTAGCACCACTTCTTCTGCTCTTCTTATGTGGTTTGAGAATCTACCAGCAGCTATGCAGGACCACACTTTATACACACATTAAAAAAAATCAGCATAACAAGACCCCACTATATCAAAATCATATATATATATATATATATATATATATATAAAATCCGATTTAAATTCAAATATGGGCAGGTTAACTCCAAAATCAAACCAAGCAAAGCTCATGCTACCATTTATTTCTTCCACACCTTCAACACTTTATATTACATATCAAATATTTATTTTATTTATAAAAAAGTCTGCAACCACCGCCTAAAGGTGTACTCTGCCTTCCTTTTACACAGAAAATATTCATTCATATAATTATTTCACTTAAACACAACTAATTAGAGTCGGTCTTGAAGCATCGGAGTGCATCGCAATGATTTGCCTTGAAGACGTTGAACAACTCCGGGTACGTAAAACCCCGGTACACCGGCGGCTCGCCTGAATCCACCAAAGCTCCAGCCGGTTCAATGGCGATTTCTTGAGACGGCCCAAGGAACACTCCGATGGTAGTTCGGGTCTGTTTTGAGTTCGTCACCACACGATGTATTGCTGTGTTGAACCTGTCATTGCTCACCACCTGCTCGACAAAATGCCCAAGCATTAACACACTGTTAAAGAATCGCATATGTTGTGAAGAGTTAAAATTATGTATATACCTTTAAGGTTAGGCCAGGTAGGATGATGAAGGCGTTACGGAGAGGGGCAACTTCGGTCCAGCGGCCATCTTTGAGGAGCTGAAGCCCTGGAACTTGACCCTGGTGAAGAAGGGTGATGAGATTTGGATCAGCATGCACAGGCATTCCCAGAGTGAGAGATGGATCAGGGCATGGAATGTGATGGTTCACTGAGAATAAGTGAGTTTTGCTCAATTCTCCTTCAAAGTAGCCCGGCTCGATTCCCAGTCCTTGAGATATCATATTCAAGATCCTCAGCAGAAGCATTCGAGTTTCGACAGAATACTTACTCACAACAGATCTTATCAGTGAAAAAAGAAACAAAATTTGAGGCTGTGGGTAATGACAAATTAAAGATTGGTAATTCAAGAATTGTGGGCTTAGGTTGTTGAATTGGTTTAATTTTTACCTGTATTTGGAGGGGTTTTCTGGCCAGGAATGGATGTTATCTTCCAGGGGGTGACATCTGTGGGTGAAGTTGTCTCTCCAGTAGTGAAACTCTTCGGTTTCATAAGCTAAAGTGCTGGAGAAAATTCTGCAGGGTTTAGTTATGTCCTGGGAGTAAAACCTTTCCTTGTATTCTCCAGGCAGATTGAAGAATTCCTCAAGAACATTCATTGTTTCATCCATTAGATCCTCAGACACTCCATGGTTAATCACCTGCACAACATTCTCAATTCAAGTCTTAATCTTTGGAGGATAGAGCAGAAAACAATGTAACCATATATGAATTGATGATCAAGAAATTAAAGAACCTGGAAAATCCCAGAGTCTTGGCATGCTTTAAGGATCTGCTGAATGGCTTCATTTTTGTCAGGGTTTCCGAGGTCTATGACTGGGATGTCGGTATAAGTGGGGAAATCGAGGTTTCCAGGTCTGACATCGGATGGGAAGATGTAACGTTCAGGCACAGATTGAACATCAGACCAGTTTGACAGAAGAACCACCATCTTCTTCAATTCACTTCTCTTTTCTGCAATTCTGCTTGGTTTTCAGTCTTGAAACTGTGGGTTTCTGTGCAATATATGATTGCATGAAAACTATATATGCAGACATTTATACAGCACGTATTTGCTCTAAGTTTTGTTGTTTTTCCACAAGAATCTAAACATTTTAGATTCCTTTAGTATGAATTCTAGGTCCCTACATAGTACCATTTCCTCCATGTCAATCCATTGTTGCAAACGTAATTTGCCTGGACCACATAATCTTGAATTTGTAAGATGCATTATAATCATATCATTATTATACTGTATTCTATTAAGCAAGATTTGAGTCTTGATCGGATCCTATTCAGAGGGCTCTCCTAAAAGTGTTGCTGAAACTTAAACTCCTTATGAGGAATCACTTTTTTTTTTTAGTAATATTTG
This sequence comes from Ipomoea trifida, assembly GCA_003576665.1. Taxonomy (NCBI): domain Eukaryota; kingdom Viridiplantae; phylum Streptophyta; class Magnoliopsida; order Solanales; family Convolvulaceae; genus Ipomoea; species Ipomoea trifida. Next base: position 26,927,599 of record CP025647.1, on the reverse strand, counting down.
CTATATTGCAACTACATTATTCAAATTGAATACTATATATAAAGCATTTTGACTTTTGTAGTTATAGTTTACCAAATCTTTATGAGTTTTGAGGAGAATTTACTGTCACTATTTAAATGTGTGCATGGAATAAATCCTGTATGTATTATGATTATAGCCGGCAAAAACCTGACCTTATAATTTGCAGCAACCTTGTAAAAACAAATAAAATAATATTTTGGACTTTGGAGATTGCAGCAGAAAGGGTTCCTCAGATCTCACTCTTCCTTCAATTCATTACTTACAGTTTGTGAAAAAGGGCATTCATGAGGTCACCCACGCCTGCAATTACATGGGTCAACCTGGTCGGCTCCTATTTCTTCTTCCTCACCATTCTATTCACATTTCCTTCGTTTTCTTTAATGATGTTTTCCCACTCCCTTTTTTGTTCCTACATCCATCCATCCCCTTCACTTCTTTTTCATATAGAGTTATAAGTAAGATACTCTTTAATAAAAGGCAAAATGGGTTTGTCAAGACGCCGGATCGAGGCCGGTTTGTAGAGTCAGTCCAATATTCCGACACTTTCAATATTCAGTATAAGTAAATATTCTTGGAGGATAAAATAGATTTGTAGAGATCAGACCTTAATATAAATAGAGGTCTGATAGGCCATGTGTAACATCTTATTACCTTTGACATTTTATGCGTGACTCCGATTAACACAAAATATAATAGAAATTTGATATTAATTGATTATAACTTTTCGAAAAGCGATGCCATCAATTAAATAATTTTTTTGAGCATAGCTATAGTCCAGCTAATATCTGAGGATAGTTGTGCAGTCAAAACTCAAAACCCATAATGCCAGTCAGGCAACTTGATCATTGTTAATTCCATGTCTCAGCATCTTCAAACTCCCAAAGTCCCATTACATGTGTTGCCTCAATTCTACTTATATATTAAAACTTTTTTGGAAATCTCCAGATAGTACTATTTGATGGTGTGTATTCGTTAAACCCTATAATAGCCTGCAAATTACATAAATAGGGAGACAAATAATCTCACTAGAAAATCATATCCTCTTATTCGACATGTAATAAGTCGCAAATCATACAGAAGGGTATTGACATGAATCGAACTTGTAACTGGTGGGAGAATAACCCGTTTCAGCATTCTATATTAAACTTTTGACTTACCATGTTTCTGTTCTAGATGCCCACAAAATCATTTTCCCCAAAGTCATAACCCACATAAATGTTTCCTTCCTCAACAGCCAAAAACCCATTTATCAAAGTGTTAACGTTAACGTTTTCATCGCTGCATTAATGAACAGTGTCTTCCTATTCAGATCTCATCATACTGGTTCACTGTTGGCTTCCATCTCCAATTAAGCTTGTCTCCTTGTAAAGCAGACATCTTTATTACAGTACTGAGCGTTGTATATATCACATTGCTTAATTAGTTTCTCTGCAATGGATATTACAGCACATATCCATGAATCCCAAGTTCCTACCTCCCCAGATTCCGGCAATGGCGGCTTTCCGATGATCGCCATTGCGCTGTTGGGCATCATGGCCACCGGTTTCTTGCTCGTCAGCTACTATTTGTTCGTAACCAAGTGCTGTTTCCGGTGGCAACAGATTGACCCGTTGCGGCGGCTGTTTGTTAGTAGACATCGCCGCCGTGAAGAGGCGGCGGCGTTGGTGTCGTCGTATTCGCCGTCGTTGCAGAGCCGGGGGCTGGATGAGCTGCTGATACGCGAAATCCCGACGGTGCAGTACGGCGGCGGCGGCGGGGAGAGGAGTTTCCGGCGGTGCGCGGTGTGTTTGAGTGAGTTTCAGGCGCGGGAAACGCTCCGGGTTCTTCCCAAATGCGACCACGCGTTTCATTCCGATTGCATTGATATATGGCTTCAGAACAACGCCACTTGCCCGCTCTGCAGAACCACCATCGCCGGAAAATCAAGAACGCCGCCGCTCGATCGGATCATCGCCCCCAACTCCTCCCCCCAAGACCCCCGCCCGTTTCCCGGAACCGCGGCGGCCAGCGACGACGACTTCGTGGTGATTGAGCTGAACGGAGATGACGGCGCAACCGCCGCGTCGCCGCCGCAGACGGCGGCGCAGAGAAGCGACTTGCGGCGGAGCTTGCTGCATTCGTCAAGAAAACGAAAACCCAGAAAGCTCCACAGCGCTTCAATCATGGGGGACGAGTGCATTGACGTGAGAGAGAAAGATTCCCAGTTCTCCATCCAACCCATAAGAAGATCCTTCTCCATGGATTCTGCAGCAGACAGACATATTTATCTGTCGGTCCAGGAAATCCTGAGACAGACCGGACATGCGGACGAGGTTAGAAACAATGGTGAATCGAGTAGCAGCAGGATGCATAGATCCATCTTCTCATTTGGACATGGAAGAGGATCAAGAAGTGCCATTCTTCCCATTCAATATTAGTAGCAGTGTAGTAGTTGAAAGAAAACTGTAAACAATGTAGTTTTAGCCCAAACTCACAGATAAGATCTTTTTTTATTTTTACCATTCATGATCTGGGAATTACATCTAACAACCATTAAAGCACTAGTGTTTATTAACTTGAAGATCCTGACGTAAATTTACACGCATTTTAAGGATTGGATTGTGTTCAATCACTGGGGTGGATGAACTTGTCTCTAAATATTGACTAGGATCTCGCCCATAGAACTACTGCAGAGGTAAGAGACGGATTCAAACCCCACACGGTCAGTCTATCACTTTCAGTCGTGACATTAAGCAGGCGATGAACGAACCATTACTCTAAACTCGGATAGTAATATTGACTTTTTTTTTTTTTTGATAAAATGAACTAATCCTTCAAATCCACTCAGTTTCTGCTTCTGTAGGTTTCATAAATGGAAATGATTGTGTTTTTAACTTTACGCCATTACGCAAAAATGTCTGAACAAAGAAACAGGGAAGAATGTACACTTGTACAGCAAGAAGTATATATGGTCAGTGCAATTCCAATCAAATTCATCAGACTATTAGTTTGATTGATTGTAACCATAACTTTTGTTAGGGTGATCATTTACTGACTAAAATTACAAGCGAGATTTATTCAATGCAGGCTTGCACTTGAACAGTGACCGGTAAATTTCTCTCGTCACTCAAAAATTGTGTACATTGCCAAGAACCAAGAAGCTAAGCTGGCACAGAACAAGGACTGGGCCATGTGCCCATGTGTCACGTTATGTAGTGGAATATAAAATTTGGCAGAGGATCTGCCAAGAGTGAGTCAACCCTTACGTTTTGTTTGACTTCACTCAGATCCATAAAAACAATATCCTTAAAATGCTTCAAACGTAGTGTGAACAGACAAAACCAGATCATACCAGGAACCAACACTTCTTGATTCTCCATTCAGAAAGCCATGAAAACGTGAGCTCCATTTTAAAAATAATGCATCTCAAGAAGCATAAGAAAAACTGAGTTTCATTCTCATTAGCCTAGTATGTGCAAGACTGCAAACTAATATATGATTAAATATATGCAAGGTGATCAATGCCAAGCACTTCTATGAAGAAGAAGTTACAAACTATAGTTCCTTTGCTGTTGAAGATGAAAAAGATCCCAAAACATGTGGCACAAAATCGACATTGATCACCTTTCAGGGATTGAAACATCAGATTGACAGTTAATATTTAAGCTAGAGGCGTTTGATGAAGGCAAGGCCTTTATAGGGGGCTGTTCTGGCAATGAAACACAGGCTTTCATCTTTAGCTGCTCAAGAATTCGATAAGCTTCTTTAAGTTCATCTTCTGCATTTGGACCATGGCCTTCCCAAGCTTCTATAACTTTCTTCTGGAAGTTAATTGCAAGTTGATAGCTGCAAAAGGATCCATCACTAAGGTTAGTAAACAGTGTTTTTCCACTAATAAAGAAATGGATAAGACTAAAGCAGGTAATGAATACTTTGGGTGGGTTGAAATCCAACCAGCCTAAATTTCCCCCTTTTAGTAATGATCTTCACCAATAACATAAGGTGTAAGAGGAACACCCAATGTCCCCACCCGCCATGGAAACACAATTATTCTTCGTTTTTCTTCTTTCGTTCTTGTTTAGGCAATTAGACATTTATACAGACTCTCGTTCAACCTAGTACCTACCTTGAAAATCATCTTGTATAGGTACGAGAAAATGCGATCTTAAGAGGGAATTACAGGACATCAATAACTACTAAATCAACTAAGTTTTGAAGAATAAACCAAAAAAATTAAAGTAAATCAACAAAACATAGATATATAAGAGATTGCATTGTGAATGAAATATAGACCACTGTGGTTCAATCAATAATGCATCAAGAGATTATTTTCTTACCTTCCCATAGCAGCATATGCTCTTGATAGGTTTTGGCATGCCTCGATTGAATCGGCATGGTGAGGGCCAAGAGAGACATCCATGATATCCTTGGCGTAAGCAAAAACTTGTGCAGCTGATTGTGGTCTATCGAGTTCCATGTATGCAGCACCTAAATTATTGTAAACGTAACCGATACTATAGTGTTTCGAACCGAAGCTCTCTTTAAGTCTTTCGGCTGCATCCTCCAAGTAAGGAATGCCTTGCTCCACTTTTCCCGTTAGCAAAAGTAACCAGCCGATTCTTGCGGATACACTCCCTACTGAATGCTGCTCCTGAGGAATCTTATCGAGCATTCTCAGTGCTCTTTTCAGCAATGATATTGCGGTTTCAAACTCGTCCATTGTCTCGTATTGCATTGAAATTTCCATATAGGCTTCGGAAACTTCAATAGGGGAGCTCGATTCTTTCTTACCAAGGATCCCACAGGCAACATCGAGGCACCTCTTTGAGTCTGGAAACTTCTCCTGATTACACAACGCTTTTGCCATGGATACAAAGACCATAGCTCTATCCTTGCTTTCTCTATCAGTCCGCTGAACAACACCCTTCAAAGTCTCGATTGCTTCATCATACCTCCCCAAGGCAATCTGCATATTGGCAGCATCGACCTCCGCTTGGAGTAATTCTGAGCCACGACCCCAATTCTTCAACACCCTTTGTGACAATTGGTTTTGTTCCAAAGCCTTCTCGTGCTCCTCTAACCCAGTGTAAATAATCCCGAGAAGTCTCCTGTCATGGGCAACCTCCACGGAATTATTCCCCAATTGCCCCTTGTGTATCTCCAATGCCTTCAAACAAAACGGCAGTGCCTCGTCAAAATTTAAGACAGCAACATACGCCTCGGCAACATCCCTATTAGCCTTGCCAAGTTCTCTACTGTTTTCCTCCAAACTCATCTCTTTTAACTCCAAAGACTTCCTGAGATTAACAAGAGCCTCCTCTCTCCTCCCCATGGCTGTCTTTGTGTTATACAATTCAAGCTCCACAGCATGGAGGACAGGGCCAAAATCTTCAACACTACAAGACCCTCCTTTCTCTAATTGACCCAAAACCCTCTTAGCCCTATTAAGGTACCCTAAGCTATCATTAAACCTTTTCAGACTATAACAAGCAGAGCCCATCAACTGCAGAGTCATGGCAAGAGGCAAAGACAATTTATCATCTCTATCCAAAGCGTTCAAAGCCCTATTGGCAAAAGACAGAGCCTTTTCAGGATCGTTACCTTCTTGGTCGAGTTTGAGGCCCATTTTCAGGCAAGCCATGCCAAGCTGGGTTTCATCAAAGCAGGCCTCCATGTCCCGGAGAGCCTTGAGCATCTCCTCTGTGGTCTCTGCGGACTCGAAGGCCTCCTCAAGTTCCGATCTTTCTTTGATCTTTCTCTGCCTTGAGGACATCTGGAGCGGGGTTTGGTCCGCGAGAGTGTTGAACATCTGGGGTTTGCCATTGGAGAAGAGAGAAGCGTGGGTTTTGCTGCAAGGTTTGAGATTGGGGTGTGATGGAGTTGTTGAATTGAGGGAGGAGAAGTGAGAATTTATGTGTTTGGAGATGAAAGATAGTGCCTTGGCGTGGCGGTTAAGATGTGGAAAAACTATGGATGAAGCTCTTCTCATGGCGGAGCTTCTGTACTGTAGAATTGGTAAAGATTGTAGCGGCAATTGTTAAACCCTCGAAAAAACCCTCCGCAGTGGCCGTCGAGGGAGATCTGTCACGGGTCGGTTTAGAATTGAAACAATTCTGAATTGATTTGGGAAAAAAAGGGGTTTATGTTTTAGCGGGTCGGGTCTAAACTCAATTATGAGTTCGGGCAATTCTATGGGTTGTTTGGACTTTGGACTTTTCCCGGAGAAGGAAAAAATCAATTCCCAACGATAAAAATAGAAAATAAAATTTATTTCTTTTTTTTATGGGTCGCCAACGGTCATATTCTAGGAAATATAATCAGGCCCAGCCCACAATCCCACTCACAATAGAATTTGGCGCGAATCCTTACCTGGCAAGGGGACACGTCGCTTGCCACCTCAGCATTGCCGCCAAAACCCTAAGGTAAATGGCGCGCAACCACCATAGCAAAGCTTCCTTCTTCAGTTCTTCCGTCGTTTGCCCTGAAACCCAGCCTCAAGAACGACAAGGAGATAGAGAGGCGTTTCTTAACGGAGGTTAGTCAATCCTTTGATCGATTTCATGGACTTATCTTTGCTTTTCTGTGATTTTATAGCGCTTTTGAACTGAAAGTTTTGGTCTTCGATCGAAATTCTGGCAGATTTTTGAGTCTCGGTTTTATTTTGTCTGTTTTTTGGATTATCTCATTATCTGGGTTGTTATTTTTCAGCTCGATTTTGTAAATGGAAATTATAGTTTCATCCATATTTGTGTTGATTAGTGAAGGAGTTTTGGTTTTACAGTGAATTTTTGTAATGGACTCCGCTGAGTCGTCATTGCTCGAATCGTTTAAGACGAAGAAGGTGCTGAATTCCAGTTCGAAGCCAAATCCTTCGCCGGAGATTAAGTCTCCGGACCGGGATCCATGGAGCTCCAAGACCCCTGAGAAGCCGGTCAATGCTCCTCGCCGGAGTCAAAACCGCAGCTCCGCGCTCTCCTTGAAACAAGTCCGACAGGCGGCGCTAAAGCTCCGGAAATCAGACCCGGAACGATCAGCTCAAGCAGATCCACTTTTGAGCTCCGCCGCAGGGCAGATTGGTTCCCAGCCTGAATCTCCGCCTGCAAAGCCTAAGAAGTCCGTGGGTCCAGCAAACCTGCCGGAAAAGTAAGAACTTTCCCCTTTTGGTTTTTCTATTTTGGCTGGAATATCTATTTGCTGGATAATCTTGTACAGTTTCCTATATTTTTCTGTTTAATCTATAGTTTTTGGGTTTCAAATAATTATTCAAATTTCTAATCTGAAATGGTTTCATGTTGGAGGGTCTGAATTGATTCTATTGAATATTAATGTCATTGACTATGTTTCAGGTATGAGATTTTGGTTGACTTCTTCAATAGCTTGGATAGTTCTATCCGGCTGCTACGAATAAACGGATCAAAGACAACATTTACAAACATTAGTCCCAAAATTGAGTATTTTACTGACAGGTATAGTACATAAAATCAAATTTAGAGTTAGTTGCATTTCTTTAATCTCTTCAATATATTACTGTGATTAGGTTATGGTCATTATGCTAATTTATTTGGTTTGATTTTGTAGGAGGTTTTCTCACAGTCATCTAGCTCAGTTGAAGTTTATTTTACCCGAAGCCATTGAGGTAACGAAGATCCTCGTGCATGATGAGCGCACAAGCTGTATGAAGCCTGATCTTCGTATTACACTAAATGCCAGCACGGTTGGGGAAAATGCAAAGGTGAAATCTGGCAGTGGGAATTTGGATTTGAGGAAAGTGTTCCGGGCTCGGCTTTTGGATTTCTTCAAATCCCATCCAGAGGTATGCATATACTTTTATGCAAACTAGTTTTCGGTGTAAGTACTAGTGCATAATGATTTGCTGCATCGAGCTAATATAAGTGAAACTTGATGATGAGAATTCAAGCTTTATTTGTTAGTTTTCTGTTGTGATTAGCATTTCATGGATAGTGTTTGGTGGAATGAACATTGTTGCAGATTGTTCTTTTTAATGATTTTGGAAGACAATATTTGCAAATGAATGATGTTTGTTGACTATGATGTGTGCTTAGGGAGATGACATTCCAGAGGGGGAATTACCACATCCCTTCAATCAATCAAAGCCACCATTGCCTTCTGGTTCATCCTTTATGGGTGGTGAGGCCAGAAATGAAACTGTGTATGAGATTGATGGCATCGTCGTCAACCTGTCTAAACCCCCAGCTTCAACGTACCACCTCTCTCGTTCTTTCGGACGGAGCTTCTCCCAGCGCAGCACGCTTTGCAGGGCGGAGGACACCAAGCAAGAACAAACGGTTGCTGTCAATCTTTCCCCCGAGAGGAAAGCTTCTAAATCTTGTGCTGATTCGGGCGTTGGATGCTTGCCTAATGCTGCTGCTCTCTCTGCTAGTTTGCTGCCTTCCCATCCAAATGCAACCCCCGTGAAGAAGGATTTGCATTTCTCTAAAGTCGAGAAAGGTTCGTTCTTGATTGCTGAAGGAACACCAACTAAACTCGCATCCACCCCAGTAAAACCGATGAGCTCCACACCTGCTCTTCGACCTCCCAAGAGATGTTATATGACTCCAGAAGACAATGATTCAGCTAAATCTCCAAACAAACTAGTTAGGCGCCCTTCCCGGGGCAGGCTGATCTTTGACACTCCAGTGAAGAATGCAGGTAGTGAGACTGAAAGACTTTCAGCTCATGATGATATATATGATCTCCCCGAGGATCTCCTGCAATCAGTAAGTACATATCAAGCTTCTCGCTAGTTCGTTTTCAAACTAATTTTCAAGAAAAAATTAACCATGGTGCTTATGCAGATAAGAGAAAAGGAAAGGAAAGCGCTCGAGGAAAAAGATCCCGCCATCTCACAAGCAAAGTGGAGGAAACAAATGCTTGCCGGACTACCAAAACTGTTTGACATGATTTATTCCCTGTTTCAATGGATCAGACGCTCTGTCATCACCAAGGAGGAACTTATGTACAAGATCATTTCAAGCCACCTAGGAACTGTTGATACAAGTAAGCCTCGTACCAAATCTCGAGCCAACTGATACTAAAGAAGCCTTTTTTGTTTCCAAGTTAAAAAAATGTTTCATTTCTGCAGGAGAAATCGAAGAGCAACTCAGATTATTGCATGAACTAGTGCCAGAATGGATCTATGAAAAGCCAGCATCAAGCGGCGATCTCCTCATATGGTAAGTCCTAATTTTTTTTTTCTCCTTTCACTATCATTTAGATTATTCCTTTAGTCGAAAGTATGGTCACTCATTCCACGCTTTGCAGTGTTAACAAGATCCCGGGCCCTGAGTCAATACGCTCGAGACTTGCAGATGCAAAGTGAAAGCGGGGATGAGAGCAGTAGGATGAAGTAACAGTTGTAGATAATCTTGTTTGAGGCCTTATTAGATGGGGCTACCATGGAAGAATAAGAAGAAGAATACTGCCTTGATGGCTTGCTGACTTAATTTTTAATTTTTTTTAAATATTTATTGTAGTGATGAGCTTATTGTGAAGTTAGCTGACATTGACAATAGATCAAAAGGTATAACTTTGTAAGTAATTACTTGCCAGCTTTTGTAATTTTGAAGTTTACCCATTGGGACAATGGGTAGCAAATTTGCAAGTTGCAACATTCTCAAATAAAATACTTTTGGTTGCACAATTTGCCATTGGGACAATGCATTGCTACATTTTTCAAACAAATACTTCATTATCAGATGATGGTGTGTATTATAAAGAGACTAGAAGAGTGTAAAGTGAGATAAAATTAAAATGATAAATGATCAAGGAAAAATTATGTTTTGTCCATCTTATAACAAAATATTAGAACAAAATTTACAATTTTAATTATAATTGAGGGACAAAAAATGAGCACACCTTATTAAAAAATATTCACTCTGTCTTATTTTATCTGTCGTACTTACTATTCAATGTTCAAACTAACTCTTTCGTCTTTGTTTATTTTCTCTATTATTTTTTACTTGTCTAATAGTACTTTTAGTGTAATTTCTAAATACGAGCATGATTAACTAAACCAGACACATAAAATGAGAAAGAGGGAATAAATTTACAACATTAAGAAGTGAGCACAACAAAAAATGTAATTTTCTCTTACAGTAAAATCGTAGCACAAAAAAGGGAAAAACAAAAAACCAGATTTTGGTCCGTTGTGTTCACTTCATCCGATTCTTGTGGGACGAAAAACTAGAGAAGCAGCATATGAATTATGATCGAGGTCTAGAGCTGAAGCGCCGAACCCCACCGCCGTTCAATCCAGCACTATCCGCGACCACCATTAGAGTTCAGGCCAACACGTCCGCTCCAGTTCTGGTTAAAATTTCTACTGAAATTGAATCCTAGGTTTGAAATTCATTTCAATCTGTTTTTCACTTCCTTCGAATCTGGTTTCAATCTGTTGCTCCAAGTTCCCGTGTTTACGGAGTAGTTTACTAATTTATGTATGATTGAATGTTATAGGTTCGAAATTCTTTCTTTTTTCTACTTAATTGCATTGTGATGATTCAATTTGTTTCTTCGTTCTTATGTGCATTTATCTTCTTCGAACCTCCACCCGAATTCAGTACATCCACGGCCTACAGCATCTTATCTGCTCGAACCTTCTAAGTGTTTGTGATTTGTTCCGATTGAATTAAAATATTAAATTTGCGTATTATTTGTTAACACACAAAGTGGATTTGGAAATTTCGAAACTTGAAGTTGGGGCCTTTGATAGTTTTGGTGAGGTTAACAGTATCTTGTTGTTAATTTATGTGTCAGCAACTTCTGATAATTCCAATTACATATTGGTAGCTGTACTTTTGGTTTCCATTTCATACTTGTATGGAAATGCACTTTATCCGCATCTAATATGGATAAATTTTTTGGAGTAGATAAAAAATTATTGACAACTGCTTCTGCAGTGTGTTTCAAGGAGAATGGTTAGTGCATTGGTGAGCATTATATCATTACTAGTAAGACTTTTATGAAAGATTATAGCTCGAAATATCTCTTCTTCTGTGCAGCTACAAGTTCAAAGAAGAAAATTTCTGGGCTGGTCCCTACTACGGCGGAGGGTGTACAATGCTGGCAACTTCTCCCAATTACCCAGTGTGCTACTTCGTTGACAGGTCCCTATCTGCCTTTCAATATTACTCCTTATACTATCGCGTTTATGAGGAACTGTCTTCGTAACTTCCTAATTTCTGTCAATGATTATATGGGTGCTTGGTAAAGATTATTGTAATCAGACAATTTAGTCTGTAGATTCTATAACACTTTTCAATGTTTTTTAGCCAATAAAGCATAAGTAACTTGGAGTTGATTATGAATTATTCAGAATCCATATACCATTATCATAAGCCATGCAACAATCCATACAAGATCATAAGATTCTAACTTGCATCTCTTTATGGAGGTGCTCTCAAATAAGACTGCTTTCAATCTTTGGTGGATTCTAACTTGCAACTCTTTAAAAACTGCAGCAGAATCAGTGGTGTCAATAAGAATTGTCAGAAGGAAATAAAATTATTATGCTCAAGTCCACTTTCCCGTAAACTTTTTTTTGCTCAAGGAACACAGATTCATAAGGTTCTTAGGCCTTCCCAGCTGAAAAGATGCTATGTGGTTCCTAATGCCAATGATGGATATCCTTGTGTCTCTGCATCTATAGAAGATACAGCTGCAAGCCATGAATTGAATTATGAAGCAGAAACACTATTTAGTAAATGGTCACCTCCTAAGTACTTATGGAGGGGTTTATCTGTACTAATCCTAGCAGGGCAGGTGATCATAAGGATTGTAAAGGGAAATGTCCACTGGAGAAACACTCTCCAGCAACTAGAGAGGGTTGGCCCTAAATCTGTTGGTGTTTGTCTATTGACTTCAGCTTTTGTTGGCATGGCCTTCACCATTCAATTTGTTAGGGAATTCACAAGATTGGGGTTAAACAGATCCGTTGGTGGTGTCTTGGCCTTGGCCTTTTCAAGAGAACTAAGTCCTGTTGTTACATCAATCGTAGTTGCTGGGCGTATTGGCAGTGCATTTGCTGCAGAACTGGGCACCATGCAGGTTTCCGAACAAACTGACACATTGAGAGTTCTTGGAGCAAACCCCGTTGATTATCTGGTGACCCCTAGGGTAATTGCCTCTTGTATGGCCTTACCAATTTTGACCCTCATGTGTTTCACAGTCGGAATGGCATCCAGTGCTATTCTATCAGATAGTGTGTACGGGATCAGCATCAACATAATACTGGATTCAGCCCAGAGAGCTCTTAGATCATGGGATATCATCAGCGCAATGATCAAGTCCGGGGTTTTTGGTGCAATCATATCCACAGTGAGCTGCGCTTGGGGAGTAACAACCCTTGGAGGTGCCAAGGGCGTTGGAGAATCAACTACTTCAGCTGTGGTCATATCTCTCGTCGGTATCTTCATTGCCGACTTTGCACTCTCTTATTGCTTCTTCCAGGGAGCCGGGAATTCATTGAAGAACTGTGTATGATTTTCTCACCTCCTTTCCTTTCTGATACATTTTTCAAATCACTTCTCTGAAAGAAACTGACAATACGTCGAATGAGAATGCATCTTTATTAGCTGAAAATCATGTAGTTTGACAGTTCATTCCCAGCACCAAAAGTCTAGGATACTTAATTCCAGTCACCAGTACCACGTTTTAACTATGTTGCTTTCATGAAGAGCTATTTTCCTTGTTTTTTTACACCCACATAACATACTTTTGAAGTAGCTGGTGCCATTGTAGAAAAGTTGTCCAGTTCAAAACTTCAAATTTTCTTCCTACTCAGAGATATAGAAAGCGGCAGGAGAATGAGAAAAACCTGACTTTTGGGGTTCATTGAACCTACCAGTTTTGAGGTTATCTTGTTCTTATCTTCATTTGATAAATACAGATATTTTAATGAAGCACTATATCTCTCTCCCACCTAAATTACTTGTGGTTATAGAACATTACAGTGTGTTGATTTGGTAGGTACAGCTGTACAAGGTTGTTTCTCTAATCTCTAGCACAGTGGATGATGTTCATACGTTGCATCATACGTATGCATTTTCTTGATTCCGTGATTAACACCAACACTAGTTATGGTGAACATTTACTTTAGAAGTAGTATACATCACAATTTCTTATATTTATTTACATCACAATCAACAAAATTATACAGAACCCAGTAATTTAGAGTAGTTGGTAAATAAATTGTTAATACTACTATAAGGTCAGAGAAACATCCGGTAACCCCACTACTATTGTGGGACTAATCGCTTTTTAGCTTGAGTCATACTTGTAGAGTTTATATGAGACTAATTCTGATTTGGCTTGGATCATACTTTAGAGTTTAAGTTTGACTTTTAGTTGGGGAAAACCTGATCCATAGTTTTTTGACACCCCGACCCTAACTTATAGATTGCATTTGTAGTTAACATAGTCATGCCACGGTTCAGTTTTGATTTTGAACTGGCGGTTTCTAGTTCTTTGACATTTCGATTCTAATGCTACTAACCTGGTTCTAGTAGCATTAGTAATTTGCTTAGCAATTGAGTCGCACACTCGCACTTATAGAGTTTAAGTTTGACTTCCCATATTTCTTTAAGATTCCGATTCTAACCTTATAAGTTGCATTCTGTAGTTCTCATCTATCCCAAACTTTCAAGTCATTCCACATCATATTATACAACTTTGTAATTACTTTACGGATTACACTAATGAAGTAGGTGTGGTGGATTAGCAACTAAATTTGTACTTTATCATCCTAAATTAACCCTTCAACCAAAAGAGTTGCAATAACATAATGAGTCAAAGTAAAAGCACCCAAAAAAAAATCTTTTAGTGAAATATTTTCCAAGAAAAAGTGAGGCAATAAGCCTGTCGAAATTGACTTGAGACACACAGATCAAAATGTAATTCATGACAAATGTAGGCTGAGAAGTGACTCTCCTAGATTACATGCTACTCAAAAGCTAGGCTTCCAAATCTACCTAGGATGATTATGGTTCCAACTAGAGTACCATGTTCAAAGAAAAAGGCAAAATTTCCAATTAAAAAAAAAAAGATGGGTATGACAGAAATGATACAAGTGGTCCTAAGGATCCAAGTGCAAGACATGAAACCTTATAAAATTGCCACCCCCATTCAATTGTCAATTATTATGTGCAGCCTTACATAATACTTACCTCATATGGGGTTTGAGACCACATCATGAACTTATACTCAATCTGCATTTGAATATGTTTGTTTCAATTTTCACATAAAAAACTATGAATTTTATGTGTTTTTCATCATTCTCCTTTGTCTCTTTGCACTCATCATCATATCCTGGCCACCCATTTTACTATATAGTGTTTTAACTTAATTCCTTTTTTTTTTCTTTTAAATATATGAAGTATAATATATCAAATTTATAAATTACTACTATCATTTTGATCACTGTCATTCTTCCATCCATACCTACATCACTACATTATTTAGTGGTCATTATTATTACCCTTCAAAACGCATGAAATTAAACTAATAAGAAATTACAATTTGAAAGACCTTCACTTTCTATTTCTCAATTATATATGTCATTTTTTTCTTATCCCTACAAAGTGAATTTATTTCATCCTAACAAAACTCAGTAACATAAAAAATTATTTTACAAACAATTAATGAATGAAAAGTGTTGCGCTAATCCTTATAATTTAATGACTGAATTGTGGGTATATATATATATATATATATATATATATATATATATATATATATATATATGTATGTGTGTATGTATATGTATGTATGTATGTATGCTTCTTTAATTTGATAATTTTCTATATTCATATTTTTTTTAGTACTATTGACTCTGTTACAATGTATTATTTGTTCATACATACTTTCTCAACATACTGAAGCATATACTGAAGCATATAATATGAGAGTTAGTTTTGACAAATATTATATGATATCAAATTATTTTGAAAATGATAACAAACTTTATAAACAAAAATGTAGGGATGGATAAAAGCTCTAATTACTAAGAGTTTTTTTTTTTTTTTTTTTTTTTTTTTTTTTTTTTAAAGAAAAACCTGCCTTCACTATCTCGTTCCTATAAGAATCAAATTCTTGACTACTCCAATCACCATTTTTAGGACAAAATTTAATTTCTCCTTTTAATTTAAAGTATAAGATTGATACTAAACAAAAGGAAAAAGAAGTTGCATATTATATAAGGAGTATTATATTGTTGACCTTTTAATTAGATTTGCATTAATGGTTGATCTGCATGTGATCATATCACTTAAAACTTTTTTTCCCTTTTTTGTTTTTTCTATGCCCATTAGCGTGGTAAAATTCATTGTACTTAATATATTGGAGAAAATTTTAAAAAAGTTTGAAATTGCAGTGAGAATGATTAGAAATGGATGACAATAATCACATGGGGATCTCACTGTTGTTCATGATATGGGATCCCAAGTATGATGTTGAGTTGGTGTGGTACAACAAGAATCACACAATAAATATGTCCCAAAATTTTATGAAATCAATCTCTGTAAAATTGAGAGCTTTGGGCATCATCAACACTCTTTCAAGGTTAACAAAAAGGTACCAATTCACCACATATTTACCCTACAATTTCTAGAATATAATATTACTCGGTGAAGTTATATTATATATTTTACTAATAATATAAAAATGGTAGAGTATAACTTAACTCTTGCATAACAAGAGTTTGGGTGTTCTTGACGACCCTCCTAGAAATCTGTTCTTGACGACCCTCCTAAAAATCTGCTTGAGGCGTGGAGACTTGATAATGTTTAATAGCTGAGTTTTGTTTTTGATGACACTCCCTCACCCCCCCCCCCACCCCCCCGTCACCTTCTCAGGCGTTTAATGGTCAACTCTTGCATATAGGAGTGTGGGGCTCCTGGCAACCCGTCGTGGCACCTTCTCAGAATTTTGGGCGAGCTGAGGAGACAAATGATGTTCAATAATCTAATTTTGCTTTTGATATGATGAGGAGAGGATTTTTCCGTCGATTGGATGTTCTCCTCTTTCTAGATACACAAAAGGGGTAAAATATAACTTTATCAAATACAAAACAATACATATATGATATTGTAAAACTTTTTATATTTACTGTAGTTGCGGGCACCTTGATTAGGGATTAAAATATGAAGGGTGGTGGGATGTGAAAAGGATAAGTTGTGGTAAAAATGGATGGGAGGAGCACAAATTAAGGAAGAGGAGACAGTGGGAATTGAGGTGTAGAGGTGTCACAACTTTTAGCAGTAGAAATCATTGTTGTAAAGGCCATTGAGAGGGGTAAGTTGGAAAAAAGAATTAAAAGTAAGATTGGTAGATGGATGATGGGAAGATGAGAAGCATTTCTATGGACTAGAAATCATATTGTTTGCCATATAAGTAGACTATCTCAAAGACTCTTTCATTACTCATTCTTATCACTACATTCAAACTTTTCTAATTACATTTCCATCCTCTTAACATTTTGTTTTTCATGCTAAAGTATTTGAATTTATCGATCGATTAATCTATGTACTTTTCTATGATTTTAATGGCGGGATACCAATGTCGATAGTATTGAGTGCAACTATATAGAGTATATTTTATTGAACTGGTCAGATGCTATACTGATATTCATATGGGTGCCAGTAGTATCCGGTACAACAAAACATAGCATGCTGCATATCAAATTTCACAATATAATAACTGTGAGTTTCCATTGTCACGTAAACAAAAAACATAGTATACATGATTTTGTAAATAATATTAACATCGTTGTTGATCAATATAGTAAAAATTTTTAATAATGATATATGTTCTTATAGGAATATATTTAAATAAATAAATGAATACTAATGGGTCTGATTATTTTCATTAACTTTTTGTTTAGATAATGACATTTTTTAGAATATTAAATGAATTAAATAAGTGAAATTTATTGTTTAAATATCACTTAATACCTGAATGGAGCAAACCATTTGGCCAATCCCTTACCACTTAGTGTGCTGACCGTTTGGACGGATGATTAGTGTTTTGGCTATCGGCGGGAGGGATATCTTTGGCAAAAAAAAAAAAAATAAATAAATAAAAGCATCACAAGAGTAGTTTAAATAGTTATCCAATCAACGTTTAATCTTGTTTTCAGTTAGAGCCGTTAAAACGGACTTTGCCTGTGGGGCCACCCCGCCCCACCCCTACTTAGGTAGAAGGTGGGTTTTCAAAATAGAGGCCTGCCAAAGAGTGGGTTTTTTTTGCCCGCCCACTTAGGCTGACCCTGCCAAAGTTCTCATATATACTCCGTATATATAAATGTTTGATGAAATTTAAAATTATTTTTTAACAAGTTATTTTAATTATTTTTATAGTATACAAATGGTAAAACTTAACAAAGCAGCAAACTAACAACTTAAGAACAAGGGAAAAAAAAGGTGGCAGGGACTTGCCTAGCCCTGCCGAGTCGGGCCGAGCCAACAAAACCTAAGTCGGTCAAAGAGCGGACCTTTTTTGTCCGCTTAGTTGACTCGTTTTGACAGTCTTATTTTCAACAAGAGCATGAAGGAGTCATGGATAGATTTTGACTAATTAGGGATAGTGAAGACATTTTATGCTAGAAGTATACAAACGGTAGAAGAAATTGTAATCACTAAAACAACAAAGGATTTACCTCATTTATGAAATTTGTTGTTTTGGGACGGGTTCACCCCTCCTTCGTGAGTTTTGGCCTTTTGGGACAAATTCATAGAGGTAGGGGCAGCAGAGAGATTTGTGTAGCAAGGAGGGGCAAAATGGTCCGTGGACCTATAGTTCTAACCACCAACCGCCGCAATGGTGAAAGAGTAAATTGGAGAAGCAAGAAGGGTGAAACGGTAATAACGCATGTAAATCCAAAATCAAACAGGGTGCCGCAGTGCGCATCCAGCGTGACACAAGAAGTTCGACAAAAAGCTGTGCTCTTATATAAACCCCAACAAAACTTCAAACTTGAAACCCATCGTCTTCTTCCTTTTAGTTTTTCTTTTTCTCTCACAGTAAAATAAAAAACACTCTTTTATTTACTGCTCCTCCTTCTTGTCTAGAACCAGAAAGCGGGAACAGTTTCGGGTCGCTGCATATCGGAGAAGTAATGGCGGCTGTCAGAGAGGTGGCTCAGAGGTCAGCCCCAAAGCGCCGGAGGTACTCTTCGCAGAAAGCATACTGCTGAGAAAGAAAGAAAGAGAGAGAGAGAGAGAGGCCCTTTTAATCGTTCTTGTTTTGATCACTGAAACAACCGTCTTTTTCAAGATTAGATTTTTATGAACTCTCAGGGTAGATTTCTCAATGTCGTTTGACATTCGATAAAGACCAGTAAACATCTGTTGGTTGTTTTCCGGTTTTGGTTGTTAAGATTTGATCTAAAGCTTGGAGTTTGGGGATGATGATTATGGAGGGGTGCATGAAGGGGATTTCTGGGATTTACTCTTTGATCAACTTTTCTAGTTTGTTTTTTGCGTTGCTGAGTGTTTGATAAAAAAAGATTGAGTCTTGTTGTTTCTTGAGGTGTGGGTGTTGGGTGTGGTTTCTTTAGCTATAGAGAGAAATGGGAAAGGATGATGGTTTGTTACTACTTCTATCAACAGAGGGACCGCCAATAAAGCGGCGAGCAGGGTTGAGGAGGAAACAGGCCGGAAGAGGATCTTACAGAGGTAGTTAGGTTTAGCAAAGCAGGGGAATAGAGGGGGAAACAAAAATTAGGGGTTTTAATAATTTCTGTTGTAACTTGACCCGATTTCAAGATTTAGGGAACTGGATTCTTTGGGAGGTTGGGGGGTCTGGACTTGTTTAGAATTTCTGCTCACTGCAAACACATTATGGGATTCCTATTGCGCCAAGCACTCAGGACCCTCTGCTGCAACACTCTCTGGAACTATGCTGTTTTCTGGAAGCTCACCCATCGTGCAAGGATGTAAGTTGTTTTGTCTCCTTTTCTTTCTTTCATTTCTTTGGTTTCCTTTGAGGAATTTGAAATCTGTTTAAAAAATGGGTTAGATGAAGACACTGGAATCAATGGCTCAAAGTCACAGTTTCAGCTTTAGTCACAAGTGTCCATATCAAAATTATAGGGACTACCCAAGAAAATGCAAAGAACATCTTAGTGTCTTGATTAAGTTTGGCCAGTAGAAGGAGCATCATAGAAAGCATAAATGTCAAATTAGACAAGGATAACGAATCAGTTATGCGAATACATCACAGCATCCGATTTTTATTTTTAGTCTCACTAGCAACGTCAATGGTATCGTGTTTGAGATAAGGATATATTGGTGAAATACATATGATAGTGGGATCAAGTCGATATCCTTGGTATTGCATCATGGCACGAAGACAGCTCGAATTAGGGCAGATATGTATCGGCCTATACTATGAACTTGAATATATGTGTGTGCAGTGTGCTTATTCCTAGTTGGCTAAAGTGGATTTGTTCGTTAAAGACATTATTTCATGCTGTTCTTCTTTCACTTTGTGCAATAGAGTTGTGGACAGTTAGAAAATTGTTCTCTTATGATTTTGTCTCCTTATTTTGAGTTCATTTTCTTTGAAGGATGTCTCCCAATTACTTTGCATTTCCTAAGTTCATTATCTGGTTTTTTAATTTCTAGCTTATTCTTCAAACCTTGAGGTTCCAAAGTCATTGCAGTCTTCCCATACCGTTCTGATCTTTTGTCAAACATTTGTTTTAGCTTATTTGTCATCTGGTGTATGCATAATCGTAAAATGTGCTCTGTTTGCATTTTTAAAAAAATTATTTAATGTTATTGGTTTCATGCAGGATGCTGATATGGGAGGATGCCTACTATGGTAATAACGAGCACCAAGAGAAGAAATTGTTCAGTAATTCAGCAGGCAACTTGCTTGATGGGCATTGTTCACATGATGCTCTCGGTTTAGCTGTGGCTAAGATGTCATATCATGTATATTCTCTAGGGGAAGGGTATGATGATACGTAAAATATGATTATTTCTGTTTATAATTTTTTGATAAAGTGGATATAATATAGCTTTTTGCTACTCCATATTTATAATTTCTCGGACCTTGTACATTCAACAGTAACATAGTTCAAGTGTGTTTTTTGTTTGAGAAGAAGTGCTTGAATTGGAGGGAAAGAATTCTGTCATTGGAAATTTTACCAAAGCTATCGCTTTAAACACTTGTTAAGTTAGGTTTAGAATTTCAGATCTCCAACTGCAAATTCAAAGTAATTAACGAAGTTATGATTGTGAACTAATTAATTTTTACTCGGTATTTTTTAACAGTTCTATGATTTTGTCACACTTGAAACTTTGGTCGTAATTTCTGAACTAAACAAATATTAGACTTTTTGTATCTCATGATTTTCATTTGGACAGGATTGTTGGGCAGGTGGCTGTTACTGGTAAACATTTGTGGATTTCTGCTGATAAATGGGTAACAAACCCCAGCTCCTCATTTGAGGTGAGACACTCGTTTCTGTGAGCCTGTGGGCTGTGACAGTATAATATGATATTCCTTTCTCTCGACTGCTCTTAAAATGTGTCTTAGTTTTCATTCTTGCTTTAATCTCGATTGTTTCCAGTACTGTGATGGATGGCAAACTCAGTTTTCGGCTGGAGTTAAGGTAAGACTTTTTTTTTTTTTTTTTTTAATCACATTAAAATTAAGCCATTTTTGCAAATGCCAGGTGAACTACTCATCCATATTTCAATATTGTACCACGTGCAAATTGAGATTCTTGGTTTTGTTTAACGTCTTGAAAGTGTTATGGAGGATAGCCTCTGGTTTTTTTTAGATTTGTGCTCGGTTTATTGGTTAAAGAGAGTCAGAGACACAATTTGTATTGTACGGCTCCTTTGCGCATGAAGATACGTTAATGACATGCATATCTTTTGGCATTACAGACCATTGTTGTTGTGGCGGTTGCTCCTCTAGGAGTTGTACAGCTTGGATCTTTGGATGACGTAAGATTGTGTATACCTTCTGTTTAGGAATCATATGTATTTTTATTCCATAGTTATCATGATTGAAATCATCGTTCACTAAGAGATATCCGAAGAGCATAGCTATGATGAATGTTTGGTTTTTGAGTGCCTTGTCCAATCTCTGTATTTTACTTAATTTTTTGAGTAGATTCCCGAGGATATGAAGATGGTCAAACACATTAGGGATGTTTTCTCGGAGGTCCATGATTCTGTAGCTGGTCACTTGCAGGGTGCAATGCAGAATAATGCGGAGACTTCTTGTGTGGTAAAATATTCTCCCTATACCGAAATATGGTGCTTTTACAAAATATTTATTCGTTTATCTGAGGGTGATTGATCTTTTTCCAGTCAGATGTGTCCACTAGAACCTCCGGTTCAGAGGTTTATCTCGATTGCACAAATAATCTAGATAGAAGTATTGAAGACGGGACAAATTTCTGCTCTTCTAAATATGTGTTTCTTGGACAAGGAAAGCACGGCCATCATTCTCCTATGGTTTCTCATCCTGCAACTTACCCGAATAAAATACATGAAGTGCCTAATAAGCATGAAGGTCCTGGGCCTCCAATACTGAATTGTGAACGTTTCTTCAATGGGCATCAAAAGGGAGTATATGTGCAGGAATCTATTGCTCCGATGAGTGAAGTGCAAACTAGCAACGTAAGGGACTCGGTAGAAGATAAAAGTAAATCTTATAAGAACAATTCTAGTGATAAAATGGCTTCGTGTGAGGCTGTACAGGCTCTTGATTATTCGGGTATGGATATACCGTACCCCCCTTCAGAATTTCTCGTTTCTGCAGCACAAAATGATCAGAACGGGTTGTTTTCCTTGCCCGTTCTTCCCAATGCTGGGTTACATAAAGATTCCGAGAATAACTCGTTCCAGTCGAGTGATATGAACATAATTCAGACGCCTTTAAGCTTCTATGCGGGCTATGAGCTATATGAGGCGTTAGGACCTGCTTTTCAAAAGGGTAACACTCATAATCTTTGGGAAACTGAGAAAACCGAAACAGGAATGGCCGTTGAGATACCCGAGGTAATGGGTGATAGCAGTCTGTTAATGAGCGACAGTAGGACCGAACATCTTTTGGAAGCGGTGATAGCCAACGTTAATTGCCACGAGAGTGACGCTAACAGTGTGAAGTCTCTCTGTAAATCTGTTGAATCCTTTGTGACCACTGAAAAGACGGAACCTTGCACTAGTGATGTGGGCACAATCAGTTCAGCAGGTTACTCGTTTGACCGTGATACACTGAACAGCTTCAACTCTTCGGGGGCGTGTGGCGTTAGATCTTCAATAGGCCTTTCTTCGACCAGTTCTAGTAGAGGCAGTGGACATATGGAAAGACCGCAAGAACCGGCTAGAATGAATAAACGGAGGGCAAAACCTGGTGAAAGTTGTCGACCTAGGCCCAGGGACAGACAGCTGATTCAAGATCGCATCAAGGAGTTGCGAGAGCTGGTGCCTAACGGTTCAAAGGTAACTTTCACATTCTGTTCTCCACCTCCCCAAAACGCTCTACGGGAATGCTTTCTGAAATTTTTGGTTAATAATTCAGTGCAGTATCGATTCACTTCTGGAGCGCACAATCAAGCACATGCTTTTTATGCAAAGTATCACCAAGCATGCCGAGATGCTAAATAAATGCACTTCATCAAAGGTAAGCCACGCTAAGCTCCAATTAACCACGTTAACTTGGCTGGCCAACAAGAATTATAATAGTACCATTTAATGATGTTAGTCGCAAATTTTTAACCAAAATACATGATTTCAGTGGCTTGACAAGGAACCGGGAAACCAAGGGCCTTCCTCCAACGAGCAAGGCTCAAGCTGGGCGGTGGAGGTGGGGAGTAACATGAAAGTATGCCCTATAATCGTAGAAAACCTGAACATGAATGGTCAAATGCTAGTCGAGGTATGGATAAGCAGGCTAGTTATTTTAACGACACGGCTCTTTTTACCATCGCTTACTTATTTCGTTGTGAATACAGATGTTATTAAAAGACTGCAGCCATTTTCTCGAGATAGCGGAAGCCATCAGGAGCTTGGGTCTCACCATACTGAAAGGCGTAGCAGAAGCACATGGCGAGAAGACCCGTATGTGCTTCGTGGTTGAGGTACAAACTACAATCCTTCTTATACGTCGTAAATGGCTAACTATATCACACAATATCTTGTCCCACAGACAATCGTGTTTGCGTTTTAATCCAAAAAAACTCGAACTTATTCTCCAGGGACAGAATAACCAACCCATGCACCGCATGGATATACTGTGGTCGCTTATGCAGCTACTGCCACCCGAGATTAATGCGTGATGCAGCTAACCGGACCGGGCCGGGGCGCTGTATCCACCGAAGTATTTGGTTTCCTTGCCTTGTAATGGATTCTCAGTTCATAGATTTGCTCAGCTTTTTGTGTGAAGATGATTTCTTTTTCCATGTTTTGCAATTGTAATTCTCTTTAAATTGGATTATTTGTTGAGTGCTAGCTATATATACCAATGAACACTGTTTGAAACTTTCTATTCCTGGATTTGATGTGGTTTTCTTTGTCTGTTCTGTACAATGATGTTTTGTGCTACATCGGTTTTGACTTCGCAAGACATTGTAGATAGTGTTTAAACTCGAGAAATTCTTCTACATATTGAACTAGTTTTGGTGCTTTCGTTAAGAGGTCGTTGCTCAGTTGATGATGAATTATATAATAATGTTATTGGAAGCTCTTAGGAATAAAATCTGTTGCTATCAATTATTGATTGATATATTCTAGATTTATGGTTCATCTTGCGAGATGAATTTGGATCAACTAAATGCTTTTAAGAATAAAATTTATTGATATCAACTATCAATTGTTATATTTGATCTAGACTTAGAGGTCATCTTGCAAGACGAATTTAGATCAACTATATGTAATGTATATATATGGCCCAAATGGCTATAGAAAACTTTAATTTTATATTAGTTTTATTAAGGACGAATTTAGATCAACTATATGTAATGTATAATTGTATATGGCCCAAATGGCTATAGAAAACTTTAATTTTATATTAGTTTTATTAAGAATTGCATAATAATGAATTTCTTCATTGCTATTGCCTTGAAAACTTGGTGGATGAAATTAATTGTGAGAATTATGGGATGCGTCTTAACATGGCTTATAGGTTTTTAAGTTTTTTAAATGCTTGTAGATCGATGCCTATAATAAGACTAATTTTGTACCTATGTTTAGTAAGAATCGAACTCTACACCCTGCAACAATAGATTGACCTAATTTATTTGGGTCACAATTTAGGAAGCCTTAATCACACAAAATTGGACTGAAGTATTGGGCTCTATGTAGGCCTGCTCAATCTCCCAAAAACTTTGAGCATTAAGAATCAAATCAACAATTGTGATCATGCTCTTAGGCTAGAGTACGTGTTATATATCAATTGTTATATCATGGACCATGGTTCATATTGCATTGTGAATCCTCATAAAAAAAATTTGTATCAATAACAGTTTCCGTACATAATAAACAAATAAATTGATAATTACTGACACATAATATGATAATTATATGTACAGAAATTGTCAATTATAAATACAGAATCTGAATGTTATTTTGGATCAGGGTCTACAATGCAAGGTAAACCCTGATCCATGGTATAATTTGCCTGCTACATATATATCAAATTTAACGGAAATGAGATTCCCCGGACCACATTAATATTCACATCATTTGTTATATATGTGACATAATCTAAACTTTATCAACCCTTTTGTTACGAAGCATATAATAAAAGTACAACTCTACTGTATTTTTATATCGGTTTTGTTTTTTATTTTCTTTTTTTTAGCATCGTTGACAGTCAAACAAAAGATGATATACTTTTGTGTTTTTGTTTTTGTTTTTTTAACGTTGGAATTTAATTTAAGATATGCTTCAAAAAGATTCGTATCTTAAGAAAGACAAGACAGTGCGCTGCAGACTGTTCCACACATGCACATTATAATGAATTATGAATTGAATTTAATGGAAAACACAGCAAGAAATAAAATGTATTTGTGGGGCTTTACATGTTAGACAATATCAATTTAATTATATATAATATAAGTCTCGGGTTCGACTTGAAGAAGTATTCTACTTATTAGAGTAGCAACTGGAGCACTTGAAATAAAGACTGAAGACCGTTGCATCTCGAGCCGAAAGCTCGACTGCCTGAGTGAGCTATCAGACCACAAAATATTTGTAACAAAGGAAGTTCATATGTATTGCTTAAACAATAATTTTACCATCACGAACATGTTGAATTAGTCTCAAATGAAAAGAAAACCTCGTCTAATAGAAAAACACAAATCAACATTATAGAAACTATAAAAACAAGAAAAATGTATACACAAATCAAGATTAACTAAAGCATCTGCAACGAAATTAACTTTCCCGTAATAAAAACAAATGGATAAAATTACTAATATGTGTCCAATCTTCATGGACAAACAACAAAAACATGCCCACATAATTTCTGTTAACCCTATAACCTAGTTTGAACTGCCATACGCCATGGTGTGTGTGTGTACATGTAGGAGTTGAAGATCCTTATATTAAGGGTTTGGACTTTGAATAACTGCCCCCTCTTCAAACTACACCTTAACGTAACAGAAAATGTTTTTGTGAATGTCAGAATTTAATATTTAATTAAAAATTGATTTAATCAACTAATTTTCTCAATACTTAACCCTTGAAAATGACCAATGTATTCTTAATCTGTCCCTCAACCATCTGGCAATGTCATTATCGAAAAATGCCGATTCAAACGTCTTCTAATCAACGTTGTTTGCGTTATGGGCCTGATGGATTTTTTTTTTTTTTTTTTTTTAAATTAATCAAATATGCATCATCGTTGATCAGGATCGACCATGCACTCAATTATAGCTGAATATAAGGTTCAAATTATGTGTATACAATTAACATATTATGTGCAACCTCAGTCAAGTTGATTGGGCAATTGGATTAGTTCCAAGTTTGACTCTATGTGCATGGGAGCTGTTTATTTATATTTATCTTCTTGGGTTTAAGCCAATTAGCTATAGACAACTTGGCTAATTTACTTTTGTTAGAAAATATATTCCGAGTATGCCTCCCTATACGGATTGTGCACTTATCGGTACCTGGTCGGGTAACAAGGAGGAATAGACCCCGATCTTGCCCGACCATATTTACATGTGGCTTCGCTGACCTGAGGTCTTTGACCGAGACAATTAGAAACTACGGAGGCGCTTCTCTTGTGCAAAACCGGCTCGACCACATACATTAGGTCGGGACAAACAGTTCGAGTAGGACAACTTGGGTATTTTGACTCAGTTCTCCCCTACTGGGTATGCAGGATTAATCTTGATACACGTAGTCATCGGAGCGTTGTTCCCGAGCTACCCTCATGCCTACACAGCACATATCAATCATGCCGGGCACTCATCATGTGTCCTCTTCCTACCCCAATAAATATCACATTTATGACAAAAATGATGAACTTTTGGCATACTTACCTACCATATATAAGTTCGGGACTGTCTAACCTCCATTCGATTTCCTGAGCCTAAATACTTAAACAACAAGCAGACTAAGGAAAGATCCCCTCGGGAACCGACCCCTTTACTTGCACGTATTCGTAGAGACCAGTGTATTTACCACACATCAACTTTCTTATGCTTCTTTGTCCCCTAAGGTTACAAGGCAATCATGGATAAATTAAACTAGACTGTTTTACCCACTCATGATCGTTCACTAGCTAGGGTTACAAGGCAGTTATAGACAACATAACTTAGGTTGATTTACCCCCTTATGATTTTTTGTAGGCTAAAATTATAAGGAAGATTTTACCTAAAATGGATTAACTACGTACACATAATTTGAATTATTACACATAATGGGAATAGTGGACTTTGATTTACGATATAATTTATGAAATAAGCCACAATATAAAAACTAATGAGAAATAAAGAATTAGGGTTTGATGATTTCAAGACTAGATTGAGAGAATAATAGGTGATACATGGCAATCATCTAGACACGTGTGAAGGCCCCACGTGTGGGTTCTGTTGTCGGCTTGACTGGTCAGACTGTGGACACAAGTCTTCATCACTCTCCTGCTCTGTCTTTCTCCCCTCCATTGACATGCCTACCCTTTCCCTTTCCCTTTCCTTCAATTCAAACACCTAACACCAACTCACAGTAGTGTATTAATTAATATATGTTCTTGGAAACATCTTGGCCCATTCTTCTTCTATATTGAATATCATGAATGAATATAAAATTTTTTGAATATGTTTTCTTTACATCTATCTAAATTCAACTTTGTTTAGATTATTAATAATGTTTTATCTAATCATATTTTGGTTAGCTCACCATACTTATTAAGATTCTAGAAACAACATACATTATTGTATATATTCATACACGCCAACAATTTGAACATCATGACTCAAGGCTTAAGTAGGTTTTTAGTACATTCATTTTCTTCATGATGAGATTATAGAACAGTAAAATTGACGCAATAATATAACCAATAGAATTAATTTATACATAGTATAAACACATATCTATACCTCGAATTATCAATTTATTTATTTATTTTTTAAATTTTTATTGTGTAGTTGGTCCATTGGGCTAAAGTTAAAAAATAGTGGCACCCGTGCGGGTGGGTTGAATGTCAGCCTGTCAGGATTTTGGACGTGCGCGTAATCCCCTTTGATTTTATAGCGGCCGTGTCCCATAATTTCTGGGCCACCGTCCCATTTTTCTATTCCTTAGTGTTCTACGGATTGACAGTTTTGCCCTCGGTGCATTTTTCCATTTTTAATATACACCCATCCATAATTTAAAACACAAACCCTTACCCCACCATTGATGTTGGCCCCCTTGTTTTCATGCAACACACACAATTCTATGCCTTTAATTTCAAAACTACACACCCAAATTCGATTTAACAATTCATCCATCAACTATTTATTGCTTCAATACATTTTGTTTCTTGCTCGCCGTTTCATCGCCCATTATCAAATAATTAATTAATTGCATGCACTTGCTCATAAACGTGTTGTCAAACATTTATTTTATGCGTTTATTGATTGGGCTCCGATATAGTGGGTAGACCGGGAGGTAACAAATGCATGTAAGAGTTATTTAGTTGGTCTTCATTATATATAATAGAGTATGTAATAATTAGAGCGGTGTTGGACCATTTTTTGAGAAGTATTAGCAGGTTGTTGTTTTTGGATGGTTCAATTTGAGTGTTCTTCGTTGATTTACAGAAAAACCAACAGTCGCTACTCAAAGATGCGCTTTGAATGAACCCCGCCTTGTATGTGGTCCTAACCGGCAAAGAATCACAAGCAATTTGGGACTTTGGGTGTTTAGATCATACTACTTGTAGATTGGGTGTTCATTGTATTGTTTATTCAATTTTAACTAGATAGTGTCCTAACACATTTATTACTAATTGCAGTTGCGTTAGCGGTCTATATACTAATAATTGTCACAAGTTGTTAGATAGTGTCCTAAGACATATTTATTACTAATTGCAGTTGCGTTAGCGGTCTATATACTAATAATTGTCACAAGTTGTTAGATAGTGTCCTAAGACATATTTATTACTAATTGCAGTTGCGTTAGCGGTCTATTTACTAATAATTGTCACAAGTTGTTAGGTTACAATTTTTTTTAGTACTTATTATATAACTTTCTAATATCTTTTGTTTTTCAAAATGTAAAATTAAGAGGATCAAAATTGAAGTCAAGATTTAGATAAATTGAAAGAAAGTAATCAGAACAATATATATAATTAAAATAAAGCTGATGAATGAATACTATATTCCATATTATATTATAGGGTTAATTAAAAATGTTCAAATTCCTTGTCACCATCTTCTCTGTGGTATATAGTTTAGTATACTAATTAAATACATATACATATATACATATATGTATATGTATATGCATATATTTAATTAATGTGAGGAGAATATTATATTTTATGCATTCCTAACTATTCCTAACTTCTAAGCATAGTACTTTGTGGAAAACAAAACAATTAATATAATTGTGTTGGTTTAGTCATATACGTAATAGCAATGTACCACAACAACGTACATATTGGCTGACCGGCCGAGTGTAACAATAATAAATGGGATGTTAATCTTGACAATACTTTCTCTGTTGTTACAGAGTTCGTCGCACATAATTTTTTATTTTAGAATATGATTTACCTCTTATATGTGATATGCAGACTATTAAATATAATAAGAGTAAGATTTACTCAATACACACTATGTAGGCTTCCTTCCTCACCTAAAAAAGAAAAAGACGTTAAACAGAATCCAAAACATGCCAATAATAACCATCTAGAATCACTTGAGAAAAAGCTAGATAGATAAACAATAAAATATTTAAAATATTTTTGCGCGCTCTGTATTCTAATTACCACAATGACATTAATTCAAATTCAATTCAGTCATGCTTACATAAATTTGACTCTTACTAAAAAAAAAGTCTAAATGGAGAATTGGAGATCTCTTTGACACGATGCGAACATACAACAGTCAATTTCAGACCCTATAGTTGCATTAATTAGTAACCTACTGACCAGCTATCCACATTGTTGAGTTTTAAAATGTATTTTTAACCAATCAAATTTTGTTGAGATTGACAATTTTTTTGTGCATAACACTCTATTCTTATCGTTGATACACTAATTTAGATTCGACACGAGTACAGTCACGTCTGCAAGATTTGACTCTTACCCAACAACTCGCAAAGTTTGGCTCTTATATATTGAGAAAAATGTGGCTCTTTAATATATCTGATGTACTACATACATACAAGAGTGTATCCCGACTTTATAATAATTACGGAGTAGTAGTTAATTTACCAATCGTCAAAACTAAGTAATTCTATCATTACTCATTATCTTCATTAATCATATCCATTTGTAATTATTGGATTCCATCGTATTTTCCTAGATTAAGTAGGTGGAGAATAGAAAAGAGAAAAACATTTGCCAAAAGCAAACAATTGTACAAAGAATTGAAATAGTGAAATATACGACTGTCCTATGTTGTCCATATTATACATAGAATGAGTTGGTGCTGGTACGGAAGTCGCAACCATGCCTGGCACTTAATCAACATTAATAATCAAGATTATCACGAAATCGTATATATAATTAGATGCGACAGGCAAAAATTTGGCAGAGTACTAATACACACATGATTAGGTAATAGGAAATCACACATGCATGTTTAAGAAAGTGGGTAACTAGTCACATGAACATTATTGAACACAATAATGTATGTGAGCTTTTTGTTCCTTGGACTCCCGTAATTTATGGGAAAATCCGCAATTGCACCCATTGATATGTTTTGACTGAAGTTTGCCTTATGATCTTCGTTAGTAATGGATCACAAAGAAAGATAAATTAGGTTAGGTTATTTATAATTGATCAGTTCAAATCTAAAAGGTCAATATATAGGTAATTTCAAAATTTACGGTCAAACTGTTTTATCTATCAATCTATTGAATATATTCCTCGTATCAGATAAAAATTCTTGTAGGTGTGATCTTATATACTACACACTGTACAAATCCAGATAAGATTTGAATTGAAATGAAGAATGAAAGACAGAATATAAGTCAACGCTACAGTTCTGACTATTGCAGCTTCCAGGTTGGAATGATTATATAAAACATTGAATCAGTTTACCAAACCGCAAGCTAGGGTTCATTCAATTGTATAAAGTCGACACATTTATGTGTAAATCATTAGGGTTTTATCCTGTCCCAACCATACTTAACCTATAACTGGGTTTTGTCTTGTCACAGGCAAAGCTAGCGTACTCAACCTATAACTATCATGGCCCCAATGCCGGCTTAAAATGTTTATATATATATAGGTTTAGTTTCAAATGTGAACCAATGCTATTTTGTGGATCTGTGTATCATTATGCATCGTTGATCCTATTCAATCTTAAGGTTTATAATGATTTTGACATGGTAAATATACATTACTGTATCAATGCACCACATCACTGCACAACTATCCGAATGAACTACTACATACACCTACCACTCTTCAGATCTTGACCGTCCAATCTCACATCTCAATGTATCTCGGGGCGGCGGGGAGTGGGGTTTCAGGCTTAACCTGCGAATTTGCGAACTACTGAAGAATTGCATCTCAACTACTATGTGATTGCACCGCAACGGCTCCCAGACATGCCCGGAGGACCTTTGCGGTGCAATTATTTCCGGTACGGTGCAATCATGTAATAAGTGCGATGCAATCCTTCAGTAGTTCGCATGTTCACACACACACATATGGACGTGATCAAATGAGAAGATTGATTTCATCCTTCTATCAAGGTTCATCAATAGTGGAAGGTTAAAAAAAAAAGAGTTAATTTTATAATTATTTATAAAACGAAGCTCAACTTTTTAACAATGTTTTTTTTTAGCAACCTTCAACTTATATTAGATGGCTAGATGATGGATCATATCAGTCCTTACTTTTCTTTTACTTGTAATTAAGCATTTGTTTTTCATGAGAAGTGTGGGCAAATGTTAGGTTTGACATTGATTTAATATATCTAGCAATTGAAAAATATAGGAAAAAAAATACAAGAAAGAAATAGCGAAGTTAATTTCATAAAATATAAAATTTAAACATTTGCATGTTTATAAAATTGACCCAACCATTTTTCTCTTCTATTTTAATCATTGATCATCTTAAATAGATAACTTAAATTAGTCACTTTTATTAAAGTAAATGTAATTCTCATTTTGTCATGATACATATACAGATATATAAATGTAAAGAGTTTTTTTGCATTTTTAGTCCCACGACTATAGTGGCATTTGTAGGATTGGTCCACGACTTTCAAACTTTGCAATTTTGGTCCATGACTATTATTTTTTTTTTTGCAAAAATGCTCCTTTCGGCGCTGGAAAACAAAAATCGGCAAATTTTCCGGCAATTTTTCGCCAGAAAAAAATTGACATATTTTCCGTCAATTTATCGCTGAAAAAAATTTCTCCTCTCAAGTAAGATTAAAACTGACATTTCTAAAAAATTAATGTATTTTACTTTTTATTCAAAATTGACATTTCTAAAAAATCCCCCTTTATGTGACTACTGGGCAAAATTATTCAAATATTATTTTTACTTTTTAGTTTAAATTTAATCTTAATAATATTATTTTTTGTTGATCTTGAATTTGTATTAATAATTTTGAATTTGTACTTAATTGGCTAAAAAGTAAATATAATTTAAATTTAAACGAAAAAGTAAAAATAATTTTTAATTTATATTTAATTTACTAAGATTAACTTGGCTACGTATGCTTTTAGAAATGAATTAGTTTTAACTTTAATTAGTTTACCAAAATAAAAAATAATTAAATTGACTACATATGTTTTTAGAAATGAATTTGTTTTAACTTAAATTAATTGTTTAGAAATGTCAATTTTAATCTTACTTGAAAAGAGAATTTTTTTCCGGCGAGAAATTGACGGAAAATATGTCAATTTTTTTCCGGCGAAAAATTGCCGGAAAATTCGCCGGTTTTTGTTTTCGGGCACCGAAAGGACCATTTTTGCAAAAAAAAAAAAAAAAAAAACAATAGTCATGGACTAAAATTGAAAAATTTGAAAGTCGTGGACCAATCCTATAAGTGCCACTATAGTCATGGGACTAAAAATGTAAAAAAACTCTAAATGTAAAATTGTAAAAAGGTACTAAAAGAGGAGGGTATCTCACTATCTCACTGTCTTGTCAAGAAGCTAAAGGATCGGAACTGGTCAGGTGGAGTTGCAAAAACAAGTGGGTTTTGCAAAAAGGGGATATTAAAAGGATAGAGAAAAAGTTATTAAAATAGGGAGATGTGTTCTAAAGTTTGAACAGTACAGTGATTAAGTTGAATCACTCCTAAATTATTGTTAATTTGCAAGAACCATATATTATATCATTATTTTAATCATCCCATCCATTATATACT
This sequence comes from Ipomoea trifida, assembly GCA_003576665.1. Lineage (NCBI taxonomy): Eukaryota > Viridiplantae > Streptophyta > Magnoliopsida > Solanales > Convolvulaceae > Ipomoea > Ipomoea trifida. The sequence goes on along the minus strand of CP025647.1, from coordinate 26,894,571 downwards.
TAATAATATATATGCATTATTCATTTCTTGTCTCCAGATATCTCCCTTCCCTCCCTTTTTCTTCTTTAAGTGGCCAACAACTACACATGACTTCCTCCTCACATATATCAACCAACCAAATTTATATACCTAGCTCTTCCATACCTCTCTACATACATACATACATAAATACTATACATACACACACACGCGTATATAAATACGTTCTGATTTATAGAAAAATTAAGTCCACCTTATAACTCAAATTAATAAATGATCAATAAAGTAAAGAAATCTAGATTGTTTAAAACTGAACGACTCAAAATATTTCTATTAAGAGTCAAATTAAAATTCTATAGTTATTATAGACGCTTATTGCGTACATTATACTCCGTATATATGTTAAAGGGAATGAGAAATAGTGATGATTAGGAGATAATGGGTGGCAGGGAGGTGACACCAGGCACCAATCCCTTGATTTTACGTTCACAAGCTCTTGTCCAGATATAAATTATTAAAAATAATAATAATAATAATAATAATAATAATGCTTTCAAAATAATAATAATAATAATAATAAGAAGAAGGTATGTAATAAAAAATATATGGAGAATTAATAGCTTCTATCTTCTTCTTTTTTTTTTGAAAAATATTACATTGTGTCAATATTAGTGGTTATGAAAATTAGATATTTTTATAGATTTTTTTCTTTCAATTTTTTTTTACCAAATTTTAAGCCAATTCCGGGTACGTGGTTAAAAATTTATGACTATATCTTTAAAATTTTTGACTTTGTCTAATATATTCTGTACCATCATTTTTTTATCTAGGCCTAGCCTTGGGCCCCGGATCCTCATATGGTTGGATTGAGATCGATCCTCTACTAAATTGATCTGGGTCATGTTTAAAAAGTTCTTAAGTCCTATTAACTGAACTATGAGCCGATTTATGATTGACTTAGTCGTGAACTTGTTGGCGATCATGTCTACTTGGAAACATGTTTTAAGGGTACATGAACCTGGGTCATGTTTAAAAAGTTCTTAAGTCCTATTAACTGAACTATGAGCCGATTTATGATTGACTTAGTCGTGAACTTGTTGGCGATCATGTCTACTTGGAAACATGTTTTAAGGGTACATGAACTAGCTAAGAAGGGAGGGGGGGGGGGGGGGGAGGGTCATTATTAGGGCTTAAGTGTGGGGCCAAAGAGAGACACGAGAGAGTGGCTGAAAGTGAATAATGCTGGATAATAATAAGACCAGTAGTTAATCATATATTACACTCTTTAAATTTTATTTTGGTCCATAAACGATGACCTGCAACACTTAAACTATTTCAATATATATAACGAAGCAGAAAGGAGAGACATCCTTTTCATTCTTCTCTTCTCACTGCTGCATTCTGTTCTGATCTCCTGCTCATCAGCTAATACATTATTATAATTATTATTTTAATTTTTTTATTTCTTTCATTTACTTCCCCCTATATTTTAATTAATTCTTCTGCTAGCTGCCTCTTCTCCTAGTTTAACATAATTATTATATTCTACCAGTTGAATATAATATACGTTTGGAGTACCAAGTTCAGCATTTTGCAACGTTACGAGTTGTGCATTCGTTAAGGGTTATAACTTTGGACATAATGGTAAGTCTTTTGATCTTACCACTCATTTTATTATTATCCATTTTTAAATTTATGATTATCTCATGTGAATTGTTATAGATTCTTTTAGTTACATTTTAATATATTAATTCCCCCATCATATTTTTTTTTTAAATATAGAAAAATAACTATTCTCATTATTATCATTTTTTTAACAAATAAAGTACATTTGGTTCTGGGGGTTGTCTACTTGTCTACCAAGCTTATAGATGAGTACAAGTTCTGGGAATATAAATTAATTGAAGATTAGTACTTATATTTACAAGGTAGTATATGCTCTATATTTTCTTAATCTTTTTTAACCTAAAGAATCAATGTTTCAACACTAGAGATATAATCTTGTGACTATCCATTTCGAATGGTAAAAGATCAATGCTAAGAATCACACTACAAAATAGTCGGTAAGATTAATACTATATTTATTTAAATATTTTCTTAATTAAATTAGTACCTTATATTGTTTTTTCTTAAAGAAATTATTTTATTCTTATTTCCTTCTTCAATGAATACAATGATTGGCACCTGACAATTCTTGGACAAAGGAACTGCGTGGTAAATTTTTTATTACCCGCTGGCAATTAAAGTTAAGTAGTTAACTCGCACGCTGAAAAATTATTATTATTATTGTTATTATTATTATTATTATTATTATTTTACATATATTTGCCTTTATTTAATTAATATAATTGTGTTACTAGCCATAAAAGATAATTACTATTCACTTCGAATCGAATTGAACACGGTAGAATGGGAGCCAATAAAATTTTGATTTTAGTTTCTAAATCATAGAAATTGGAACCAATTATGTGGTTTTAGTTGGTTGTGGTTCTATTTAGAGCATCTCAATGGTTCAAAATGTTAAGTTTTTATTCAATTTTTAGATTAAAAAGATGATGTAGAAAAGGAATGAAAGGAGAGGAAAATCAAGTTTTATTGCTAAATCACAATTTATTTTCTCTTTAAATCCTTTTAAAAAAATGATAAGAATTGATGTGTGTAGTAGTGCATAAGGGTGACCGTCAGCTGGCGACCTTAATTTTTTTTTTCTTTCTTTCTTCTTTGAAATTTTAAATTTTGTTTTTCTTTTTCTTACTCGATACATTCAACTAACTAAAAAATTCAAAATCAAATTTAATCATTACGATTGCTCTTATTAGCATGTATATATATGTGTGTGTATAAAAACAAGTCTTCCTCGTCACTCAATTTTTATTTTTATTTTCAAAACAACAACAGTGTTGATTCGTGGGGCGTGGTTTATAGTACCAAGAAGATTAGTAATAATAGAAAATTAAGAATTGATTAAACATAAAAGTTAATAAAGTGCAGATCACGAGAACGTATGATAAGAAAGATCTACAGTAGCAAATAGCTTGGTAAATCACATCCTATGGTGGCTACTATGTCTACTTGCCTTTCATGGGATATCTCTAGTCCTTTGTAATTATTGTCAATAATTTCCTCTTATAACCGACAATATTTTATTAATTACACCTTAAAAGAATAATTAGTGAATATAACATAATTTTTAAGAAAAATGGTTAAATAGATCCATTAAACTTTATTCAAAATACAATATATATTTTTAAAAAGTATGATCAAACACTTAAATTTGTTAAAATGAGTCAAATAAGTGTAATTCCCAACATGTTACCAATAAAAATTTTTCGTTGACCATGCTAACCATTGTTCACCACCATTAAATAAAAAAAAAAACAACTTCCAATGATCTTTTCCATCGGAGAAGGCGACCAGAGGTCGGAGAAGACAACTGCTGGTTGTCTTCGATCTCCATTGGAGGAGACAACCAGATATGGTCACCTTCTCCATTCGACTACTGGTCATCTTCTCCAGCGGATTGCGTTAGAATAAATGTCCCTTTTAATTACGAATTGCGTCAGAGTAATTTGGCCACGTTATATGTAATTTCAGTATTTGGGAAAAAAATTAAATGATATTTCTCCTTGAATTTTATATATATATATATATATATATATATTACCAATGAGAGCTTCTGCAGTTCTGCTCCTCCATCTGCATGGTAGAAAGGTAGAAAGTGCAGCCTCTTAGACAGCCAGACAGGGCATAAGAAATCTTAGTTTATGGATGCATATATGATATATACAAAGTAGGCTAAAAAGTATTTACCTGAAAGACAGAATAATTTATACTTATTAATTGAAAAAAAAAAATATTTTTATTATTTCCCACCCAGCCTAGCTACCACCCCCTACCAAAAGCTGCAGGCCTCCCTGCCAAAATTAATTTTTTTTATAACAGTAATTAGTTTATAGCTGATGAATAAGAATTAGATCCAATGGTTAAGCAGATAGAAATGGGGTTGGTTTATGTTAGCTGTTTTGTCCTTTAAGGATGTTGAGTGGAATCTCAAATTGGGTATAAAAAACTATGGATGAAGGGATTAATGGCAGTATTATATAGAAAAAACAAATGAAATCTGTAGCCCAATTAGGGAACCAAAAACAATTAAGTAATGAAGATAATGCACCTCAGCTCCCTCCTCTTCTCTTCTGCTGTTTATAAACATGGTGATAATGGCTGAGCCTGAAGAAGATCAGATCAGATCATCATATATATCAGACCAGAAATCTAGCTAATATTTTCTGAAATTAAGAAAGAATTTAAGGATGAGTGGGTCGACAAGTGGCTCCCCTTGTGGTGCCTGCAAATTCTTGAGAAGAAAATGTGTTAAGGGCTGTGTTTTTGCCCCTTATTTCTGCCATGAACAAGGAGCTTCTCATTTTGCAGCCATCCATAAGGTTTTTGGTGCCAGTAATGCTTCTAAGCTGCTCTCTCATCTCCCCGTTGGTGACCGAGCCGAGGCCGCCATTACCATCTCCTATGAAGCTCAGGCTAGGCTTCAAGATCCCATTTATGGCTGTGTTTCTCACATCTTTGCTCTCCAACAACAGGTTCCTTACTTCTCCTAGCTTCTTCCTCTGATCTTCTTCCATTATATTTCTGCAGATTCAACCCTAATTTTATATGTACATACCCTTGTGTGGCTAGCTGAGTCAACATACTGTCATCGCTGACTGTTATGCAAATATAAGGAAATAAAAATTGCTAACAATTAGTATCAGAGCAGTTAGTTCAAACTTGACCTGACACCCGAGTTTAAGCTGATTAATGGTGATTTTGCAGGTAATTAACCTGAGAGCACAGCTGGCTTCTCTGAAGGAACAAGCGGCGCAAACCTTCTGCAACTCATCTGCAAACCCTAATCACGACAGAAGCTGGGGAAGACAAGCTTGTTACTCGCAGGAAAATGTTCAGGGATGGTTCGGGTCAGGAACCCTAGAATCCGTGCCCCAATTTCCCAGCAACAACGTTGGAGAAATGGGGTTTTACTCAAACGGGAACCTTAACCATCATCATCTAAACCCTATCTGCAACCAAACATCGATTCTTCCCGAGGAAAACATGTCGTACGCTACTAGCTTTGAAGAAGGGTCTTCTTCCATGGATTCCCTCGACATCCAAACGGACAACAAGCCATGGCCGGCGGCTTATCACGACGACCGCGACGACCTCCAGTCGGTGGCTTTCAGATACCTTCAACACCACTGATATGATGAACCAAGATCCTTAAATATATATATTAATGCTGCTCTGATATGATCTGATCTGTCAGTTTTATATTGCTAAAACAATGCATTTTCTGCGGCCATGAATCAAAATGAGGTAGCTAGAAACCCTACAAGTGTTTTTGCTCCACCCACAAAGGCTATATTTGCTATAATCCACCCTATAATTGTTTCAGGTGGTCTGATCTGCAGGCATATCATGTAATCTTGAATATAAGTAGTAGATTATATTAATAATATTTAGTATATTTCTCTTCATTGATTAATTTTATTCTTAATGATGGACCTAGCTAGCAAATCTTAGACCGTATAAAGTGCAAATTAATTAAGGCTTAATTAGCTCTCATCTCTTCTTTTCAACCTAATCAAGATATATGCAGGTTGCTGCTACATACTCAACAATCATCATCAATCAGGGCTTTTTGTGGCATAGGTTTTGGTCTTAAAAGGGTTAGGTTTTGAATGATTTTCCAATTACTATCCCACATCTGATCTTCTAGATTCCTGACTTTTTTGAATTGTTGATTTCTGGACTGAAAAAGAAGTAGCTTTTCTTGCTTGCTAGATAGACCTATGATGATGTGATCTTGTTTACCCTTGCCATGAACAGTGTTTATTGGTGCAGATTTGCAGACATAATGGTGCACAGGTTGCTGCAACTAGGTAACTAATGTAGGAAACCTAGTTGATATATATGATGTACATGTACATATATAGATTTATATATATTCAAGTGCGTTATTCTAGATTTCTTATCAGGTAGTTGAGGATTGATTTACCTAAAATAATGCATGCGAAGAACATTAGTCTGATCTTGAGTTGAATATTAGTAGCCCGTAAGAGCACATCGTTATGGGTATGTAAACTCTGCCTTGTGGCCTTAACCGGCAGCTAACAAAGTACCACAAAGAAGTAGACGCGGCTATGTTGTCCATAGCTGGCTAACACAAATAGGTTGCTTACACTTGGAACATATAGTGATTACCAAGTCAACAGTCTGACCAATTTGTTTGGGTTACCTGATCAGTTGATACTTAAATTAGTTGGTGGATTGTGGGTTCGTTAGTTTGAATATTAATTAGGCTATCCCCAATTGTGGGTTTTATTGAGTTCTTAGTACAGTAAAAGCTTGGGGTGAGTTTTTTTATCAATTGTGAAGATGAAATTTTGTTGGGTTTTTTTTCCTGCAAGTAAGGAAGTTTTGTCAGCTAAGGTGGGGCCCAATGTGGGGCAGAGCAACTGCGCCTAACATCGTGAGGTGCAGATTCACGCTTGCAGTAAATCACCTGTTTTTTTATTTTTTTTTTTCTGTTTTTTAATTTAATTTTATTTTTTTTCTTTTCTTTTTTCCTATACCCCTATTTTCTCTCTCCTAATCACACTTACAAAAACTCCTCAAAAACTACACAAAAAACCCAACTATTGAGGAAGGCCTTAGTCTCCCATTAATCCCGAGGAGGCCAAGGAATCATAATTCCTTCTTAATCTGACATCCTATGTTAATATACATTACATTAATCTACCCTAATTTTATTGACTAATGGTAGCTCTATAGCTATTGGAACCAATGATGTTTGTTCTTCCTCATGCATTATATTTGGAAGGAATCTTGCTAATTAACTATTAGGTGAGAGCATAATTAACTCTAGCTAGTTATTAATTACAGTTTAGGATAGAATTAGCTTCTAGATTATGAGAATCAGCAGCTTTCCTGCTCAGAAGGCAGGACCTGATTAAGTATATAATTAACCTCTTTGAAGCATTAGATTATGTGCTTTCATGCATGAGAATCAATCTTGAATCCATGCTAAGAAACCTGCAAGTTATTTTTGTAGTCAAATATGTCGCAGGTTGTCTGTTGTGTCCAGTATAATGCAGTAGACTATACTTTTGTGGGTGTCTTAACTTCAAAAAGTTCAAGCATCTAGTAAGTGCTTCAAGAAAACGACAGAATAGCTCCGAAAGAGGTGGTCAAGTGGCCGGGATAAAGCATGATATGCGGGTTTTTCTTGTTACCCGAAAAGAAAAAAGAAAATCGCAGAATAATAATATACTTGAAACCCTGAAATTTTCTTGAAGATGGGGAGTCTGCATCATTAGCTAGCTAGCTAGCATGCAAGAGTATGGTGTTCACTGTTCAGTTTATTATAATCTTTTTGCCCGCATGGACAACTCAACTGGTCATAGAGGTAAAATTTGTCGCAAGAGACCAAGGATCGAGTCTCACCAGTACACTATGGAGTAACCTCTCAAAATGAGGGGATCCATCCACAAACTGTCTGAAAGAAAAAAAATAAGGTAGAGAGAAATAGAATTATTAAGAATAAAGAAAGAAGTGATATAAAAATTAAAATATCTTTGAGTAGTAATAATAATAACCAAGGGCCCTTTTTCATTTCCTCCCTTTTTCCTTTCGCATAACCACCGAATTGCAATTCACGGGGCACCCAAACAAACAACCAACTAAACAACCCTTAAATTGTGCCGTACAAGATTTCCTAAAAATTGCAACAAAATTTTATTATGTAGATCGAGTAGAACCAATATAGTCTACTATAGTTATGAAAGGAACGATCGAGTGGGAGAAGAATGGTTATTATATAAAAAGGTCACGAGTTTAATTCTTTCTAACACTTTTACATCTTTTATATACATACATACATACAGGGTCAAGATCCAATGCGGATGCACCATCAGGTATGCAAAAATGTACCAATTGTGTTAGAAAATGTATCACAATGAATAATGCATCAATGCACCACAAAAACGCACCACACACCCAAAAAATGCACCATACTTCTACCACTCCTAATGGTGCGTTTCCGAACATTGTGTGGTGCGTTTATGCGTACCTAATGGTGCGTTTTGTGGTGCATTTTCTAACACTATTGGTGCGTTTTTGCATACCTAATGGAGCATCCGCACAGACTGCACGTTAAGCCCTGACCGCATTTGAGTTGAATCATATATATATGGACGGGTTCAGGCACGGAAGAGGTCCCAAGTGCGGTCATGAGGTTAGATTTGCGCTGTTGATCAAATCTAGATCAACGACTCAAATTAATGAAAATTTAAAATAAAAAAAAAACGCTTATGAAAAGAAGAAGCATAAGCTAAAAATGGTGCACCTTAAGTGATAGAAACACACACCTTAAGTGTTAAAATGACACACATTAAGTCTTAATATCGCGCACCTTCAGTTTATAATAATGGCGCACCTTAAGTGATACAAAGACGTACCTTAAGAAGGAAAATCACACACCTTAAGAAGAAAAATCACGCACCTAAAGTTTTAGACCAACACATCTTCTTAAGTTTCAACAAAAAACACACATTAAGTTATCAACTAAAGAACTAACGACGCACCTTAAGCACAAAACATACGCACCTTAAGCACAAAACTTACACACCTTAAATTCCCAACTACACACACCTTAAGCACAGAAATCATGCACCTAAAGAAGGCACACGACGCACCTTAAGCACAAGACCTACACACCTTAAGCACAAACCCTACGCACCTTAAGCACAAGATCTACACATACACTTTAAATTTCCACTGCATTTTTTTTAATGTTGTTAATCTTAGACGTTGATTTTGACAAGATCAATGGCTCTCTTCTCACCACACCTGAGCACTCCAACTGATTTCTATATATAGGTCAATAATCAGGTGAGATGTGGGCAAATCCAAACCATTGATCTAGTAAATCTAGTGGTTGAAAATAAACAAAACTTTGTAATATTTATGAAAATGACCACGCTCGTTTTTTACTTGATTCTCATCCATCAAATCTTGCATATCAACCCAGCGGGGTAGCTCAAGTGGCAAGTGAGCTCTCTTTGTGGGGAGGAATTTCGGGAGAACCCGGGTTCAATTCCCACAAGTGACGATTCCCCCTGGGCCAGCTCCCGTGCCTCTCAGAGAAAGGCCCTGTAAATTTACCAAAAAAAAAATCAAATCTTTCATATCAATAGTTTAGATTTGTCTACAAATTCTTACCTGGGGAGTAGTTCTCCTATGATTATAGGATATATATAGTCTACCATACCTGCAAGAATGTAAAACAACTTTTGAATTTCTTTTTATTTTTTTATATGGCATTATAAAAATTCTTACCAACAAAAAGAAAAAGAGTCACTTTTTAACGTCTTTTAAGAAACGAAAATGGAGTTACTTTCCGGTTCGGGCTTTGGAAAGCCCGAAAGCCCACTTCTCCCTCAAGTTCTTTAAAGTTTGGGCCAAAGCTTTATCTAATCCAAAGCTGGAGCCCAATTCTATCCCTACCTATTTATTTTCTCTCCCTTACTATTAGCCTTTTTGTTATGATATACAAGCCTGCCCCTCCCAATCAAAAAGGAGTCTACCCTTTTTCTAAACCCAAAAAAAAAAAATTCCAAAAAAATAGTTGAGTGTATGAAGCATAATTCTTATATTAAAAAATTACTCTTTCCGTCTTATTTTGTTTGTCTGATTCAGTTAATAAAATTTGACTGAAGTTATTTTTTCATAATATTAAGTTTAGTATTAGTATATAAAATTTATATATTTATAGTTTTAATTATTTTCAATATCTTATTTATCTAGTTTGTTATTACAAGTTCTTCTCTTGTGAGCTATTGTGCAGGGGTGAGGAGAGAGATTGAGATTATAGCACAGCGATTAGTTGATGATGTGTCCAATTTGCACTCAATGAAGGGGACATTTTGTCTATGTAACCGGTTACACATGCATATCGTCACGGGTGTTAATTTTGTAAACAATTGCTTATTGTTAGGTAAACCTTTTTTTTTTTTTTTTTAAGGAAAGAAAGAAAACATTACGTAAACCTTCTTAATTATAATTTTTATTAAAATTAAATTTTATTTTCTAAAAAATATTGGAGGTGGCAGGTGGCAGATGGGGGCCCTTTGTTTTTGGAATATCATACATACCTTGACTTAGTCCTTGTGTCATATATGACTTACCAGTATGGAGTAGAACAAACTTTATTGGTGCGAATATGAATGTTAGCGAAAATACTTTTGATAAAATATTCATGTTTATATTCGATATAAGTGTTTATTTATGTTTGTTAACATAAATTAACAAGTTTTGTAGCTTATTTAATAAATGAACAAAGTATAAATATAATATTTGTATGCTCGTTTATTAAGAGTTCATGAACGCGTGCGTTCGTTAGTGCTCGTTTAATAATGTTCATGAGCATGTTCATTTAGTTTTTATTTAATAATCTTCATGAATATGTTTGTTTAGTGTTTGTTTAAGACTATTCGCGAACATGCTTATTTAAGTGTAATTTATTTTATTTTATTTTATTTTAAATTTTAAGATACTTATTTTCAAAAAAAATAAATAAATAGAAAAAATTAAGATAGTACTTTAACCTCTTTTTTGTTTTTGTTTTTGTTTTTGTTTTTGTTTTTTGTTTTGTTTTGTTTGTATATATAGTCATTTTGTTGTTTATTTGGTTATTGTTCTTGAACATAAACTATTTCTTATTCACAAACAAATTATGATCAAGAATTTGTACATGTGTTTGTTTATTTAGTGTTCGTGAACGTGTTCGCTAGCGTGAACAAACATGGTCACTAACGTTAATGAACACGAACACTCTAAAAATTTTAATAAAACGAACATGAACAACCTCTGTTCATTCATATTCGGTTCGTTAACAACCTAAACGCGGATAGTATATTTAAAAAGAACCATTAAAATAATTAGAATAATTGTTTTAAAAAAAAAAAAAACTTAAGGAGTAGTAATCTCATAGACTCACATCTTAGCTTGGATCGTTTGAATTTTACAATCGTCATCTCAAATAGAACCTTAAACAAACAGTTATACAACAATGATCCCTCTCGACTTTTTAAAGCACTTTAGTCATGTTTGATTGTCTAATTTAAAGTAGTCATTAACCTATTTGGTAAGATGAAAAAAGAAATTACAGCTTCTCTAAACCCTTGATATGGTTTTATATAGATCACAGTGATACTATATTTTTCTTCTAAATTTATTTATTCATATCCAGCTTCTAATGCAACATTATAAGATGATAAACAATTAATAGTATTCTGACGTTAAAAGTAAGGAAACAAACACTATTTGCCCTTTAAAAAGTCACTATATATATTACCCATAAGTAGTAATGTGTCCACTGATTTGTGGTTTACCATATGCTAATGAGTACTGACAGATTATGATCATATCATATCACGAATCCCAGAAATATAAATCAATTTATTATGCTCGAAGTTGTCAATTATTAGAGAAGTCCAATTTTCTTCGTACAACACCTCAATAATGCATCCACGTTATTAGTTTAATCCTAATGGATAAGGAGAGTTTAATTTATAATAGTAACTTTAGGTACAAGGTAAAAAGAGTAATGATGTACAGCTCAAACTCCAAGGCTAGCTTCCAAAGTGTCAACCAAGTTGCCTTCATAATTGTAGTCGTTATTAAAGGAATTAAATTTATACTTCCAAAGCATTCTGGTGCATGCAATGTCCTCCGCTGGAGAGATGAATAATGTGTACAATTACTAATTTTATTATATAAAAAATAGTCAATGAGATTAGTATGCCTATCTACTATCACATCTTGGATAAACTCCATTTTAATTTATGATCCTAATCGATAATGAATTACGTATAGGTGAACCAATCAAATTATTCTTGACCGTTTCAAATCAAAGAAGCTAAACTTATAAATTTGTAGTTACCAAATCAACATTCAATGACATATTAAGAGTTATTGACATATGCCAAGTACCTTGTGGTCTGATGGTATCACTGTTACCATTCCAAACGGAAGGTCTCAGGTTCGAGTCCCATCCCAATCAAGAATGTTGGCATTATCATGTTGTTTTAGCAGATACTATGTATAGATTAGATTGTAGTAATAAAAAAAAGAGTTATTGACATATCACATTAATTTTTAAATAATAAAAAAAAAATTTATTTTATAAAAAAAAATAGTAATAAATAAACAATTATAAATATTGTTGACAGTGATAATATTTCACCGATAAGTCTAGACATAAATAGCTTTATTTAATGAGGGTAGTTAGTAATTGTCTTCAAAACTAAGGTAGCTAGCTAATTAATTATTTGTAAATATATAGTCTGTGCATTTACACACATGATTATAGAACAAGGATGATGATGGTGATGATATGAGTTCAGTTTTTCATCATTCTAGAAGCTAAGGCTTGCAGCTCACCCAGGTCAGATTGTGAAGCTCTCTTCCGACTACTGCTTTGCATCTCCAGAAAACCATCTCCCTCTGTATTGTAAGCATGCGTCCCATAACCAGTTCCAGTTCCAGTTCCAGTTCCTCCTACCCTCCCACTCGCCCAATCATTTTCACCCTTTCTTGAATTCACATTAAGCCTGCTTTGGGCTAGCTCACCCTTTACTTGCAGCAGTTGCGCTTGCAAATAAGCCACCTACCAGATATACATCAACAAAATTATCAAGTGTTGATTGTACCCGATACTAATATATTCCACACGTAATAGTACAGGATAATTGGGTAGAGTTGAAGTCATTAATAACAATAATTGGTATATACTGGTACTACTTGTTAGGATCAAAGTGCTTATCACTACGCCAAAAATTATAGTTCACACAAAATACGCAATTTTATTGTCTTATAAACATCCATCAAACCAACATGGTTGGCGTGGTGGTTCAGCACCTTGTCCCTTAAGCATGAGGTTGGGGTTCGATCCCCACCCATGTGAATGGAGCAAACCATTTGGCCAGTCCCCTACCACTAAGTGTGCTGACCGTTGGGACGGGAGGATTAGTTCTTTGGCTGCTGGCCGAAGGGACACCTTTGGGAAAAACCCAAAAAAAATAAACATCCATCAAGTTTTCTAGAAGCAAGGTGTTGGACTTAGCCCTTTACCATCTCTGCCCAACAATCCCTTTAACCATCAATTAATAAAATTGACCTTTTACCGGGCTCTGCCGAAGACTACTGATATGTATTTAGCAGAGATGGGAGTAGTTAAGTATGGGTAGTTGGTACCTGTTGTTGCAGAGTGAAGATATGGGCGACGCAGCCATACACAGGATCTTTGATCCTTGCTTGAGCTTCATAAGCAATGGTTAAAGCTGCCTCGTAGCGATCATGGACGGGAACATTCGACAGCAGCTTGGATACATTGCTAGCCCCGAACACTTTGTGAATGGCTGCGAATTTAGCAGCCCCCAACTGCTCCGACCGGAAATACGGCGCAAAGATGCAATCCGCAGCGCACTTCCGCCGGAGAAACTTGCATGCGCCACAAGGAGAGCTCGTACCAGTTGCCATAACAGTATACTAGCAATGTATGTTAAAGATATTTGACATGAGATGAAGAGCAAGAATAGTTGGCTAGCTAACATTATATTATAATAGAGCTAGGCTGAAGTGGACTGGTTAGTTGTTGCCTGTATGTACGGTTCAAAGGGGACAATTATTGATGGCTTATATGCAATATTCATATGGAGACTAAGCATCTGTATATTGTATCAAATGTTGGTTGTAATAAATGTTAGGCATGATAGGAATTTTTCCATCTTTTTTTTTTTCAAAGCAAAACTTGCTATGAAATCAAACCAGTTTACCTTAATTCTTCTTCGATTCCAAGCTTGATGTGTCTGGATCAGTTACCGTGGGACCTGGAAGCTCGAAACCCCTCAACATATCACCATCTAGCTGGAAAATTTTGCTCTCAATTCATCAAATTATTTTTATTGTGACATTGTAACAATCCAAGCATTTATTTCTCGTGCATGCCATCAACAAAATAAAACCTACAAAAATTAATCATCAGTCAGAAATGAATAAATGATGGTGATCAAATGTGGCTAATTGTATCAGTCCATTTTGAAGGAACTAACACGAGCTACTGTTAAAGAGGAGTAACACCAATGCTAAGCATGTGAACTGTGACAACTTGAGAACAAGACAAACTAATATGCTTTAACATATAGTTTGGACATGGGAGGAGGTAGTGGCATAAAATGCCACAACAAATAGGTTGTACTCTACAGCAAAAGATCATAGCTCATTTCATCCAGTGCCTTCTTCAGTTTCTGATGATGAACCTATGCAATAAGCCAATAACAGAAAGGATTAGTCTAACATACTTCATTGAAGCTACAGTGTAAGTGCTCAAACACATTCCACACCCATGTTGCAGCACGTACCTAGGTTTTTCTAGGAATACATGATGGGAAGAAGAGTAACTTGGACTTCCTTGTTTGGTTGATTCCAATAAGACAAGTTTTAAACATGATGATGAATCTAACCTAAGAGATCATAAAACATTTTCTAATAAGGAGTAAAAGAAGAGAGTGCATTACCAGAAAATCCTACTGCCTCTCTATGTGCTGAGCTTCTCCCATGCAAACCCTGAATCCTGTGCTGTGTATTTTCTTCTTTAGTAAGAAAGCAGGTAGTGAAGTCTCAAGTCTCAACGCATGGCCTGCAACAGTGGTTCCTGGTAGGTTTCCTTGTATCACCGATTTTACAGTTCAGCCAGCTCAGCCTTGACAAACCATCACCAGCAAGCAGCCTTCACATCTCAGTAAGAGGCTTCAAGACAAAATTTAAAAAGTGATTAGAACAGCTGCATTTGCAAATTTCTCTGGGTATTCCTGGTGTGTAGTTCAATCAAATATAATATGCATTTGAACAGGTTTCAAATGGAGCAAGCGGATCTTAGATAAATGAATTGCATCCCATTATCTATAATAGTATTGTAAAATAATATTGATTGATTGATAAAATATGCAAGAACCTGAATGCGTAATCCAAGCAATGGAGAAATCTCTTTCTTTAACTTAATCATGGATCTCCCATAGGTCCTTCTCTGAGAAAGCTGTCAGCTGATGCTGAACAGACTGCCGGATGTTTGGCTTCAAGTTTTAGCTTTGGACATTGGGTATCACTTCACAAGCTGAATAATAGAAAGGTTGATGCCTTGATTGTTTAATGGAAGCTATAGCAAAGATAATACTTGGTTGCAGTATGTATATAAATATAAAATGCAGAATGATACTAGAAAACACACAAAATTAAACTAGCCATACCTCTGTCATTCTCCAAAATAGTCCCTGGCATTGATCACTGGTGTCATGTCACAGCAGAATTGCCAGGTCTTGATGTATGTTGCAGCGGCACCTGGAGAGCTGATGCATTCATTGGATAATAAGCATTCATCTGTATCTTGCATCTTCAATTCAGAAAATTAGGTTTAAAGAACCCATCTTATTAACCCAAATCTGGGATTCAAATCAAAACAAAATTTACTCTGCTACTTTCTACCTTCATCATATATTTGCCAATGTTCAAATTGTGTAGTCAATGATACTGATCCTGTTAACTTCAGATGTCCATTACTGCTTGAGGCCTTTGTAATAATGCGGAAAGCAATATGTCTTCCCCTTGGAGAAGTTCATATGCCTACTGCTTTATGCAGGCCTTCCATTGGTACTGAAGTGGAAAAGGGGAAACATCTTTCACCCCCTGAGTTTGACTTTAAGCCAACCAATTAAAAGAGGAAGGCTTGAGATAACATCTTGGAACATGACAGACAAAAGAATTGGCCGACTCTATAACAAAGGGTCTTGAGGAATATGCACACTGAAAAAGAACTTTTGAACTGATTATGACGGCTGAAAAGGGTTCCATAATGTAGTTCCAGGAAAAAATCTTAGATGCCACTACTCAAATGGTTCATCTATGGAGAAGTAGGCTCATCTAGGTTGCATCAAATAAGGCAGAGGAGGTTGCTCACCTAACTGCAAATGGTTCTTAGGTACAAACTATTTTCAGTAGCAATGATGACCTAATGGAAAAGGATTAAGTCAATGGAAAATAACATGACCATTGATAATTGAATGTGGTTTTTTCTCAATATGAATTGATTTGGGAAGAAAGCTGAAACCTTGAAGGACATCCAATTCGAGCTCAAGTTTAGGAGTATGGCCACAGTTAGAAGCTTCACAAACGGTATATCATTAGAGGTTCAGTTGGTAGAACTCCTACGTGGCATGATGAATTATCTGCATGGATGTAATAGCCTAATTCTGGTTGAGGCAGATACTATTGCCAAAAGTGCCCCAATCTAGTTAGACTATACTGATGACCTGAGAGCAGATACAAAAAAAACTGAAGAGAACCTTCCATCAGAAGAAGTCATCGAATGCCCCCTCCCGGTCACTTTCCCAGTTTTCATATCCTGCAAAATGCAATCATCAAGAGAAATCAAGTATATAATATGGTTTTTTTAAGGACATTGAAGTAAATGAAATAGACATCATTATCTAGGGAGCAATGGGAAAATTTCACAAGATTAATATGGAAAGAAAAAGTATCATTACAGGGTGGGGCTAGCATTTTTAAGGTTGGGAGGCCTAGGAGAGATATACAGATGGATTATAGCCTAATTAGGACTAACGAGTTTAAGTGAATCTAGGCAAATTGGACAGACCTGCTATTTCAGCTGCTGAAAGATCCTGAACTATAAGCTGGAAAGCTGGATCAGGGGAAGAATAGTTTGCTGATGTTGTAGCATCACCATGAGAGTCTCTAGCATGGACTCTTGAAGTTGAACTTGAGTTGGATGAAGATTTTAATATCACTTTCAGCTCTGAAAATTGATCTGAGATGCTGTAAATCATCCTGAGGCACACTAGATCATATCCAGTATTAGTCATATGGTATACAGGACATCATTCTTTTAATAAAAGCTAATTATATGTAACTAATACAATCAATTGATTATCTTGGTTGGTAAAACACCTAGCTCTTTTCAACTACACTCAATCCCAAACTAACTGTGACCTAATGGTAACAATCTAATTATAAGGAAAACTAATAATTACTTGACAGCCAGAACCAAAATTCTACCTGTTCAATGATTCTTCAAGTTGGTGAACTCTTCTTTCAGCTTTTTCCAACTTCAGACGCTTCTCTTCACTTGATTCCAGAGCTTCTGCGCATTTCTTTTCACAATCATCTGCCCGTTGCTTTTCAGATTGCAATAGAACCTGTCAAGAAATATTAGCAAAGACAACAATTTCAAATAAGCTTATAAAAAGGAAATGTTATCTTCATTGTTTTGAAGGGATACTGTGGTGGTCAACTGACCTTCAATCTTTCCACTTCTGCAGTTAAAAGACTGATCTTTTCTGTATCTTCAACAGGGACTGGAGTTTCCTGGCTCTTTGCCTCTTCCAAATCTGTCTGCAGAAAATTGATAACTTCTGTCAATGGGAAAGAAAGATAAAGACTGAGAATCTGCAGAATAAATGTTTAGTATTCTTAATCATTTCTCAAACTTCACATGAAACATAAGTTCTTCAACCTTTTGATCAAATCTATCCTTTGCTTCTTCAATTGCATATGTGTCATATTGTTCAAGTTTATCAGTTGCTTCTTTAACTGCACCTTTGTCATGTTGTTCAAGTTTATCAGTTGCTTCTTTAACTGCACCTTTGTCCTGTTGTTCAAGTTTATCAGTTGCTTCTTTAACTGCACCTTTGTCATGTTGTTCAAGTTTATCAGTTGCTTCTTTAATTGCACCTTTGTCCTGTTGTTCAAGTTTATCAGTTGCTTCTTTAATTGCACCTTTGTCCTGTTGTTCAAGTTTATCAGTTGCTTCTTTAATTGCACCTTTGTCCTGTTGTTCAAGTTTATCAGTTGCTTTTTCAACTACACTTTTGTCCTGTTGTTCAAGTTTATTAGTTGCTTCTTCAACTGCACCTTTGCCCTGCTGTTCTAGTTTACCAGTTGCTTCTTCAACTGCACTTTTGTCCTGTGGTTTAACTTTATCAGCAACTTTAACTGCACCTTTGTCCCGTTGCTTAAGTTTACCAGTTGCTTCTTTAACTACACATTTGACCTGTTGTCTAAGTTTATTTTTTTCAAGCGCACTTTTCTCCGGTTGTTTAAGTTTAGAAACTAGTTTAGCAATTGCTACTTTAACTGAACCTTTGTCCTGTTGTTCAAGTTTTCCAGTTGCTTCTTCACCTTTACCTTTGTTCTCTCGTTCAAGTTTATCATTTGCATCTTCAACAACACCTTTGTCCTGTTGTTCAAGTTTAACAATTGTTTTTTCACCTTCACCTTTTTTCTCTTGTTCAAGTTTATCATTTGCATCTTCAACTACACCTTTGTCCTGTTGTTCAAGTTTATCAGTTGCTTCTTCACATTCACCTTTGTTCTCTTGTTCAAGTTTATCATTTACATCTTCAACTACACCTTTGTCCTGTTGTTCAAGTTTGTCAGTTGCTTCTTCACCTTCACCTTTGCTCTCCTGTTCAAGTTTATCATTTACATCTTCAACTACACCTTTGTCATGTCGTTCAAGTTTGTCAATTGCTTCTTCACCTTCACCTTTGCTCTCTTGTTCAAGTTTATCATTTGCATCTTCAACTACACCTTTGTCCTGTTGTTCAAGTTTACCAGTTACTTCTTCAAGTGCACCTTTGTGCTGTTCTTCAAATTTATCAGTTGCTTCTTCAAGAGCACCTTTTTCCTGCTGTTTATGTTTAGCAATTGCCTCTTTAACTGAACCTTTGTCCCGTTGCTCAAGTTTATTAGTTTCTTCTTCAAAAGCAGATTTTTCCTGTTGTTTAAGTTTAGCAATTGCCTCTTTAGCTGAACCTTTGTCTTGTTGTTCAAGATTATTAGTTTCTTCTTCAAGAGCACCTTTTTCCTGTTGTTTAAGTTTAGCAACTGTCTCTTTAACTGAACCTTTGTCCCGTTGCTCAAGTTTATTAGTTTCTTCTTCAAGAACACCTTTTTCCTGTTGTTTAAGTTTAGCAATTGCCTCTTTAGCTGAACCTTTGTCCGGTTGTTCAAGATTATTAGTTTCTTCTTCAAGAACACCTTTTTCCTGTTGTTTAAGTTTAGCAACTGTCTCTTTAACTGAACTTTTGTCCCGTTGCTCAAGTTTATTAGTTTCTTCTTCAAGAGCACCTTTTTCCTGTTGCTTAAGTTTAGCAATTACCTCTTTAGCTGAACCTTTGTCTTGTTGTTCAAGATTATTAGTTTCTTCTTCAAGAGCACCTTTTTCCTGTTGTTTAAGTTTAGCAACTGTCTCTTTAACTGAACCTTTGTCCCGTTGCTCAAGTTTATTAGTTTCTTCTTCAAGAGCACTTTTTTCCTGTTGTTTAAGTTTAGCAACTGTCTCTTTAACTGAACCTTTGTCCCGTTGTTCAAGTTTATTAGTTTCTTCTTCAAGAGCACCTTTTTCCTGTTGTTTAAGTTTAGCAATTGCCTCTTTAACTGAACCTTTGTCCTGTTCTTCAAGATTATTAGTTTCTTCTTCAAGAACACCTTTTTCCTGTTGTTTAAGTTTAGCAACTGTCTCTTTAACTGAACCTTTGTGTCGTTCAAATTTATCAATTGCTTCTTCAAGCGCACCTCTTTCCTCTTGTTCAAGTTTATTATTTGCATCTTCAACTGCAACTTTGTCCTGTTGTTCAAGTTTATCAATTGCTTCTTCAAGTGCACCTTTGTCATGTTGTTCAAGTTTATCACTTGTTTCTTCAACTGCACCTTTGTCATATTGTTCAAGTTTATCAGTTGCTTCTTCAACTGCACCTTTGTCCTGTTGTTCAAGTTTATATGTTGCTTCTTCTTCAACTGCACATTTGTCCTGTTGTTCAAGTTTATTAGTTGCTTCTTCAACAGCACCTTTGTCCTGTTGTTCAAATTTATCACCTGCTTCTTCAACTGAACCTTTGGCCTGTTGTTTAAGTTTATCATCTGCTTTTTCAACTACACCTTTGTCTTGTTGTTCAAGTTTATCATTTACTTCTTCAACTACACCTTTGTCCAGCTGTTCAAATTTATTATTTGCTTCTTCAACTACACCTTTCTCCTGCTGTTCAAGTTTATCATTTGCTTCTTCAACTGCACCATTTTCTTGTTGTTCAAGTTTATCATTTGCTTCTTCAACTGCACCATTGACCTGTTGTTCAAGTTTATCGTTTGTTTCTTCAACTGCACCATTGTCTTGTTGTTCAAGTTTATCATTTGCTTCTTCAACTGCACTGTTATCCTGTTGTTCAAGTTTATCATTTGCTTCTTCAACTGTACCATTGTCCTGATTTTCAAGTTTATCATTTCCTTCTTCAACTGCACTTTTATCATTTTGTTCAAGTATATCATTTGCTTCTTCAATTTTACCATTGTCTTGTTCAAGTTTATCATTTGTTTCTTCAACTGCCACGTTGTCCTGTTGTTCTAGTTTGTCATTTGCTTCTTCAACTGAAACTTTGTCCTGTTGTTCAAGTTTATCATTTGCTTCTTCAACTACACCTTTGTTCTGTTGTTCAAATTTATCATTTGCTTCTTCAACTGCAACTTTGTCCTGTTGTTCAAGTTTGTCAATTGCTTCTTCAACTGAAACTTTGTCTTGTTGTTCAAGTTTATCATTTGCTTCTTCAACTACACCTTTGTTCTGTTGTTCAAGCTTATCATTTGCTTCTTCAACTGCACATTTGTTCTGTCGTTCAAGTTCATTTGCTTCTTCAATTGCACATTTGTCCTGTTGTTCAAGTTTGTCTTTTGTTTCTTCAACTGCGCCTTTGTCCTGTTGTTCAAGTTTACCAGTTGCTTCTTCAACTGCACCTATGTCCTGTTGTTTAAGTTTAGCAATTGCTTCTTTAACTGTACCTTTGTCCTGTTGTTCAAGTTTATCAATTGCTTCTCCAATGGCAAGTTTGTCTTGTTTAAGTTTACCTATTCCTTCTTTAACTGCACCTTTGTCAGCACCCCCTTTGTCCTGTTGTTCAAATTTAGCAATTTTTTCTTTAAATGCAAGTTTTGTTGGTTCTTTAATTGCAGCTTGGCCCTGAACTGCACCTTTGTCCTGTTGTTTAGCTTCTCGAACTATACCTTTGGTCTCTTGTTCAAATATTCTTTTTGCTTCTTCAACTGTCTCTCTTGAAGCCTTAAATATTAGAAAAGTATGTCAGACATCTCTGAAAACAAGGTGATTTCTTTTAAATAATAATAAAGAAAACAATATGATAATGAACCATTAGTAAAATAAATACAGACTGTAAATTGAAAAATGACTACAATTTTAGTAAATAATCAACATCATATAGCTATTGGATTCAGATGGGCTCAGATATCACCATGACACACACCAAAAGAAAAGGCAAATACCTATTATGGGGCCTCTAATGACTATAATCTTATGCCTCATGCTTGGAATATTCATTAACAGAAGAAGAAAAAATACATAACAATAGCCATGTCTTCTCTTTGAATTATTTTCATGTGGCCTCATGATATGCTGAATCCATGTACCCTATAAACTTTGCTCATGTTGCACAGAATAACTCTTTTGGTGTGCAAACGGTAACAGAGTGAAATATGAATTACCTATGTTTCAGAACTTGAGCCTTCATGAACAGATTAAATGTGTGGGCTAATTATCATTTCAAAGCAAAGCTAAGCAGACATTATCACTAAGGTAATTTAAATGGTGTTGTCCTACCTTCAGTTTTTGAAGTTCTCTCCTTGCATTCCTTCTCCTCCAGTTGCATTGTGTTACAACGGATGCCCTTACAAGTCTCCTGTAGTAGAAAATGGCTCTAATACAGCGCCAACGGGCCTGCAGAGATGATTTCCAATTAATGAGGAACAGAATTCGAGCCCAACCTCTGAACAAGACAAATCAATAACTAACTTGTATGGTAACTGCAGACTTCTTTCGATTTCTGAAATTCTTGAATGCGGCTACTGCCCGTGTCCTTCTTTGAAGAATAAGGACTGTGGATCTAATCTGCTTGTAGGATTTCCTAGCCAAGTGCGCGCGCAAATGTTTCTGGATTTTAAGAGAAGAGACCTCCCTTCTCATATTTGCATACAATTTGCAAGCAAGTTTAGCTGTTAAATGAAAGGGAAAACATGGATAAATAAAAAGGTGAAAGCCATCACAGATTAATATAGCATGTACTATCTAGATTGGAATTATGCTGAAATGGAAGCAAATGCCATCTTCTCTAACATTAAAATTTAAACAATAAAAGGAAACATCAATACAATCACGATTCTCCCCCTAATTAGCAACAAAGCTACATGGCATGTCAACATTATAGGAAAAAGTCCTCAAATTAAAGGTTCAAACCTCTGCATGAAGACTGTATAGAAATCGCAGCCCTTTGCAAGGCAAGAAAGTCTCTCCGAGCAGTACGAGTTTTAATTTGCCCTTGAATTATCTTGGCTGCACTGCTGAGCTTTTGTAACCTCTTAGCCTCCAGTTCCATCATCTCACTAGCTCGCAGAAAAACTTTTGTTTTACCAATCTGCATATTTATGAATATGAAGGAAAAGAATGACCATCTCTAGTTAGTACATGTGGTTCACAATTTGGGAGCCTATACCACATGGAGGAAAACAATGAAACAAGTGAGAACCTACAGCCCTTGTACCAATAATAAGTAACTGGCAATAGAATAAACTCCCAGTTCCCACATCAGATAGCAGGGAACACCACTCTATGCAAGTAATATCAACCAAAACAAGTTGTGATTGGATTCATACAACAAAAACAATGAACCATCCAGACTCATTCTAGATAAAACCTCAACTGATAATCAATTTCTATTGCTAAAAATGAGCAAAGCAATATCTTAAGAATCATAATCGTTTTCCCATCTTTTTTTGTTTTTCACGCCTCGCAAATTCAAAATGCCCAAGCATACTTCTGGCAGATGTTGAATATCCAAACCATATATTAACTTGCAGGTGAATACTGTCTCAATATCAAAGGATGTTTGTCTGCTGAAAATAATTGTAATTCAAACAAATACGAACCAAATACGCAAAAAAAAAAAAAAAAAAAAAAAAAAAAAAATTGGTCATCTTATATATTACATATATATAAGATTACCTGACAAGATCCAAGCCCCGCTTTTCCCAAAATCTTTTTGCAGGCATCTTTTTCATCATAACTGCCCATGAAAAAGTGAAATTAAGATGTCATATAATCCAGGTAGCAGGAATGTGAACTGGCCTAGAATTACAACACAACTGACTTTGCAAAAAGATATTCTTGAATGATGAGAACAATAACTATACTTACGTTCCTTTCAATGCTTCTGGAGCAAGAATACCAAACCGTTTAAGAAATTCAGAGAATGTTTTACGCGAAGGGTAGCCAGCACAACTAATTTTAACTGCTTCTATAACTCCCTGCAATATGGAAAATGCAACCAAATAATTAAACAGTTCAGAGTGATGGAAATTCTTTATGTGCAAATGTCAATGTGTACTCACACTGCAACGAAGTTGATGCAAAACGGTGGCATTCTCAAAAATGGAAGATTTTAGAAGATTATTTGGCTTCATACATCTGATATAATGAGGTTCAGTAGAATTTAAAACCTCCATCAATTGTTGGAGTTGTACCTTCAGCAATCAAATTGAAACAAATTATTGATAGCAATTGCTTTGATGAACAAAATATTAATGTCTACCAGAAATCTAACAGAACTGTGATTCATACTACCTTAAAGCGAGAACCGATAGACGAGAACTTGGACTTTTTAGTTGTCTCCTCAGGAGGAGGGAACAGTGTTACCATAAATGGGCACTTAGAAGAACTTAACAAGTCTTGATGTTCAGGAACGATATAGTCTTTGTTCTTTTCTAAAAATTGATCAGACTGGTATAGAACCTGATAAGATGCCAGAACAACTTTTTTCTTGACAATGCATCCAAACTAGAATATTTTATTGAAATTTTTACAGTAAATAGTCAGTGTACCTCTCCAGCATAATGAGCAATTTTGAATTCAGTACGAGCCAGTTTTGGTTTAATAAAGCGTTTGTGCTCACTGAAAGTCTGATAAAGCTTTTGTGAGAAAGTTTCATGAGTTGACTTGGGAAACATACTGGAAACAGGATAAGTCCATAAAGAAAGAGCATCAATACAAGAGTCTTTGCATATACATTCCAGATCATAAACAGAAAATAAGGCAACCAGTGCACATGACACTAAAGTTCATGAACATACCATGCTTCATCAAGAAGAGAAATGATCCCTCCAGGTTTCTGATAATAGCAATTCATGAAAACATTATGTCAACCGGTAGACTAATGTGGGTATAGTAGAACATTATGTCAAGAATAAATATATTTATCTTTAAGAACTTAATACAGGAAATCAGCCAATGATGAAAAATTGCATTAGCTCTGCAGTACTCACTACTAAATTAGAAGAAGATTCCTACAGAGAAATCAACTTCATTTTTTAATGGAAAAAGGCCAAAGAGAGATTGGTTAACTCAGGGACTAGAAAATGTATGGTGAAGTTAAATGTTAAGTCCCTTTAACAGTTCCGTTTTCACAAATGGCAGCTTGCTTAACCTGACGTCTATGCAATTTTCCAGTTAAGGGATTAGGGACAGAATAGCAGAAAAATAAATCATTCTTTTGTAACAGATTAAATGCCAAGCTATCCCTGATCCATCTAATTCCTGAATGACATTTTTGTTTAACATGTCCAACTATTTGTTCCTTTTGTTTGTTGAAATTCCAATTATTTCCTTATCATAAAAAGTATTCCATAACTATATGTCAATGCAGTTATATGTACTTCTGGCTGTGGACAGGATTTCTTGCTTATGAGTAGCATATTATTATAATGGATAAGGAATAAATATAAATACACAAATATATCAGATGGTGAAGCTTCACTACTAAAATGAAATGGAGGAACCTTTTCAATAAGATCTAGAACATCTCGGTTATCAACAAATTCTATATAGCTCCAATCAATCGCTTCTTTTTTGTATTCCTCCTGCTCCAACTTGAACACATGCTGGAATGAATCGCAGAATTTCAGTGACTTTTGACAAAGTGGATCAAAACGATTATGATACACCAGCAACAGTACCTGGTTAAAATGTTGCTGCAGCTTCTCATTTGTATAATTAATGCAGAACTGTTCAAAGCTGGAGATACCAAATAGAGTAAGTTAGAAGTCTATGAAACAGTATCTCGGTTCAACAGATTTGTTCTAGTGTAAAATCCAATACCTACCTATTATTTTTAAAACTCTCAAAACCATAAATGTCAAGAATGCCAATTAGAAACTTCGATTTTGGATCTTGTCCAATTGAGTTATTAATTTTTTCCACCAACCTATAGAGAGTCAGAAAGTGTACATCTTAGTGTCACAGTAACTTGCAACACATTATGTAAACATTGTGAACATGACAATATCAATGTTATACCATTCAAATAAGCGAGAATATATAGTCTTTGCTAATCCATCCCTACTAGTTGCCGCACCATCAGGATTGAGACTTTTCTTGATGACTTCACGGGCGATCACTGCGCGTGTCAATAGTACATCTTCAAGTGCTTGAAGGTCACACCTGACAAAAGAAATATTCCTAGTAAAATGATTTGATCATTAAAAAATAAAAGGAAAATAGTACAAAGAAATAAATATCAAAGTCATGATACATAAGAAGCTCTGATGTTGTTTGAAGATGGAATTTTGATTTCTCGTCCTTAAGAACTGCTGAGTCAGTTTCTTCATTCTTAGTAAATTCAATGTTTCCAAGATGAAGAATGGCTGCCACAACTCTAAAAATTGCTTCCTGGGATGGAAAATATAGTTACTTGCAGGCTTTAAATGCAAAACAAAAGAGCAAAAGAACAGATAAAGCGATATTAGGACAATACTTGTTCTTCCTTACTAATTCCGACAATATCCATAGCTCTTCTCGTTGCAAGATAATCATGAGTATCATGTTCACCAACTAGTTCATAGCAGTTTGATTGATTCAAGTAATGAAATGATTTAGGACTCCCAAGCTTGTATCTTTTAATTTCCTGTTAAGATTTGAAACTTTCAAAGAACATAGTTTGCTTAACCAATAAAATTACCAAATAATGAGAGATTGAGGGGTGCAGGGATCAGGAGGAAGCAGACTACCTCTTCTGGTGCCTCACACAGAATATAGAAACAGTGATAGTTCCGCTCAGGATCTGATAATTGGCAAACTCGAGATCGCTCTAGGAGATAAGTTCTAATAGCTGCTCCTGATATTCTTCCATTCATATCAAATTGAAGCTCAACAAATTTTCCAAAACGACTGCAACAATATAGCTGAATCAGACAGGGATGATTTTTTATTTTTTTTTAGAAAGTGAATGAATCAGTCAGTGATTTAAACACAAGTTTTAAAAATCTGACCTGGAATTATTATTTCTAACAGTTTTAGCATTGCCAAATGCTTCAAGTACTGGATTTGACTGCAATTTTGTAAGTAAAATCATGAGATGAAGACAAAATTTAAATGGCCAGTAAGGATAGCCTTTCAAAGAGAAACTGCAAGCTAGCAGCTTCAAAATGCTTTGCTAAAATATGAATTGAAAGCATATAAAGCTTTAAATAAACATGCAAAGTGTTTCACTAAGTAAGGAAAGCATAATGACATTATCTGCAAGATATTCACAATTTATAAACCAACTAAAAAAATTTGGGAAGGCATACAAATAATCCACCATCTGAAATCTTGTTAATCTTCTCACAGTTTAAGTCTGGCAGATATCCTGTTGGCATACTTCTGATTATTACCTTATGTTTCTAAACAGACAATGTGTGATGATACATCAAGAACAGGAAATACGCTAAATATTTTAGATAACCTCACTGATTCTTGAAATGTTTAAGGCCTTAAAGAGTTGTAAAACAGATGCTGGAAACCATTGAGCTTACCTCTAGAACTTTTTGTTCTACACTCCGCCCTTCAGACCCTTTTTGTCCTCCCAGATAGGCAAGGTAACGCATGAGCATTTTCGTAGTTTCTGTTTTACCAGCACCACTTTCACCACTTACCAAGATAGAGTTACTTTTTCCCTCATTGATCATTGCCCTGTTTTATTTCAAGTGAGTGCTGCCTCACTTTTATGAAAGAATCACACATGGACAAAAATCGACTACAGAATTACCTAAAAGCAAAGTCAGCAATTGCAAAGACATGAGGACTCAATTCGCCAGGAGGTGCTCCTCTGTATTGTTCCATCATACCGGCATCATACAAATGAGGCAGTTTTTGGAATGGATTAATTGCAATAAGAATACTTCCGGTATAAGTCTGCCAGAATGTCAGAGTATGATATAATATTATGACAGAGCCGCCCATTGCTGCAGTAATTCATAGCTTCTTCTCACAATTGTGAATACAAATGAAACAAACTAAAAAAATATAGCCATCATCTTACATAAATTTTGTTTAGCTGATATCTTGTTGACAAATTATGCAAGATCCCAGGCTCATGGAAATATGAAAGCTTGGTCATGTCTTCAACCTCAGCTTCAAGGCTATCCTCTTCTTTGAGAAAAACCTTTGATAATTTTGTTTCAACCTGGATGAATTCTATAGATCATCAAGCTAATGAACCTAGTGATTATTCTGCTGGAAATAACATTTCCAGTGCAATGAGATGGCATTCAAAGACTATAAGCATGACTGAAACACCGAATTCAAAAGAGAGCAGAAGAATAAATGAACATCCAGCTCTCTTCACAAAAATATCCTTCACTTCCGTTTTGTTCGATGTTTTCCCTCCTACTTTTGCTGAATATTAGACAAATATTCCAATACATCACTTGATGCATTTCGGAGTTTGTAAGATAAACGACCATAACAAAAGTTTAAATTTCCCTAATCAAATCACGATCAGAAGCTTGATATACCTTCTTTCCATCAGATGTTTCGACCTCAACTTTATCTCCTTTAATATTCGTCACTTGTCCTTCAACATACGAAACCGATGGCTCCTCGACCCAAACCCGGGAACCTACTACGATTTTTACTTGGGTTCCCTGCACTGGGATTGAGACTCAATCAGAATTGTGAATCTAAAAGCGTACACTTATCAATCTACTAAGAAACAAGTGCAAACGCGATCGAGATACAGAAAGAAAAATACTCCATGTACTCCCAACTTTTACTCCCTCACGAATCCATAGTATAACTCATAAAGAAAACACCAAAAAAGATGCATCATAAACCATGACAAACGTATATTGGTAAACAATTGAAAGAGAGACAAAAACATACCATTTCAACTACATCGAACTTACTTTCTCCATTACAGCCTTATCGGTGCAACACCGTCACCCGAATGTCGAAATAACCAAATCGGAAATTTGAGTGATCGGTGAGAATTTAAGCGGAAAAGGTTGGATCCGATCGATAAGAAAGAGACGTCGACCGGCGAGGAATAAGATCAATGGCGGAGAGGATACGGTGTAGTTAGGGAATGGGAGTGATTAGGAGACGATCGCGCTCGGTGTAGTATGTGTCGTATGTTGCAGACATTTTTGGCGGGGGAGAGGAGAGTGGATTTCTAAACGGCTTTATATAATTTTGCATTAATAAGGATAATGATAAATTTTACTTTATTTTTTAAAATATTTTATTTTAAATTTATTTCTATTTTTAGTAATTGAATTTAATTTTGATCATCAATTAAAAATATGTTGTTTAATTTTAAATAGGATTAAAAGTGATAATTTTAAAATTAAAAATATCACTTTTAAGTTTTAATAATTGATTGCCAAAGACCTTATGGTCAAGTGGTGCCTGGTATACACTCTCATGTGGAAGGGAGTGGGTTCGAGCCTCAGTTGAGGCATCTGTTGATTTGTGCTTTAGTAGGTTTCTATACTACTTTGTAGATAGAACTCAAAAAAAAAGTTTTAATAGTTGATTAGTAAATTTTGTCTATTTAAATAAGTGAGAACAATATAATAATACAGTAAAATTGAAATTATCTCAAGAAAACGTTATTATTACTCTTTGGTAGTGGTACGTACAATAATATTTACTTCATTAGTTTTGTTTTATATGTTTAGTTGGTTAACAAATTTGATATGATTCGAATTAGGGAAAATGAAACTTTTGCCTTATGAATTGTTTCACTTTTAAAAATTTGGTCCTTATAAGTTAATTTAAACAAATTTAGTCCATTAGTTGTTGTCCATAATATTTTTATATAGTGTTATATAATTGTCAAAATCTTTAACATATCGAGTTATTTGCATTATTTAGAATTAATATTCACTTTTAAAAATAATAAGAAAAAAGTCAAATAGACTCTTGAACTTTAATCAAAAAACTCAATTAGGTCCTTAAACTTTCAAAACTTACAATTTAACTCATAAACATGTTATTTTGAAGCATTTAAGCACAAAAACCGACTGATAACCTGTAATTATAGGTTACCTAAGGTTCCATAGACCTTTCCTATACTTTGGTGATTGGACAATCGTCGGTCGTGTTTGGAGGAGGCAACCAATTTGTATGCCTTCTCCTTTGCCTGAGAAGGCGACCAAGTTGGTCATCTTCTCCTTCGCTTGAGAAGGTAGACCAGTTGGTCGCCTCCTCCAAACGCTACTGGCAATCGTCCGACCGCCAATGATTATTGCCGGAAAGTGTAGGAAAGGTTGCCAAAACCCTAGGTAACATGTAATTAAAGGTTATCAAGTAGTTTATGAGCTTAAATGCTTCAAGATAACATGTTTATGACTTCATCTTCAGTACTTGTCCTCTTCTTTTTTTTTTTTATTGGTAGTGTGTCATGTGCAATTGGATTACTAGTGGTAGCATATCATGCAATGAGAGTATGGTGTAAGAAGTTTTAGGTTTGTCTTGTTGTGTATATGGTTGTGATCTTAATTAGTTGTAGTATGAACTATTTATCTAGCAAATGTCTATTGATATTTGGCAGTGTTAGTTTTTTTCCTACACATGTTTCATAAGTTGTGAGATGTGTGTCGTAAATTATCGTGTGAAAGTATATATTGTGAACAAAATATTAATATTTGTTATATTTATATAAAATACTTTGTAAATAAATATATAACATATTTTGTATTATAACTTTGATATTTAATTACAAGATAGTGTAAAAAGAAGACAATAATTATATAGTGAGTATAATTAATTAATGAATTTGAAGGTAAAGACACTTTCAATGGTAGAAAATAAAGATAATATAATTAATGAAATTATATCTCTTTTTAAAAAAAAATTATAATGAATATTTTTTTTTTGAATAAAGGCATTATAGACATCTAATTCTAAATTAATTAAATGCATATGTATTATTTTTTGTTGCAGCTACTAATTTATTTAATTTAATAAGAGTAACAAAGTGGAGTACTTACTTTTCATCGACAACAATGAAGTCATTGATTTTTTTATTTCATTCGTTGTTGAGACAAATTGTTTTGGGAGTTTGTCAATAACAATTGCTACAATTGTTGTCAAGTAGAGGATATGATGATAATAAATAATTCGAAATATATGGCTACAATAAATATTGTTATAATGATATAGTAAAAATTAACTTACAAATTTCTTCAAAAGTTTCTATACATTGATAACATTTTGAGAATGAAGTGTAAACTTCTTCAATTGGAGCCAGTGGGATGTCAACATTATTTGGAAAATGGTCTTACCGTTTTAGATGAGTCGCACATGCCTAACAATGATGTAAGAACAATTTTAATTTGTTCGATAAAAAATAATAGTACAATATTTGTAAAGTAATGCACAATTGTGCTATTATAGAAATACGTACAAAAAATGTTAATACTATAATGATCTAAATCATTCCAATAATGCAAACATAATTGAAATATTGAATATTGTTCTAAATAATCAAAAGAAGATTAATTAAACAAAAAGAAAAAAAAACTTAACCTAAATTTGAAAAAAAAAAACAAGAAAATGATTTTCTATGTTCCGATTTATAATCTTTGATGCTCAACTTTGAATGTTATGTATTTAGTCAGATAAATTATTTGACTAAAGTTTATGTTAAATTTTATATTGTATTTTAAACATATTTGTAGTATATATGTTTAACAATTATGCCAACTCTGATTGGGATGAATTTCGAACTTAAGACCTTTCTAATATAAATTAATGAGTAAGTTAAAATAATAAATAGTTAACGAAATATTCTGTTACCAAAGTTTATTCTAACGGAATGCAAGGTTATTTAAAGTAAGAAAATAATATAATATATAGAGGATAAATAAGGAAAATCATTTTTAAAATACTAAAATAAAAATAATATGAACCATTCATTTTAACAAACAATTACACCAGCATTTTTTTGTTTCCGTAAGGGCCTAACTTTATTAGCACTTATTAGATTTGTAGAGTAGTATTTTATATGCGTCATGCGCAAAATATAGTTGAAATCTTAATTATATTAACATATTTTTTAAAAGAGTTAATTCTATTTTTTCAAAAAATAAACATAAAAAATATAGTGGGTCAATCCACTTTAATTGAATAAACAAGATCGAAATGCCCTTGTATTTAATGCCATTTCGACGATTTTGTTGACGAAAGACCAAAAATGGTCATGTCAGAATAATACTAAGACTAAAAAGTGATGCTTTGATAATTTTTTATTTTTTTTTATAAAAAAGACTAAAAGTTGACTGTCACCTATTAATCTAGGATGAAAAATAAAATTAACTCTTTTTTTAAAAAATAATAGTATCTAATTTTTTAATTCACAGTTGTAGAATTTATATTATATTAAAATATAGTTGATCATTTAAAGTAATAATTTTAGATATTATAAATTACTAAATATAATTATGATAACATATAATTAAAATTTAAATGAAATTGAACTTATTTCTTAGAGTATATTACTCCAATATATAATGTCTACATATATTATTACAATTGAAGAATAAAAAAAAAAAGATATTGTGTATGCATGTGCATGGTAAATTGGTAATAATAATGCAAAAGATAGCAAAAGTTATAACGGTAATGATATTTTTGTTCAAAAATTTGTAGAGTACAACTCATATAGCATAATGTATTAAGAAATTAACAAAAAATGAATATAAATCAGAAATATTACATGAATTGAGACTTATTGGTCCTGTTTAGTAACATAGTTAGCTTATATTCAATTTTGACTTATTTGACCACTATTATCTACTTGGCTTGGTTAAACAATCAATATAAGTGTTTGATTAATTAGTTTTTTGCAACCACTTATTGCCCCAAAACATTACAATTCAAAAAATTGCTCAAAACAGTTTTTTCGATAAGCTTTAAAAAAAACAGTTTTACATATAAATTATCTATCAGTTAACAGTTAATTTACTAAATACTTTCTTATAATTAACTAATATTATCAACTAGTCAAATCAATCATTAACTAAATTAACTAATAACAACTATTGATCAAACAATCCATTATGTTTTTAGATTAGATTTTACTTTATACTTTAGTAATAGTTCTAAAAGTTTTGGATCGATTGGCTCAACTACTTGACACGTACGTTGTTAGATTACCTTACATGTGCGCCATGTCTTGCCGTATGGCCCAAGGTTGGATGGGGAGGAGGAGCTCAGTCATGGCCGCGTGATTGAATTTTGAACATTTTAACAAAAGAAAATCTTTTTACTCTTTATAGTATGGTATGGTTTAGACTTTATACACACTACGTTATATTGTATCAGTTTTCTAAAACCAAAGATTTTTATAATATAAGAAATAAAGAATTCAGCCAGTCAATAGTAGAGATTTTGAATTTTCCAAATACACATCTAATTAACACTCGTACCTCATATTTGACTAATATATATAGATTATAGAGTATATTTTGTGTATTACTAGTTTGGGTTAAATCTACGTACGCTAATCTTATATGACAAATTGTTTTACTGTATTGGAGTGATAAAATAGTTTTTTTTTTCTTATATTTATATAAAATAACAATTTTAATCGTTGAATTATTAATGTAATCATTAATAAATTTCTCTTTTAAATTTTCAGAATGACAATTTTGGTCTCTCGCTCTTTATCGACCTATTAATGAAGACTTCAATATAATGACATTTTGGAATTGCAAATTACAATTCTGTCTATGTACTAAGTAGAGGCTCTATACATGTAATATAAACATTACATACTAATAGAAGATGATGAAAGGGATGATCTAGTGATGGAGCATGATCCTGGTATCAAAACGTCATGAGTTTAATTATTGCTAAAATAGTTGAGTAAATCAATAAGTTGCCCTCGTCCCAATTTGATGATTTTAAAAGTTTTTTGAGTGACAAGGAAAATCGACTGTCACTACCTGTATGGATGTACGTTAAGTAAAATAATAATAATCTGCAGCTGCAAATCACATTTGAGTGGTAATTAAATTGAGTTAAAAGTATTTTGGGTGACGAGAACAACCCATAATTATTATCCAATTGTCTACATGTAATGAGGTAACCCACCTTGTCACTTTACGTCACTAAAGGATTACAAAGACAACTTGGAATTAACTATCAAACCAACAAAAATAACTAACTTGGTTACCTTAGTACTAAGTATTTTGAGGATTGTGATTAGCAATAATAAACTAAACTCAACTAAATACTAAAGTTTTCCTAGCTAGCTCCCACCCTGACTCGTTCAATCTTCAGTTTCTGTCTAAAACCCTTTGCGGTCAACAGTCCAAGCTCTTACGAAGTCGCAACATATGTAACCAAGAAAATTCATCCCACTCAACGCGATTATTCACCAACACATGTATATATACACATACTATACATACACACATGACACATCTATTTATATATCCTCCATTATCATATATCTCCATAAACATCATAAACTAACACAACAACAACGTACGACAGATCGAGCTGATAAAATTAAAGATGGCTGCAGCAAGATACGCTATTCCCAGAACTGTTCTAGCCTTACTTCTTGTTGCTGCGACGATGATGAGCATTTATAATACGACATGCGAAGCTACAAGGGTTCTTGATGAAGACGAAGAAGAATGGATGAGGAAAGAACAGCCGCAGAAGCCGGAGCTTCTGTTGGCTTCTCTCCAGTGGCGTGATGTTACTCCGCCGGGATCAAATCCCGGCACGAATGGCGCCACTCTCGGCACCAAAAACTTCGCCGCCGGAAATACCAACACCCATGATCATCACGGCCGTCGCCCCCCTCCGGCTTCTTCTTCCGCCGCCGCCGCGGCGTACCCGCGCCACTCCATCCAATTCGGCGTCGCCGAGGATGCTTCAAGTTAAGGCCTCTCCCGCCGGCGGCGGAAAATATTGGCAACCACTTCCACAGAGATGTACAAGAACTAACTTACCTATTTTTAATTTATGGGTTTCCTCTTCACCCAAAACAGAACTTCCTATTTTTTTCCCCCAAAAATTAGATTCTTTATTTTAACTATTATCGAACATATTACAAGATAGAATTAATTTAATATATTTTCTTTATTTGTTATAGTCCACTAGAGTTCAATCTTGTGATCTTCTTAAGCTACAGAGGTGTCAACATAATTTGCTTGGCTAGATTCTTTATTTTATTTCCTAGGAATTGTATAAAATAAGGGGATGCTAACTTATTATTGTGTATATCTGTAAAATTGTAAATCTATAAATATTTTATTTTATACCATTTTTTTGTTGGAACTTTAAATTTTCTTTTTATATAGTTTTTAAATATAAATTTTTTTTAAAAGAATAGAGTAAAAACTAGAATTATTCGTATAAAAAATTTAATTTTTGGGTACATACACATAAAATCTTAAATGTAAAAGGAATTAACAAACAAAAGAAAGATACACAAAGTAATGTTATATTTGGTTCTCCAAACTTGTTGGAATGCTTCAAACTCTACATGTGCATCTAACTTTAACTTTTGGATCAATACAAAAATGAAAAAAAAAAAAAAAAAAAAAAAAAAAAAAAAAAAAAAAAAAAAACTTTGAATACTTCAACGTGTAGGTGTGGTGTGTTATATAAGGTTTATCTTACATTATGTATTTGCAACTAATATATTTTATACTTGCACTTAGCAATTTGTGTCTGCAAATAAATTGATGAAGGCACATAATTAACATGTTAACTACACATAACATCGTAACTACAGACACATAATATGTTAATTACAAACACATAATCTAAATGTAATTTTGGACGACCAGAGTCCACAATGCAAGGTAGGTCATGGTTCATTGTATAATTTACCGCGGTGTCTTGTGTCGGATCCGAAACTAATATTTCAATCATCCCATCAATTCAAATTTGTTGAAAAAAAAAAAGAAAAAAGAAAAACAAGACCAAGAACAAAGACAAAAATGAAAGAACACAAGTTTTACCTGGTTCAACAATATGTATACTTCTATAGGGACAAATAAGTTGTTTTTTTTTTTTAATTAGTTGTGATAATAATTCATCCAATGTTACAAATATCATATATTTATATGTAACCCTAACTTATGGTACCTCCACCATCAAGGTTCAAATATATGACCACCCATTTAAAATGGTAAGCGTAGTCTATCACACTACATGTAAACCCACAACAATTTTAAAGAAGAGAAAAGCAAATGAAGTGTAAAAGAATTCACATGATTTTATTCCATTCCTCTAACTATTTCACTTATCTTTTATTATATATGTTCTTAGCCAAGCACCTTGTGCTCAATTGGCATGTAGTGGCCACCCTCATATGGGAGGTCATGAGTTCGAGTCTCAGTGTTGGAGATCTCGAAATTGACTCTTTGTTCTTCAACAGGTTGAGAAAGTATAGATGAACAGATACTACAATGTAATAGGGTCAGTTGTATTCAAAAAAAAAAAATATGTTTTTAATTACGTAAATGTGTAACTAATTATGCTAAGATAGATCAAGAATGGTGGGCAACATGGGTTATTGATCGAAATGTTATTGTAGATGGATATTATTTGTATAATTTGATTCTTTTACTTCTAATGGTTATGTATGATATGATGGCATTTCTTGCTGATAATTTATGATATGATTTTTTTTTAATAGACAAACAGTACGAAACTACCATATATATAAATAAAACAATCAATTTCACCCTTAGAGTGTCTGAATGGATCGACACATGATTATTGGTCCTGTTCAATCATACACATTATATTAAGAAGCAAATTCATGCACCGATTGGATGACTAGCTATTTGCTGACGTGGTTGGTGTACGGCTTGATCTACATTTATTTAAGAGAAAAATGACGGTTTTAGTCAATTAGTTATGTCTAAATTGTAATGTTGAGATTATTGAATGTTGAGTTTATTGTAATGTTGATTACATGAGAATACCTTTTTAATCTACAATTTAAGCATAATTAATGGACTAAAATTGTCATATTCTCACTTTTCTTTTTTAATTTCAAGAAAATCAAATTTCTTAGTCTCTTTATATATTTTATTTTTCACACTTTGAGAAATATATAATATGAATTTCTATATTACATTCACATATCTTTATTATGTAAGAGTAATTAAGTCTTTATATATACTAGTTATTTTCAATAATTTATTTTCTACCGATAAATAATATAATCAATATTTCAAGTAATTTTTTTTCATAAAATTTAAATTCAATTCATTATATTTTTAATAAATTAAATCAGTTGAATCGTTTATCAGGAACAAAATTTTCAAAATTCTTATCGCATTGCGATTTTATCATGTCCCATGTTAACAATATGGTTATTCTCAATGTGTGGTGGCTAACTGATTGACGAAGGAAACCTGTGATTAGGACCCAAAAAAAAGTGTTTAACAAAGTTTTGACTCATCTCATTAATAGACTTAACTATTATTGCACAATTCAAGGGGAATCTCTATATATTAATCTCTAGCGTGTTTTTGTTGAAATTTGGTACGTCATTGAATCAGAACATTTTAATAATAAATAAATTAAGCGTACATACACAGGAATATATTTTATTGAATTAGAACAGTTTCGGGTCTGGTCATGAGTCATGACTGCCGATTTAGTCCTCGTGACCGCGGAATTGTGTCATCCTCATCAGCTTTTTTGTCGCTTAAAATTTAACAAATCTGATAATAATAAGTTGAAGATTAGTGTGATATAAATTGAAGCATGTGTACTCTAAAAAAATAATAATAAATAAATTGAAGCATGTGTTGAGATCTAAAAGTGTTAGAGTTAGTTTACACATTTATGTTTGTTTATATATTATATGTTCAACACGCGATCTCAAGTGTGCGAGTTGATTACTTTTTGATCGGCTCCAAACAACATGTGGACCATAATATCTTTTGCATCGAGTAACGCAGAGATTCGAATTCATGACCTTTAATATAGGATTGACTTTGATACCAAATTGAAGTATATGCTCCATCACAATTAAAAGTTTAAACTAATAGTTGAAATACACATTTATATATATGTTTGTTTATATATTATATGTTCAACACTATAAACATACATCTCCAGATCTCCTATATAGAATCCTAATCATATGAGAACTATGTCCCCAAGTGAGAACGTGAGGACAAATCTAAACCATTGATCTGCAAGATCTGATGGATCGCGGATGAGAAATCAAGTAAAAAATGAGTGGGGTCATTTTCATAAATATTATAAACTTTTAAAATGAGCGGGGTCATTTTCATAAATATTACAAAATTTTGTTTATTTCAACCGTTAGATCTACTAGATCAATGGTTTAGATTTGTCTTTACGTTCTCACTTGGGACATGGTTCTCACCTGATTAAGGACCCTCCTATATATATATATATATATATAGACATTCATAATTACATTTTATTGGTAGAAAATTGAAATCAAACTCAACCGTCGATCAAAACTTTTATTTATTTTTATTAAATTTGATGTAATTTGGGACAAAATACAATATAATTAATGATATTCGAGTAATTTTCTCTAACTTTGAAAGAGTAATTTTTAACCATAATATATAAATTACATTTATATATAGGCAAAAACTTGTGTGAGACTATTTCACGGATAAAGTCGGATCAAGATAAAAATATAATACTTATATTGAAAAATGTAATATTAATCAGTAATACAATGTTTACTACTTATATGAGAAAATGTAATAATTTTTAAGAAAAATGTATTAATTTTATATCTTGATTTAAAAATTTTACATTTTCCCTCAAAACGTATTACATTTTCCCTTATGAAACAAAAATACTTGTCAACATTACTTATAAAAGAAAGTGTAATACTTTTGATGAAAAATGAAATACTTTTACATTTTGATGTAAAAGTATTTCATTTTTCATCAAAAGTATTACACTTTCTCTTGTAAGTAAGAAACACGTTATTCTTAATTAGTATTACATTTTTCAGTATAAGTATTACATTGTTATATTAACTGATCGACTCGACCTGCCAAAACAAGTGTGACCCTTATATATAAACCCTAAAAGTTAATTAAAAAAGTAAATCATAAACATAAACTATAAATATTATACCTTAGACAATAAAAAAAAATGAACATGGAAATATCAAAATTCTCCTTTTTTTTTTTTTTTTTTTTTTTTTTTTTTTTTTTTTTTTTGTCGTCGTCTAATGAGCACCACAAAATTTCTCAAAATGAAAAAGTAGCACGGGCTCAGGCCGTGCGACTTTCTATAGACTATTATTATTACTACCTATACGACCGTCAATAAGCTTATAATCCTACCCACCAATTTACGTCAGTCACAGGAAAACTTATACCAAGTCCAATTCAAGTTAACGCGGCAGTCATTCCATCTTTTTTAATCAGTGTATACTTTTCCTTTGTATATCTATAATTTAATGAATTATTCTAAAACATATATGCATGAAAATCATTGTAATAAAAATAATAGTCGATCAATTGACCTGCAGTTGCATTAGCCGTTCGATCAGTTACCGATTAATTTCTCAAGTTATTGAGTTATTCTTGTAATAATTTAGATTATAAGACGGAGTGATACGTAGTTTTAACATTCTTTAAAAATCAAATGAATTCATAGAAATGTGGGTGAGGGTATTAATTTGATTAACGTTAGAAATAATTAATGAGGCAAAGTTTGATAGTTTTAAGGAGTTGATCTGATGACTTGTTCAAGTTCTATACTTATAATTTTCTTACTATATTATATCCTTCCGGTCAAAATGCAACGGTCAGCCCGTAACCCTAAAACCAGTTAATGTACTAACGAACAAATCAAAGTCATCGTATCTTCCATGTCGCCACGATGCCAGCTGCTTATAAAACTAGGCAGCTCTTCGCATTTTGTTTTACCATAAAATTCATCATCATCTTCATCAACCTCTGATCTGGTCTATCTGAGTTCCAAATCCATCTGAATTATCATAAACTTGTTCTTTAATTTTCAGCAGACAAGATCGATCCAAAAGACAATGAGACATCAACCTAGTATTAATGTTCCAGCTTTTGTTTGTTTGATTCTTCTTGTACTGAGAATCCAGCCTTATGAAGCCTGTAGAACAACCCATCTTTTGCTTCCATCTCTGCAATGGCGGCCGGTTACGCCGCCGTCGACCAACCCCGGGCACAACTCGGTCGGCACGGTGAGTGAGCAGAACTTTGCGGCTGAGACGACGACTATGCCGCCGAGAAACCACCTCTTGCTTCCTTCTCTGCAATGGAGGAAGGTTACGCCGCCGTCGACTAACCCCGGGCACAACTCGGTCGGCACGGTGAGTGAGCAGAACTTTGCGGCTGAGACTATGCCGCCGATCAGAAAGAACCCATCAGCAAACCACATCTTGCTTCCTTCTCTGCAATGGCGGAAGGTTACGCCTCCGTCAAGCAACCCCGCGCACAACTCCGTCGGCGCCGTTAGTGAGCAGAACTTTGCGGCTGAGATGCCTCGGAGAAAGAAGCCTAACCACCTTTTGCTTCCTTCACTGCAATGGCGGCCGGTTACACCTCCGTCAACAAATCCTGCCCACAACTAGGTTGCCACGCCGCATGCACCAAAACTATATATGCATATTCTTTTATATATTATATTCTCTTTTCTTTTGTTCAATTTTGTTTTGTTTTGTTTTTTCGAAATTAATTGATTATTACGAAGAATGAATAAGTAGTCAGTATGCTCAAAACATGTATGAGCAGCTGTGTATGATGATTGATGACCAGCATAGTCATGACTGATCAATAAAATTGAGGCATTTTTTTACGTATTGCATGCATGATAGTTAATATTCAAAATTGCATGTCTTTAATTTCATGATAACTTAATGAGATATGTTGAAGTTTCTATATGTTTTTATATTATATTGTGTAATATATATTCATTAGGTAAATCAGCTAGTATAAAGCAACTAATTCAATCATAGCTTAAAGTTTATTGAGTGTTATGAGATACGGAGTGTGTGTGTATATATATATATATATATATTTCCCTACATCATTAACCTAATCTTTTTATATTTAATTTCTACATTAACACTCAATTAAGGGGAAACAAAAAAAAAACGTAATGTAGTACAGTGAACAATTGTAACTAGCAAGCAGCTTGCAAAGTGCAATGTGCTTTGCATGGTTGCAACACTTTTAACTTGTTTTTTTTTCTTGCCAATATACATATACCACTTTGTATTTGCATATGGACAACTTTTGCCTTTTCATTGCCGAGCTAGTGGAATAAAGGAGCTAATTACATGAAAGAGAAATATCTTCCATTAAGAATACCCATAAGGTCACTACATGGATAAATTATCTTTGATCAAATTACTTCCAAAATATGACATTATTCGAATGGCAATTTATACTGTGGAACCTAGTCCAATATACATAATTTGACTTCATAAAGTACATAATTAATGTTCTTAATGCACAAAATTACATAATTGAAGACACATAAATACTTAACATAATATACATAATTCATGTTCAAATGCACATAATTTATGTTCATTATATCGTATTGATGTGTATGTGTATTATGAACATGAATTCTGCACGTTATAAAGCCAAATTTTGTGTATTGGACTAGGGCCCACTATATAACGATTGTATTCAAACTCAAATGTACCTATACATTCCAAAATGATAAAGCTGTCAAAATGGACTTAATTCATCGAGTGAACCCGCGCAACCATCTAATGAGGTACGGGGTAGGGAGCTTTGGAATTTAAAGGCCAGCACCACCCTGTCAGCCTTCTCATGAATCTCCGGGCTATTACCAGTCAATTATATTATGGATCATGATCTATATTGTAAGGTGAATCTTTTAATATATTAAAGTTTTATTTGTATGTAATATACTAAAAATCAACATTTAGGGTGCGTTTGGTTCGCACATGGGAATCGAAATCGGAATGGGTATCAAATACTTGGTAAGGGTAATGGGTTTTGGTGAAAGTATTTAACATGTTTGGTAGTTGGGTGGAATGGGAATGATTATTAATAATTGGGGAAGAAATGAGGAAGGAAAATGAAACCCTTATTTAATAAGGGTATGGTTTTCTCATTAATGGGGTATTCCAAACCCATAATAACATTCTCAAAACCTATCAACCAAACACTAGCAATTACTTTCATACACATTCCTTATGCCTAAACCCACCAACCAAACACACCCTTAAAAAATAAACTTAATAAACTAAAAATAAATATGTATGTCAGTGGCGATATTGACCATAGTCCACAGTATCATGATTGCCCATTACCTTATTAGGCTTAGTTGTAATGGGTAAATTATACCATGCACGACGGTGCACATAGCAATGTGCACTACGTACCTAAACAACGTCGTTTTGAGCATTGCAAACTAATCTTTCATTTTTTTGGAAATCACGTTTCCAGTTTCGTCCGGTCTCTGTATTTATGTTAATATTCTGTGTATTCCAGGCAATCATTCTGGGTATTCTAGGCAACCGTTCTGTATATTCTATGCAACCGTTATGTGTATTCATGTTAGTAACACATGTTGTGATGTGTTTGTGCATTCGAATGTTTAAGAGGATGAGTTCTGTGTATTTTGTGTCAATATTCTGTGTATTCTGGGCAAACATTCTGTGTATTCTAGGCAAACGTTCTGTGTATTCTATATAATGATTATGTGTATTATAGATAATGAATTCCCTAGAATCATTCGCGTCCACTTACATCTGTGTATTTTGTGTCAATATTCTGTGTATTCTGGGCAAACATTTTGTGTATTCTAGGCAAACGTTCTGTGTATTATAGATAATGATTATGTGTATTATAGATAATGAATTCTCTGGAGTCATTCGCGTCCGCGTCCACTAACATCAAAACGACGTCGTTTTACGTATGTGCACATTGCTATGTACACCGTGGTGCAGGGTATAACGATTGGTTGTAATGATAGTATAAATAAGGCGAGGAGGCCCAAGAGTATCAAATGTAGTTATAATCAGCCCAGCCCACCATTTATTCTCACTAGGCAATACTATTTTAAGCGGATTGATTCAATCAACACCTTTTACTTTTTGTTTCACACCGTAACTTAACGAGGCGACGACTGATTCAACTTCTTATTAAACCTTCCCAGTCAAACTGCAAACGGTCAACCACTCAGCTATGCTTCGAAGCTCATACATATATAAGCCTCCTCCTCTTCCCTTTTCTATTCATCATCACCTTCAATTCATCTCAATCCTCTCATCATCTATCATATAATACCCCAAACTTCTTTAAAATTAACCAGCTAGCAGACAAGAACAGATCGACAATGAAACATCAACCTACGAGTATTGTTTTAGCTTTTGTTTCTGTTCTTCTTCTACTCACCGTCAATCCTCTTGACGCCGTTAGATCGGTTCCTCGTGACGGCGACGGTGAACGGGTGTGGATGAAGAAGAAACATCTCTTGTTGCCATCTCTACAACGGAAAACGGTTTCCCCTCCGGGCGCAAATCCCGGCACCAATAACGCCGTTAACTCCGCTACGCTGGGCGAGAAGAGCTTTGGAAGTTTAAGGAAACATGTTTTGTTACCGTCTCTGTGGAAACCGGTGGCCCCTCCGTCGTCGAACCCCGGCACCAACTCCGCTCTCGTCGGAGCAATGAACTTTGTGGCTGGGTTGCTCCCGAGAAAGACAACGTCGTCGTCGAATAATCTTTTGCTTCCGTCTCTGCAATGGCGGCCGGTTACTCCGCCGTCAACTAACCCCGGGCACAACTCCATTGGCACGGTGGCTCAACAGAACTATGCGGGTGGAAAACGGCAGCTTCCGTTATCTCAGACGGCTAATTGTTAATATTAGAAGAAGAATGTCGTCGATCATTTTTGACGTTAATTCCAATACTAACGAACTGATGATTACTAGATTGTATAGTAGAATTACACACAATCTTTCATTCTTTCATTCTTTAATCAAAGCCTATTCTTTCATTGAATTCAATCGAGTATTTGATCAGTGTACTCTAAACATGTATGCAATATGTGACTACATGAGCAACAATGCTATATATGATCTAAAATGGTGACGTTTCTTGTAATGAAAAGAAACTGTACCTGTCCGTGCCGCTCCATGAGTCAATTATATTCACCGGCGCAATCTAATGTGGGAATCACTACATGTCATTCGAGCAGAAGTATACATGCCATTTGACTTTGATAGAATAAACATGTATACGGGCTTTAGGGGTTTGATTTTCTAGCTCTCTAAAGAGCCAATAAACAAATATTCTTTTGCTTTACTATTTATCGTTAATTTGCATTCTTGCTTACAACTTAGAGATCAAGTTGATGATGATGAGCCTGGAGTTAAAAATAACTTCAATTTGATCTAAGTTTTTGAAGATTACTCAAGCACCATCTTGATTAGCAAGTGTCACTTGAACACAATGCCTAGTTATATTTGTTTGTGGACTAAAATTGACTACCCAAAAAAATCTAATTAAATCAAAAGTTAATATGAATTTAGTTTTAACCAAAATAACAACATGTAATAAAACACAAATCACACAATAGAATTAAATCGCACTAGAAAAGAAAAATCTTGACTCAGATAAGAAATTAAAATTGTTGGCCAAAATTAATCTTGTGACATTCTGATAAAAAATTATGTTTAACTCGATTATTTTCAGAGTGTTTGTTGGAATTTTGATTTTATAATTCTATTACAACGACTAAATATTATAATAACTTAATCAATTCAAGTAGCATATATAGCGTATAAATGGGATGATGAGTCAATTACTGCCCAAGGCCGCAGAGATCAGTCATCGTCACACATTCCTGTCGCCTAAAGTTTAACAAACATTATATTCGTGATTCGACAACGACGTTGAACCTCAGTTCCTGGCATATATACATTTCCAAAAAAAAAAAAAAAAAAAGTCTTATATTTCCAATACCGTAAATGCCCCCAGTCAATCCTCCCGCCAATTTGCAGCATTCACAGGAAA
The DNA here is from genome assembly GCA_003576665.1 of Ipomoea trifida. Lineage (NCBI taxonomy): Eukaryota > Viridiplantae > Streptophyta > Magnoliopsida > Solanales > Convolvulaceae > Ipomoea > Ipomoea trifida. The sequence goes on along the minus strand of CP025647.1, from coordinate 26,850,070 downwards.
AACTTATATATATTACCAAGTCCAATAATCCAAGTTAACGCGGTGCTTTTCTTCAATATTTCTGTGATTCGTTTTTCACTAGTACAAAAATGCACATAAAACACTAGTATTTAGCTACTGTTGTTATTAGAACGGTAGTGTATTCTTAACAAAAAACGCGCGGTGGCAATTTTGTAAATAAGTGAAAAACATTTAGCTACCGT